>OZ005654.1:120953208-121540486 GCA_963930645.1 Salticus scenicus
GGCCGTTAATCATAGGCTACTAACTTTATGATTGGCAATTTCGCTCTGGCCCGGATCTCTGGGATTAATTAATATGCATTACTTAATCACAAGAAACAAGAGTTGCACTTACTCAGCATTTTTATTCTAAAAGTTGTCCAATTTTTCTGACTTTCAAGTTATGAAAGTGCATTATCATAAAACTTATTTTACAGGGGAATCTTTCGAATTACTTTTCAAGTTAAGAATTTTAATGGGATTTTCTTTAAGTTATCACTCAATATTAATTTAAAATAGTAATTTAAAATCTTACCTCTCTTTATCCTTTCCTACATATATATCTATATATATAATGGAAATTTTGTCATCACGATAACTTCCGAAATAATACTCCAGATCGAACCAAGTTTGGTCAGCGAACTTATCTTACAAATATCTTAGATGAGTTTGTTAACCAAGTGGCTTCACTATTTTTTTATTTTTATTTTTTTTTTTTTTCAAATAGCAGTCACTTGAAAAATTTTAATCCACATTGAAAAAAGCGTAATAAGACCGGATTTATTTGAACTTTTATGTATATATGGATCATATAAGGCTCTCAACCAAGTTTATTAATGAACTTTATTCGTTACTTTTAACAAAATGGCGGATATTTTAATTTAAGCGGGGCCACATGAAATCAGATTACCACTTGAAAATTTATAATCACGATAACATTCGAAATACTGAATTAATTCGAGCCAAAATTGGACAGAAAACTTTTCATACAAATATTTTTGAGTTCACTGCGCAACTTGTTCTGTTATTTTGTTTAAAGTTTCAGCCCCTTGAAACCAAGATACCACTTGAAAATGTGCCATAACAATAACTTTTGAAATATTAAACTGATTCAAATTGAAGTTGGATTGTGAACTTGTGGTTCAAATATCTTGGATAAATTCGCTGGGCAACTTGCTTTTTTTCCAAGTTGCAGCAACTTGGAAATTTGTCATTACGATAACTTTTGTAATACTGAATCAATTTGAATCAAATTTTCGCAATGAACTTATTCAAATGTCTTAAATAAATTTGCGGGGCATTTCACATTGCCCCTTTGTTTTCAAGTACACTGAGAAAAAATTCTGCAATTGACATCTTGAATCTAAGTTGTAGCTCTAGAAAAAATAGCTCCATGTCATCCTTATAAATTCTAGTCCCCTTGGAAAGCGAGTTCTAGAAGCCCCTATTAAAATTCTAGAGCGTTTGCCTATGTACTCGAGGGCAAAGTTATTTAAAAATCTCTGCAAATAAATGAGACTACAAAAGGCGAGTTTCAGCAACTATAATCTTTGTTTTTTACCAAATTCTAGAAAATCAAGCGAGAATTTCTCGCAATACAAATGATTCAGAATATTTAGAGTATTCAGAATATTATTTCACCATTTAGAAATGTGTACACTAGAAATTCTCGATAATTTCATCTATTCAGTTTATTGGTGTGCCTTACGCGCATAGCTCGGAAATCTATATTTCTAGTTAAGGGATTTAGAAAATGGCCACTTATTCATTCTAGAGGAAGGCGGTACATTTTTTCTCTCAGTGTAGCAGCCATTTGAAAATATGCATTTTGAAATACTAAACTGATTTAACATTTAAACCAAAGTTGGTGAAATTACGGTTCAAGTAGTTTGGTTAAGTACGTTGGGCAATTTGCTGCGCCATTTTGTTTCCAAGTGGCGGCCACATGAAATTTTTTCATTACGATAACTTTTGTAATATTGAATCAATTCGAATCAAATCTGCGCAGTTGACTTACCATCTAAATATCTTAGATAAATTTGTTGGGTATCTCACTCCGCCTTTTTTGTTTCCAGGTAGTGACCACTTGAAATCACGGTGCCGCTTGAAAATTTCTTATCACTATAACTTTTGAAATACTGAACTAATTCGAACCTAAGTTAGACAGTGGAATTATCATGCAAATATCTTGAATGATTTCGCTGGGCAAGTATCTCTGCCATTTTGTTTCTAAGTGACGGCCACTTGAAAATTAGTCAACACGATAACTTTTGGAAATACTGAATTAATTCGAATTAAATTTGTTGAGTAGACTTATCTTAGAAATGCATTTGATATGTTTGTTTCCCAACTTAATCTGCCATCTTGTTTCCCAGTGCTGGCCACTTGAAAATTTTAAATTACATAGAAAATGTATTCATAAACAGATTTGCTTAAAAACTCCATACGCGCATAGTCCTCACCAATATTTCCACCAAGCCAGTTAATAAATTGTAGCCGGATATGAACAAATATAAGAACTACTAAAAAACAAAGATAAAAATTATTTGATAAGAAATAATCTGGTGTGCCACTCACACGACTTTCTCTTACCTTGAAATTTAATAATATAAATACAGTTTGCAGATTAAGAGGTAAGATAACGAGTATTGTTATGTAAACCTGCGTTAAACAATTCAAATTAGGCTTCGAAAGAGTTTTATATGTAATTAGTTCTGTGTGAGGGGGGAGGGCTACCACCCCCCCCCCTCAACCCCCCGTTTCATTAATGCACCTACATTTATATAGAATTTCATTTGGTTATTAAAAAATAATTCTGTTTTTAAAAAAATATTTATTAAAATTATTATTTAAAAAAATATCTTTTATGATCATGCAGACGATTTCCATATTAGAGAAGTAGTATAATACTAAATATATACATATACAAAAAAAAAAGTTTTATTCTCAATATTACAATTAAAAAAAAAAATTTTTTTGTTTTTTTGTTAAAAATGAAAAAAATCGGTAACTTTATTTTAAATTATCTCAGATCGATGGTTCAACCATTCGTTTTAAAGGTATTGGCGAGCTCTTTTGAAAGATACCCATCATGAAAATTTACTCCCCTCGAGGGGGGACTCCCCCCCCCCCCCAGGGGGGAGGCAAGGCTCCTACACACACAAAAAGTTTTATCCCAGTTGACTACCTCTATTACAAAAAATATACAATCGTTTTATTTGGTTTAGGGCCGTCTATAGATGTTAAACTTTACTTACCTGTAATTTTCCCCATAGAGGTAATGTATTTGAATACTTTTGAGTGTCCCGGTACACGAACCATTTGCTTCATCTCAACGAAAAGCTTACTGTAGCATCCCTATATGATACACATTTAGAATACCGTGTTTGGAATCTACACAGACAGACAGATACACAGACCATTCGCTGAAAACATGATTTTTGTATTCAGGGGACCTCAGAACATGTAAATATAACAAAAACTCACGTTCGAAAATTTGATCCTAAAACAATACTTTCTTGACCTTAGAGAAAGTAAAAAGATATCAATTTACCCTTCAGAAAGGCTTTTTTTTTTTTTTTTTTTTTTTTTTTAGTATTTTTTTTTTTTCTTTTTAATAATTTTAAAATTAAAATGGGGTTTCTATTCAATTTCCTTTGAACCAATTATCTGATTGAACTAAAAAGTACGGCGTTAGCTAGATTTTGTCCTGATTAATAAGTGTACCAATTTTTGATGAAATCAAATAATCCGGGCAGATACAATGACATATACTTACAGCTTTTTATATTTTTATAAAAAGAAAAATATTTGCACGTTCATTCAGGGGAATAGATAAAAATTGGTAACGATGCAAAATCAGCCGATTGAAAGAAATAGTACGACCTGTCGCACTTAAAAAAAAAAAAAAAAAAAAAAAAAAAAAAATCAATTTTCGTAGAAAGAAAACCAATTTAACAACTGAAAATTTCCTAAATGCGAAAATGTAATTTAATGTATATATATATATATATATATTAAATAAAGAGTGAATTTCTCCATAGAACATGGAGTTAGGCTGTCGTTCACGTTAGATATGAGGTGTGCCTTAAATCAGTGGTCTGTAAATTATTCGTTACATATTTTTCTTTTTATAAATTTTTATTTATAGAAGGATTAAAAATCATTTCTTTAACAATAATTTAATATTTTGATTGGTTCTCTCTCTATATATATTTTGTATGCTTAAATTCATTCTCTTAGCCAAGATTTTGATTATTTGAGGTGGTATCTGCATTATTATCTCGGCTCGGATAATAGAGATGTTTTGTACAAAATTCAAGTCACCATGACCTATTGTAATGAAAAACGGAACCGTCCAAGTTGAAACTTCGAAGGTTTTTGAACCGGATAGAAATACTAAGTTAGTCGATAAAAAGGTTAATAGAATCGGACGTCACCCCTAGCAACTCTTTCAACAAAACGCGGGATAATGTTCGTATTTCAACGTGTGCATAAGTTGCTAAAGCGGACAACTGAAATTCTTTATTATTTTTTTCTTGACTTATATTATTCCGCGGAAGTGAAATGGATTATTAAATGGCGTATTATTGAAAGAGATTTGGAATAATAACAAATTTTCGAAATGTATGATTTGTTTTAGCAGAATCAATAAATGAAAAGTTCTTGGATTGTTTCACTTGACCTTGATAAGAAAACTGGTTTTTTATATCTTTATTTAAACAAATATTTAAGATTTCTTTCTTTCTTTCTTTATTTTTAATGTTACACGCTTATTTTTGTAGCTCTGTCGGCAATAAAGGCTTTTATACTTTTTCAGTAGACAACCGTGAGAAATAAAACTACAAAAAGTGAATGTTGTGTCCGTTTTCTGTGAAAATTTAAGAACGGGGTAGGGGGTTAGTACAAAGAAATCGATTTAACAAAATGTTTTTCCTGCAAAAATAAATTTTATAAGACGATCAGGTGGGAAAAAATCGTTAAGATTAAACAACTTTAATTATTTTAATAGAACTAAAAACAAAGGATTTTGTGGGATTAAAAATCGATCTGTCAGCTCTTGGAAAATTAGTTCTCTTAGAAAATTAGCTCTCTTGGAAAATTAGTTTTCATGGGTAACCCAGTCTTTGCTCGGAGGAAAAAAATGAGAAAATACTGACCACTTCAAAGCAGATTAAAGATTAAATACTTTTTGTGTACAAAAGTCTATTTGGTTGGTCATCATTTATGAAAAATTGGTTTTTACTGGTGACCCACTCTTCAAACGAATAAAAAACATTTTCAATACAAACCATTTCGACTATTTTGATGGAATACGTTGAAGTATCTTCTTTTAAGATCAGCAAAAAAGTGTTGAATATAATTTAAAAATTAAATATCTTCTTCACATTTTTGTTTTTATTTATTTATTTATTCTTTTTTATGCATTTTTTTTAGTGTTAATTCTCGTTCTTATATAATAAAATATGGTGGTTACAGGTTATTGTTTTAAACTATCGTTTTTGTACGAAAAACGCGAGAAAACACACGCGCACAAAATGAATAAATAAATAACTCGGAAAAAGAAAAAGAAAAATCCCACGCAATCACGAGTGTTAAAAAACAAGAAAATCGACTGACACCAGTAAAAAAAGCATGTAAATAAGAACTGCGTGTTGGATTCGCCGGACAGGGATTGTAGCTTCGTAACTAGTTTAAAATTTGGATACCAAAACGCTACATTTGCATAGGACAGAACTAAAAACAAAACGCGAAAAAGCATTAAAAAGAACATAAACAAAAGTGTGGGGGAAAAAAATCATGATATTAAGATAAGTCAAATGCATCGAAGAACGGGTAGGGTGAGTCGAGCTGGGGTGTTGTAATCATCGGGCAGAACTTGCGACTTCCCAACTAGTATAAGACTCGGCAGTGTTATATTAGATAAGACATTCTTTCTAATAAGGCAGATTTTATCGTTAGTTAATTTAATAACAAACAATATTCAACTATAACTATTTATCAGGAAAAAACGTCTCTCCGGAAAAACGTCCCCGAAAATAAATTACGAAATTTTCGAAATTACACGCTTACTTCTTACAGGTCAAATTACTAACGAAGTTTATTTATTATTCAAAATTAAAAACGAAATTATATATACATATAAATAAAAGGGGTATGCTTTGGCCATCACAAAACTTTCTTGTGTATCATTTTATATAATAGCGGTTAACGTGCACAAACAAAGCCACCGAATTTTCAAAATTTCATTGGGGAGCACAATCGGTCTTTCCTATTTTCTGCGAGGCAGTGCTTTGTTCCACAATCCCGCCCCCTCCTTCTTTGATTTAAAGTCAAGTTTTTGTTGATTCAAATTTATTTATTATAATTTTTTTCTTTTTTCAATAAATTTTTTTATCAAAGATAAGGAGTAATTTCTTCTGTTCCAGGTATTCTGCTGTGTTCTTTAGGTCAATGTAAAGTGAAAGGATTGTTACTACTTAAAAGAAAATGGCTTGATAGGAAAATATTTCAAAATAATAATTTTATTTTGTGTTCCGAAATGTAACACGCACTAATAATAACGTAATGCAGAATACAAGAAATCCCAAATCTGAAAACTTAAGCCTTAAATTTGCATACAATTCACAAGTTCTAGCTTCAACTTGTAACATCTACTTACAACAACTTAACACTCAGCCCTTGGTTACCGGATAAGATTCGCTTTGCTGTAGAAGAACAAAAAAGTTAATAGCATGCATTTATAAAAAAATTAAATCCAAAACATCATTAGCAAAAAAAAAAAAAAAAAAAAAAAAAGAAAGAAAAGAAAACACTTAATGTCCGTAGTCTATACTGTGTTGGAATTCTTTTTTATAATTCTGCTAAATATATATATAACGATGCGTACACTTTTTCCACATATATTATGTTGTAGTAAGTTTTAATTTCATGTATAAATTTCTTTCTATTTGTAGCAATTTTATTAAAGTACAATTCAAAGACTTATTATTGTAGATCGTTTTAGAAATCAAATTACTTTATGTAGCACTATTGTAACAGAATTTTGAATGCTATATGAATTATTTTTCAATAGAAAAATTCTGCATGAATGGTGGCACGAACAACTTGGGCGTCTTCACACAAAATGTTTGAAGGAACCCCCTACTCAAAAAAATCTGGAGTGACTCCACTCGACTTTCCGAACATTGAGTAATTAACAGTTTTGTAGATAAAGTAAAGAAAGAGGAGTTGTTAAACAAACAAAAGAGAGAAAACCATAATAGAGTGTTTGAGTATTTTTCTCCATATATTACACGATGTTTTATTTAACGCTATTGAACTTTGAGCCCATAGATCATAATGATAAAGAATTTTTCGTTGTGTCCCTGTAAAAACCTATAAATGCTAGATTCACCAAAATGCTTATAGTTAGTGCAACAGTGATTTATAATACTCATATAAATTTTCAGCTCAATTCAATAAGGCGTTTAGATGCTATCGTACTTTTAAAAATTTGGTCCCACAGTCCATAATGATAAAGAATTTTTCTTTGTGTCCCTGTGAAAAACCTGTAAGTGCTAGATTCACCAAAATCTATACAGTTGGTGCAACTGTGACCTATAACATGTGTACAAATTTTTTGCTCAGATTAATAAGGCGTTTAGACGCTATCACACTTTTAAAAATTTGGCCCCGTAGGCATAATGATAAAGAATTTTTCTTTGTGTCCCTGTAAAAAAAACTATAAGTGCTAGATTCTCCAAAATCTATACAGATTGAGTATTTGTGACCTATAATATGTGAATAAATTTTTGTCTCAATTGAATAAGGCGTTTAGATGCTATCGCACTTTTAAGATTTTGCTCCCATAGGCCATAATGATAAAGAATTTTTCTTTGTGTCCCTGTAAAAAAACTATAAGTGCTAGATTCACCGAAATCTATAGGGTTCGTACTATGGTGACTTACAATATACGTACCAACTTTCAGGTTATTCGAACAAAGCGTTTAGACGCTAGCGTGTTCACTCACAGACATACACACATACACACACACACATACATACACACATACACACACACACACATACATACACACACACATACATATATCATCGCAAAAATAGTGAAAACGGACTTATTGGACCTCGAAACGTATAGAAACATCAAAATCTCAAATTCGGATTTTTGACATGATTACAATACTTTCCTCACTATAGTGTTCGGAAAGTAAAAATGATACATTATTTTTTTTTAATAATTTACTTTCAGTAGGACATTGTTTAATCACAGAAAACTGTTAGAAATCATATAAAAATATACTGGTATCAAAAAATCGTAACATTTGCAGCTATGATTCAGCAACAATAATAAAAAAAAATCTGGAGTGACTCCACTCGACTTTCCGAACATTTAATAATTAACAGTTTTGTAGATAAAGTAAAGAAAGAGGAGTTGTTAAACAAGCAAAAGAGAGAAAACCATAATAGAGTGAGTATTTTTCTCCATATATTACACGATGTTTTATTTAACGTTACTGAACTTTGAGCCCATAGATCATAATGATAAAGAATTTTTCGTTGTGTCCCTGTAAAAAAAAAAAAAAAAAAATGTTAGTGCTAAATTCACCAAAATCTATACAGTTGGTGCAACTGTGACCTATAACATGTGTACATTTTTTTTTTGCTTAGATTAATAAGGCGTTTAGACGCTATCACACTTTTAAAAATTTAGCCCCATAGGGCATAAAGATAAAGAATTTTTCTTTGTGCCCCTGTAAAAAACTTATGTGCTAAATTCACCAAAATCTGTACAGTTCGTGCAACTGCGACCCATAACATGTGTACAAATTTTTTGCTCAGATTAATAAAGCGTTTAGACGCTATCGCACTTTTAAAAATTTGGCCCTATAGGCCATAATGATAAAGCATTTTTCCTGCTGTCCTGCAAAAAAATTATGAGTGCTAGATTCACCAAAATCTATAGGGTTCGTACTATGGTGACTTACAATATAGGTACCAACTTTCAGCTAATTCGAACAAAGCGTTTAGACGCTAGCGTGTTCACTCACAAACATACACACATACATCATCGTAAAAATAGTGAAAACGGACTCAGGGGACCTCGAAACGTATAGAAACATCAAAATCTCAAATTCGGATTTTTGACATGATTACAATACTTTTCTCACTATAGTGTTCGGAAAGTAAAAATATTGTATTATTACATAAAATTGAAAAAGGAATTTTTAAAGTATTAAAGAATGCCCTTGCCTATTGCAACTCTCAAGCTGTACTCGTGCCCATATTTATTACCTGATAAAATATCATACTTAATTATTTAGATTCGAACAAAATGTTACACGTTTTTACATTTTTAATGTTTGCTACTTGTTGTTTGCTCTTCTTTTATTCTATATCGACATTTCTTAAGACAAAAACAAACATACAAATCATTAATTAGTCTTGCACCTTTCAAAGATGTCTATTCAATAAGCGGTTAAATACCTCGCTTATTATATAACAAAAGATTAAGTCCTCGTTTATAGTAATTATACTTTTATTACTTTGTATAAACTTTAGACATAAACAGCTTTATTTGCAAATGATTAAATTGACACAATTAAAAGATAAACAAAATCATTACAACCTTTCGAAATAACACTTGGTCAACAATAAAATCTGTATATTACCAGAATATAAATTTGTACAAAAAATAAAAGAATGAAGAATTTGAAATAAAATATGCAATGACAGATATAATAGAAAATCCTTAAATGCCGCCCTCATTTCGGATTACGAGATGCTCGTCAGCTAGGTAAAACTTGCACTAAAATACAGTGCGTTCCTGCTGAAAGTGAGTTATAGAAAACCTAACTTTTTTTTTTTTTTTTTTCAGTAGGAGATTTTACTTTCTCTAACCTATATGTTAGAGAAAGTATTGCTTTTGGGTCGAATTTTCGAAACTGAGTTTTTGTTATATTTACACGTTTTGAGGTCCCCTGAATCTAAAAATCATGTTTTTAGCGGTTGGCCTGTGTGGGTGCGTCTGCCTGTCTGTGTGTCTGTCTGTTATCAGCATATCTCAAGAACAAGTAGCAGCAAAAAGTCTAAACTTAGTATTCTAAATGTGAATCATATAGGGATGCTACACTAAGCTTTTCGTTCAGATGAAGCAAATGGTTCATGTACAGGGACACTTAAGATTATTCAAATACTTTACGTCTATGAGGGAAATTGCAGATAAGTAGAGTTTAACATCTATAGACTGCACTAAACAAAATGAAACGAATATATATTTTTTATATCCGTAAAAACATGCCTCATACAGAATATGGCAGGGAAATCATTCATTGTTCATTTACAGGGCTACACAAAAGAACTAGATTATAGTGCGACAGTAGCTGAAAATTGATGGAAGTGCATTTCAGGTTGTTCCGTATATTATTACTATAGGATTATATTTAGGTACACTATGTAGTTTGTACATAATCTTCAAAAGATATAAGGGCTGAAAATATTCAAGCGATAACATTCTTTTTGATTGTTAGTGGAAGATGTTCGTGAAAGTTTTGTGGATAATTTCAAATGAACTTTTGAATTTAATAACAGATTTGAATTGCATATAAATGTAGGTACAATAATGAAATGGGGGGTTGAGGGGGGCGGTAGCCCCCTCTCACAGAATCATTTGTCAAATAAAGTTGTTCCGAAGCCTAATTTGAATTGTTTAACATTTTTTTTTTCATAACAGTACACGATATTTTACCCCTTAGTCTCCAATATGTATTTATAGAAATAAATGTCACGGTAAGATAAAGTCGTGTGAGTGACACACCAGATTATTTATACTTCCTTCGTATAGCTTTAGCACAGGAGCACTTTAGTGGCTTTTAAATTTTTGTTGTCATTTTGGAGATGAATCAAAATGGGTATCGCAATTGGGTAAGTAAAGACAATGTCGAGAAACGTCCGAGCTAATTCGGTGCGAAATTTCAAATTTCGCAAAGGGGTTTTAGTTTTATACTGAAGCTGTTCTATTTTTTTAGCAAGATTTTTCTCAATTTTATTTTATTTCTATCTATATAATATTTCTCTAACGTGGACCAGTTACGATTAATTTTTGTAGAAACGATACGATAGTGACTTAATAAAATACATGAGGATAAAAAATAATACGTAAGCAATATTTAAGCATGCGGAATCAGTTAACCCTTTGAGGACAAGAAAATTTTCTCATGTGAAATCAAAATCACCAGAATTAACTTACAATATTAGAAGAGAAGTAATAAATGAATTTACACCACAAAGTTATAAAACCAAAATTTTATTTAAAAAAAAAAAAAAAAAAAAAAAGAAAGAAAGAAAGAAAGAAATTTCGGAGTCAGTTTTGGCAAATAGGAATTAAAATTTACGTTTGCATTGTGCAAACGACGCTCCTGAAAGGGCTAAGTGATTTAATAAAAAATGAACAACATCTGTCTGATCTGTCTCATTTTATAGAAAAATCTATTTTTAAAAATCACATTTTTACAATCTTTGCAAGTGTCATTTTAAACCTAGCAATACTTTAAATATATATACAAATTATGAGCTCTTGTCATAAATTCACTAAATAACGCAATAATAAAAAGTATAATCAAAATATGTACTAAGTATTGTTTTTAGCAAAAAATTATGCCAAAATAATAGCCATTTAATATATAAGATGGCTGAAGATAAATCAACTTGAGTGCATATTAGCTGAGGGGTAGCGGTGTTATAAGTCTTTTTTTTTCAGATTTTAGGTATATTTCTGACCAATTATTATATTAGAATTTTACAGAAGAAAATTTTGTGATGGCCACCGCATAATAGTTTTCTGTTTTCTAATTTTCCTGAAATTACTACAGAAGATCCATATTAGATCCATTGAAGAAAAAAAAATGGATCCGGATACGAATATGGATTATTATTTTATTTTATTTATTTATTATTTTTTTTTTTCCTTGCTGATACGGATCTTTTATTTTTCACGGATATCCACGGATACAGAGCTCTGGCGCATGTCTCCTATGAAATAAATTCAGTATTTGAAAAATAGGGTTACAAAGTTTTCCCCGGGATACTAAGGATAACCCCATAATAAACCTCAATATCGATCCCTATATAGGTTATTATTCGCAAATGCCTGTAAAACTGTTTTTACAGCAATGATGATACATGTGTTGGGAAAAATTAGTTTTCTTCTCTCTCTCTCTTTTTTTTCCCACCTGGCATTTTATAAAAATGACAAATATTTGTTTACTGAAAGCTAGAAAGTATTTCAGTAAGTGATGGGTAATGGATATAAAGTAATATTTTTAAAACCCTTAAGTTAAAAAAAAAAAAAAAATCGCGTTGGAGAATTTTAAAATTTTAAATTTAACGTTAATATTTCTTTTCTAGGGTGCTGCTTAAGATTTTTTTTTTTTTTTTTTTTTTTTTTTTTTAAGAGTTTAACGCTTTTTCCAAAGACTCTTCTTAATCGGGACACTATCAATAGTCACCATTCTTTAGTTGATAAAGCAGAAACCTAGAAAAATAGATTATGCGCACAATTTCATACATTATACATTATATTTTAATATTATATTACATACATATCACATACATATATACATAAGTACATATTACATACACATATTATTTATAAATATTAAATGCATACATATTTTAATATATTATACGCTCGTTTACTTTTGATCTTAAATGTACCCATGTTAAAATACTAACTTCTTCTTTTAATATGTATATGTTATTGGGCTAGTGTACTACACTCCTACTCAAAAGTTTAGCAAGGTTTGAAAACGATAAGTTTTTTTCAATTTAAAAACTTATCTCTCGATGAAAGTTTTTCAAACATTGGGTATTTAAAGAAGTGTGTCTTCCGCATGTTTCAGTAAAGTTGGTTTAAGACAACATTTAGGGGGCCTGTAACAATTTGAGCAAAATCAATAATGTTTGTGATCACCCTGTATCGTTAAGTAAACGGAATGAACTGTAACTTTAGGATATGTTAATATAGAAACAGTTCAATTTGTGGATGAATTTGTGTGGCAATAGCATATTAAATAACGGAGATATAAGCATTTATTTTAAAACTCTAGAAAAAATCAACATGTTTTTTATAGAGTTTTAACGAAAATTATTCCCACTTTTCGATAAGTTGGAGAAACACTTTTAAAACAATATACCGCAATCGGAATACAAATATTTGAAATATCTCATGAAATAAGAACCTTTTTATGAAAAACGTTTTGACTGTGCGAAAGATAAAAAAAAAAAAAAATATTGCGTAAGTTGAAAACTAGATATAGTGGGCAGCTTTGTTAAAAGTGCATTTGAATAGAGTAAAAATTAAGCAAATTATACGAAAAAGAACGAGCTAGATTTTAGATAATTTCCAAGAGTTGAAATTTCTTAAGGGTTTTTTCACATGCGAAATTAATTTAAAGATCCAATTATTTTAACAACTTAGCACAAAAGCTCTTTTTTGTCCCCTTATCATCTCAGAAATCTTAGTAAATAAACAAAAATATGTTAGAGTTACAAACTGATAAGAAGTTTTTCAAAAAAAGTACATTTGGAGCATGTTAAAATAATTGGATCTTCAAATTAATTACGCTGCATGTGAAAAACTCTTAAGAAATTTCAACTCTTGGAAAATATCTCAAATCTAGCTCGTTCTTTTTCGTATAATTTGCTTAACTTTTGCTCTATTCAAATGCACTTTTGACAAAAGTTGTCCAATATATGTAGCTTTCAACCTATGCACAATTTTTTTTTTTTTTTTTTTTTTTTTATTTCGCACATGCGCAGTGAAAACATTTTTCATAAAAATGCTCATATTTCATGAGATATTTAAGATATTTGTATTCCGATTGCAGCCTATTGTTTTAAAAGTGTTTTTCCAGTCTATTTCAAAGTGGGAATTATTTTCGTTAAAAACTTTGTATATTATAAATAAAAAACTTTGAGTTTTAAAATAAATGTTTATATCTCCGTTATTTAATATATTATCGCCACACAAATTTATCCACAAATTGAACTGGATCTATGTTAACATATCCTAAAGTTACAGTTCATTCCGTTCACTCAACGATACAGGGTGATCACAAACATTACTGATTTTGCTCAGTTTGTTACCGGCACTCTACAGGGTGTCCAATAAGTTCTCATACAATTTAAAACTTAAAATACACAAAAGTTAAAGAAAATAAAAGGATTTTATTTAAAGCAAATTACAAAACAAACATTCAGAAAACCATCATAACAAATATTTAGGGATACTTTAACCTTTTTGTTTTTTTGCCAGCTTTAGTCTTTTCTTGAAGCTATCACAGGCGGTACGTATAGCTTGCATTGGGATTTCATCCCATACTTTAAGTATAACGTTTTTGAATTGTGTTAAATTGCTGCATTTCACATCTTTAAGCTTCGACAACGTATAACCCCATGCAAAATAATCTAAGGGTTTTAGGTCGGGGGAGCTGGGAGGCTATTCTTCTTTTGGCAAAAAATCGTTCAAATTTTCTCGGCACCATTGTTGCACCTTATTAGTTGTGTGGGATGGCGCACTGTCTTGCTGGAAGCAATAATGAACGTCTCCATACATGTTTTGAAGATTTGGTAATAAAATCTTCTCCAAAACTTCCTTCTGATACATTTCTGCATTAATCTTTCCTCCCTTTTCAATAAAAACCAAAGGAAGTTTCCCCCTATTCGAAAAAGCCCCCCATACCATTAATGATGAAGCATTTTGAAATCTTGGCATAGTAGCTTGATTGTCAGGGATATCTTGAATGGATGCCGACCATACTCGATCATTCTGTGGATTGTGGGATTGTTGTAGAACGAAAAGTTTCTCATCGGAGAAGATGAATTCATCACCTGCGTGCCTAGAGAGCACGGGTCTTAACTCTTTCATACCTCTTTGCTTTCGAGGCCTTTGAAATTCCATGTGTTCTTGTTTTTTTGTAACCTTTATATCTTAGATTATTTTTTAGAAGATTGTGGACAGACGATTTTTAAATCTTGCAACCTCGTGATAACTTTCTAAGAGAGGTCTGTCCATTTCTCCGGAAGCCCTCTCTTACTGCTTTGAGGACTTCTTCAGTTCGTGCAATGCGAGGTCTGCCTGATCTATACCTGTCCTGCACAGATGCAGTTTCATTACACCTTCGTATCGTCCTATAAACAAAATCACGTTTGATACCTAAGTTTTTCAGGTCTCTGAAGATTTTGCCTGCTTTCTGTCCTTCTAAATATTTTTTTCACTATTACCTTTCTATATCCTTTCATGGTTTCTGAAACAAAATGAAAAATATCACAATTGATTCTATTACATATATTCTTTAAAGACACATTGCAAAACAATTTTTAAAAACTTTTGATAGCCTAGAATTAATAGTTTTTAATAAGACCACATTCAAACTACTGTATGAGAACTTTTTGGACACCCTGTAAATGTTGTCTTAAACCAATCTTCACTGAAAAATATGCGGAAGACACAGCATTTTAAATGCCTAATATTTGAAAGCATTTCATCGAGACATAAGTTTTCAAATTGAAAAAAAAAAAAAAAAAAAAAAAAAAAAAAAACTGATCGTTTGCAAATCTTGCTAAACTTTTGAGCAGGAGCGTATCTAAAATTTGCATTATACAAAAATGTATAACACTCGTGGTTAGTCAGTGGTTAGTGAGATCACAAAACGGCACAAAATTCTCGGTTAATTTAGTTTATAAAGAATAAATCTTTATCCTCGGTAGATACACGCATTTTACAAGGCGGCCATAATTAAACTTGGTCTATTCAGCGCTCTCTGTAGCTCTGACTAAAATTCAGATTGAGTAAAAAAATAGCAAACAGACAATTCAAAGCACACGCTCAAATATTCTACTAATAAATAAATAAATAAATAAATAAATAAATAAAATTAAATAAATAAATAGAATGCTTCTAGGGGGACGTCATATCAAAATACAAGCAAGCTACAAAGTTCAATACAATAATCTGGTGTGTCACCCACACGACTTTCTCTTACCCTGAAATTTAATACTATAAATACAGGTTGCAGATTAAAAGGTAAGATAACGAGTACTGTTATGTAAACCTGCGTTAAACAATTCATATTAGGCTTCTGAAGAGTTTTATATCATAATTAGTTCTGTGTGAGGGGGGTTACCGCCCCCCTCAACCCCCCGTTTCATTAATGCACCTACATTTATATAGAATTTAATTCGGTTATTAAAAAATAATTCTGTTTTTAAAAAATAATTTATTAATATTATAATTTAAAAAAATATATCTTTTATGATATTGCAGACGATTTCCATATTAGAGAAGTAGTATAACACCAAATATCTAAAACACTAAATTTATTCTCAATATTAAAAAAAAAAAAAAAAAAAAAAAAATGCGATTTTTTTTTTCTAAGTTTTTTTTTTTAAGTTAAAAGTAAAAAAAATTGGATAACTTTGTTTTAAATTATCGCATATCGATGGTTCAACCATTCGTTTTAAAGGTATTGGCGAGCTCTTTTGAAAGATACCCATCATGAAAATTTACTCCCCCCCCCAGGGGGGGGGGAGACGAGGCTCCTGCATACTCAAAATTTTTTCCCCAGTTAACTATCTCTATTACAAAAAATATATATTCGTTTCATTTGGTTTAGTGCAGTCTATAGACGTTAAACTGTACTTACCTGCAATTTCCCCCATATACGTAATGTATTAGAATTCTCTTGATTGTCCCTGTACACGAACCATTTGCGTGATCTTAACGAAAAGCTTACTGTAGCATCCTTATATGATACACATTTATAATACCAAGTTTGAACTTTCTGCGATAATTTGTTTTTGAGATATGCTGATAACAGACACACACACAGACACACACACACACACACACACACAGACACACACACAGACACACACACAGACATACACACAGACCATTTGCTAAAAACATGATTTTCGTATTCAGGGGACCTCAAAACGTGTAAATATAACAAAATCTCGCATTCGAAAATTTTACCCAAAAACAATACTTTCTCTACCTTATGGGTAAGAGAAAGTAAAAATGTTTATTCATTATTACAGAGTGATGCCCCGTTCTCGAGTGATGCCCGGATAAACGTGTTTTAGTCTTTTATCCCCCCAGGGGTGAACGGGGGGGGGGGATTTCTAAAAAGTTGATAGATATAATTTTAAGTTGGGTGAAGACCTAAATTCCTGCCAAGCGCTGTTGAATTCCGTCCAGCCGTTCTCAAGTGATGCCCGGACAAAAAAAGCGACATACAGACACGATGACACACACGCACAGGCAAAATTTCTGAAGTCATTTTCGGCTTTCATGGGGTGTGAAACGTGAAGATATCGCAACATTTTTTGATTCCGACAAATTTACAGACAAAAGTCTGATTTTATTAATATAGATGGGAGTAGAAAATGGTATCATTGAAAGATATGATTAGCCAGATTTGCAGAAAACAAAAATTACTTATTTATTTAGTTTCTTTTTTACAGAATCTTTGAGCACATCTTTTGAATTGTCTATATACAAATTTTCGACTCAACTCTCAGTTTAGTTACAACTACACAGCGAGTGCTCTGAATAAGCCAAGTTTAATTATGGCCGCCCTATACATACAGTGCCGGCAAAAAAAAAAAAAAAAAAAAAAAAAAAATCTTTACATTTGAGCGGAAAAAAAAAAAAAAAATCTTTGCATGTCACTTATGCATGTGTTTTACTCCCCCTTCCCCTCCACTTTTCATTATGGGTATCTTTCAAAAGAGCTTGTGAAAAATATCTTTTAAAACGAATGGTTGAACCATGCGTTGGTCTGTGATGACTTAAACAAAGTTATCGATTTTTTCACTTTTAACGAAAAAAAAGCGCATTTTTTTTTTTTTAAGATGTAATACCGAGAATAAAATTGACTTATCACCATGGAAGATAGTTTTAATAAATAATAATTTTAATAAGATATTTGTACTGAGTGGATTTGTAAAGGAAAATATAGAAGAAATCATATGGTGGCCACAGCCTACTATTTATTTGAGTATTAAAACTAATTTTAAGGTTGTGTAATTCTTAATTGTATAATTTTTTAATTGTAATTTTTTTAAATATGCTTATTTTTTTTTACTAAAATAGTAATAATAATAACGATAAGTCTGTTGTTGCAGCTAATTTTATAGACAAAATATCTGATATAGTGCAGACACCCCATTATTTCCTTGTACACTCATTCTACTATACATATTGTTACCATTTCGTGTTATATCCTTGACATTTTTTGATGTGATAAGTGTTTCGTAAATAAACAGGCAAGTTGTAGTGGATAAATGCATTTTGTTCGACAAATATTCTCGAAAAAGTAAAAATAAATAAATAAATAAATAAATAATAGATTAAAAAAAAATAATAATAATTACACATACCATAAAAATCATGAAAGCAGCGTCACATGCTCCGCAGGATTGCTTCGTTTTGGAACTGTAATACATCAGATTGTCGCACAATCTCTCAGTGACAAACGTGCAACTCACAGCTCTTATGGAATTCATTCAAGTGCATAAGGCTTTCTTTTACACACATTGGGCAACAATTAGAGGCGACAAATCAGTAGGTTATACAAAAGAAAATAAATGATCTATTTAAAAAAACTTTTGAAACCCAAATTCTTAATGTATCGTATCACATAAATCTTTTCGAAGTTAGAATAAAATTTAATTTGAAAAAGAAAAAAAAAAAAAAGTAACTTTTTTGTTTATTAACCAAAAAATTGATGAAATTTGAAATACAAGTTGGTCTTTTGGGGTACAGGCTGTATATTATATTTTTGTGTTCGTGAGAGAAAAAAAAAAAAAAAAAAAAAAAAAAAATGAAAACTGCAATTTTTAATCCCACTTCAAAAACATGTGACTTAATGTGAAACAGATTTTTTTTTCTCTTAACGGTTTCCATACAATCTTTTGCTGTTGCCACCTAAAATTTATATTTCTGTTAATTTTAAAAAATATCATTATCCTATCGATAATCTGTTTAATCCATCTGATTCACAAAAATTTTCCCTTTCATTTGGTACCTTACTTGTAACGATACGACTGATATTTCTAATTTATTTTCTTATTTTTCTAATTTATTTTCCCCATTTAAAATAAATGTACATTTTTTTTTTTTTTTTTTTTTTTTTTTTTTTTAAATTCTGTCGAAAAAAAAAAATGGCAACAATTAAATTATGTTGAGATTCACAAACATACCGTAGTGAATGACAGTAAGTACATAAGAATTAGGGGGGGAAAGGCTAATTAACTTTGTTTGAAATTGAAATAGTGCTTGCATATTTTGGTAACCCTAACTATTTTTTTCGCCAAATTTGATGATCAAATTTGTTAAGTCGTCAAGAACTCTCCAATTTCATCGTCATTGCTGACCTTCGTTGAAGTTAATAAACTGCTTTTATATTCCTCGTGCCTAACTTGCGTTTTCACTGTAACATCAGTTCTAAGAAAGAAAAAAAGTCTTATACTTTGTGACAATACTATTGGGTGAGATTTATAACAAAGTTCTGTTAAAATTTCAAAAAACGGAAAGTCATGTATTGGCCAAAAATATCAAGTTTATTTAGATATCTCTAAAATAAAAAATAATATAACACCACAAGACTTTCTTTTATATTTTCCTATACATATTCAATCAATAACAATATCAAAAAAAAAAAAAAAAAAAACAATATATATATATATATATATATATATATATATTTTTTTTTTTTTTTTGTTAAAAGTAAAAAAAATCGATAACTTTGTTTTAAATTATCACAGATTTATAGTTCAACCATTCGTTTTAAAGGTATCGGCGAGACCTTTCGAAAGATACCCATCTTGAAACTTTACACCCCAAGGGGGGGGGACCGATGCCCCCCCATGCACAATTTTTTTTTCCTAGTTAACTACTACTATTATCAATAATTCATATTAATTTTACAATCACAAGTTTAAAATAACTCTCATTATGCACATTTATACGAAATTTTGTCCTATACTGCCATGTTAAAAGTTTGCATAAAATGCGATCACAGTGCCACCTGTTGAGCAATTGATCCCCAAATCTAATCAGCACCAGTTTATGTCAGGGTGCAACTAAATACCAAGTTTGGTTAAATTTCATTCATTGGTTCGTGATATACAGCGTCCACAAAAAAGTGATACAGACAGACAGACAGACAGATATTTTCTAAAAGCTATTAATTCGTGTTCTGGACATCCCAAAAGGTGTAAATCCATCAAAAAACGGAAGTCGAAAAATTTCACGATTCCAATATTTTCTCTATGTTACATATAGAAGAAAGTAAAAATAATATAATGACCAAAAATAGAGTTAAATATCTGCTATAGTGCAGATACCGCGTTATTTCCTCGTACACTCATTCAACTATACATATTGTTACCATTTCGCTGTATATCGTTGACGGTTCCTTCAGTTTCCTTTAAAGGCAATTACGGAGGAATGCGATGAATATGACACTAAAAAATGAGGTTTCAGAACGTTCGAGTACGACGTACAACGTAAAAGTTTTTTATTAATTCATTTTGTCATTTCAAAGTGACGCTTTTTACGACTGTTGTCACTAGATTAGATATTAATCAGCCACCTATTTGAAAATTGGTACAATATGTTAAAATCTTTTCCTGTTTATGTCTATAGTCATGCGAACGCAGAAAGAAAAAAAAAAAAAGAAACAAAAGCGCAGGGAAGGAATTTTTGATGATCTCAAACGAAAACTAATATTCTGGTCCCGTGCCGGTATTTCCGACATTTTCTTAAGCATTATATTTCAGGAAAAAAAATAAATTTGAAAAATATTTTGACGCGGTTCTGCAACCTATTCTTTATTTTGCTCTTGAGAACTAGAGTTAACGGAATCATTAGCCACATGTGTATTCCTTTCAGAAAAATAATCTAAGCGTAGAGAAGAAAAAAATAATAGTCATTTCTTTTTTTACCTTTATAGAAAAAAAATTTAAAGTGACTCCACTCGAATTTCCGAACATTAATTAATCATTGGATTAAATCAAATTAAAGTCAGAGAAGTCGTTAAATAAATAAAAGAGAAAATTGTAATAAGGAGTTTGTGATTTTTTTTTTTTTTTTCCTATATACTATGTTGTTTAATTTAACATTATTGTACTTCAAATAATTTGTGCCCATAGATCATAATAAAAAAGAATTTTTCATTATGCTTCTGTAAAAATCTATAACTGTCAAATTCATCAAAATCTACTCTTCCATAAAACTGTGACCTATAATATGTATATAAATTTTCAGCTCAATCGGATACGGCATTTAGATGCTATCGCACTTTAAATAATTTGAGTCCAAAAGCCTTAACGATAAAGAATTTTTCATTGTATCCCTGTAAAAAACTATAACTGTTAGACTTCTCATTTTGCAAAATTCTTACTTTTTATCTTAATTAGTGTCTAAGAGAAGTGACAGATGCGTACAAGCTGAAAACAGTGGCACTTGCACACATGTTTTCAAAAATCTAGTGGCACTTGCGTACAACATTTCTTTCGCTTTATTTGAGGATCATTGCATGAAGGTGTTGTATCCATATGATGCAAACATTAAAACCTTTTTCTTTCTTTTTTTTTTGGGGGGGGGGGGGGGAGAGAGAGAGAGAGAGAGAAAAAGAGAGGCATATAGGTGAACGACAAATAATTTCAGGAATTGAAATATGATTCAATTCGTTATTGATAAAGAAGAGAGATCGTTTTTTTTTTTTTTTTTTACTTTTTTTTTTCTTTATTGGCAGACAAAAAAATTCATACTTGTTAAAAAATAAAAAAGTATTTAAGAAATAAAAATATTTTTAAAGACCTTAATAGCATTTATAAGGACCTTTATTGATCTTGACTCAGTGAATAAATAATTGAATGTCACTTCCAGAAAATAACTACGGCTATTATAGCTTGCAACTTTTATATGCGTTAAGCTCATAACTTTGTCAGTCGTAAGACTACATGCATAAGAGAAAATTCACGTATTTATGTAAGAGCATTTCTCTTCAAGTTTAACATATGGATACAACCTCTTTGTGTTACAAACCAAAAATACTGAGAAACAAATTTTGTACGGAAGTGTCACTTGATTTTTCTTAAACATATCTGTAACATTTAGAACACCTGGACTTGTACGCAAGTGTCACTAATTTCAGCTTGTACGGAAATGTCTTGTACTCATCTGCCGTATAACCTAATAATGATTAATAATCAATGCGCACTGTATAATTTTTCGTTCTTGTTTAAAGCGTATTTCCTTTTTAGAGCATTATATAATTCATATGCAATATTTAGACATTGTTACACAAACAGTACATTTATGCTTTTCCTTTAAGGGGACAAACGACCCTTAGAACTTTAAAAAACATCAATTTAATTATAGTCTTTTTTTAAGTAAATTATTGTTAACTAATCTTCATTGGGCATGCCTAACTGTTATCTATAAGCTTATTATACATTTTGGAATATAATTTAAATTCTGTGGTGAATTATTTAATAATTTATGTGTTAATAATAAATGTGGTTTTTTCACCTTGCGCGCAGGATATCTCTGAAAATATTTAATATTTTTTCTTGAAATTTTCACAGATTATGTAGCATATCAGATCCTTCAAACTGGACCTAAATTTGTTCAAATGTAAGTTAAAAATATATTAAAAAAAAAAAAAAAAGTTTAAAGATCATTTAAAATCTGAAGTATCACATCTATGAAAAATAGGGGAGGATACAAATTTAGGTTCAGTTTGAAGGATCTGTTAAATAATCTGTGAAAATTTCAAGAAAAAATATTAAACAGTTTCAGAGATATCCTGCGTGCAAGGTGAAAAAAACACATTTATTATTTACACATAAATTATTAAATAGTTCACCACATAATTTAAATTATATTTTTATATATAAGAGATTCCAAAATACATAATAAACTTATAGGTAACAATTAGACATGCCCAATGAAGCTTAGTTAACAATAATATACTTAAAAAAACACTGTAATTAAATCGATGTTTTTTGAAGTTCTAAGAGTCGTATGTCCCCTTAAATGTAAAGCTGTAACGATAGTTTTGATGTTTTCTTCCAGAATTAAAAGCTAACTATATTTTGTAGCATCATCACGGAGGTAAAACGACACTGAAATTTAAGCGAGAAAGTACAGTTAGAAAGCATTTTATAACCTATATACGAACTGCTGTATAAAACAGTTATCAGAATATTTCATTCTTTGATTCTTTCACAATAATTTTTTTTCAACCTTTTTAAAACAATTAGATTTATTACACCGAAAGACAATAACTATATGTATGTAAGTTTAATTTTCAGTTCGTTGTCTGTAGTATGCACTACAGTGTATCTACTAATAAGAATTTGGACACTTTCGAGTTGTCAAATATCTAAAAAAATTCTATGGGAATTATCTTGAAACCTTGGGAGTATAAAGAACATGTTATACATCATATATTTCAGAAATTTTTTTGTACTGAATAGGAAAAGGAGACCAGTAAAAAATTAAACAAAAATCGAAATATTTTCGATCATCCTGTAAAAAGTAACACTTGAAATTCATTTTGGCAGCTGCATGTTGATTATGAAGATTCTTCTAATTATCTGTATCAATTTTTATGGGGCTACCACATTTTTTTAATTGGGGGTGGGGGATTTTCACTTTTTTAATTTTAATACGTAAGGTATTAGACCCAGTGTAAAGCCATTTTTATGAAACTTGACATTCTACAATAGACACAGCATATAGCAATCAGAATGCAAAAATGTTAAATATCTTTTATATTATGAGAATCTTTACTTAATAACTTTTAACTACGCATGTGCAAGCTTTCAAAAAATTTCATTTGCATAATTTAATAGACAAAAGTATTGAGCTACTTTTATGAAAACCGCGAACAAATATCATGTTAAATCAAAAAGTTTTGAAAGATGGAATGAACACAATTTCATTAGCTTTCATTCACATTTTTACTTACATTTTTTACACACTTTCCAACAAGGTTGAAAAGTGTTAATGACTTCGGTTTGTCTGTCCGTCCGCGCTCTAACTTCCGTAAATATTCATGGAATTTCTTGAAACTGATATATATGTTATTGAAGTTCACTTTCGGATGTTTCCTATAGAAAATTGACTGAATACCTTTACTTGTTTGTATACAGGGATACCCGAAAGTATTCCAAAGCATTGTGTACATAGAGGTATTTCTATAAACCATATTTTGATACCGTTACTCTACACAAATCTTAATGAAATTGAAATATGTTATTCAAGTCCACTATCGGATGTTACCCATTCAAAATGGAGTCAGTACTATCACTGATTTGTATACAGGGACACCCGAAAGTATTCCAAAGCATTTCGTTTTATGAGAGGTATTTCTATAAACCAAATTTTAAGAACTTTACTTTGTACAAATCTTAATGAAATTAAAATATATTATTCATATGCACAAAAGAATGTTTTCTATAGAATGTAGTATGATTAGCGTTAAATTTACATGGCCACACAAAAATATTCTGTTACATTGAGGGCTTTTATTGGAATCCGTTTACATTAAGCGATTTAACACTTTTTAACATTTTTTAAGTGGGAATATGATTTCAATTTGTGTATCTATCTGTCCGATTGTCCATCAGTCAATCTGTCCGTCTGCCCACCCCCAGCATCCGTAAATATTTTCAGAATTTTTAAAAAAATTATATGTTATTTAAATTCACTATGGAATGTTTCCTATTTTAAATGACATTAATAGTTCTTGTGGAACTAGTTTTGTGTACAGGGACACACCTCAAAAAATGCCAATGCATTGCATTTTAGACGAGACATTTTTATAAATTACATTTAAAGAACTTTCTGTTGTAAAAATCGTAAAGAATTTGACATTTATCGTTAATATGCTAAAATAATATTTTGTATAGAATATGACTTTGTTAACCTTTAGATTTTTAAGGCTACACTAAAATATTCAGATACATTAAGGGCTGCAATTAGAATATAAGGGCTACGTTTCCTTCTGTGTTAAACATTTTTAACACTTTCTAACAACGTTTAAGAATTATTAGGAATTCAATTAGTCTATCTGTTTACATTTCATAACTACTGTCTGTCCTTTGTGTGATTACGTTGGCAAAGAGCATTGAAAGTTACAGGATACAACAATTACGTACATTTAGAAAGTGTTAATAATTAATGCGTAGTGCATGAATTTTTGTTCTTGTATTTTGATTCAACCTACCTATTTATATACTTTAAATCAATTCTAAACAGAGTTACACGTGAAAATGTGTCAGGGGACCGTCTATACATTTAGAAAAAATAAATCGCGATCTACCATCCAAAATACATTATTTATTAAATTTCACACCGGAAAAAAAGTTCAGAAATGGAAGTAAAAAGGATTCAAAGGCGCAGAACTTTTTGTGTTAGCTTATGAATTAAAAGATTTTTATTGGTTTCAATTTATTAAGCATTGAATAGTTAAATACAACACTTCATATAAAGAAAATTAAATAGCTTGAATCATATGAACCCTACAATGTTGAATTACATCTAGATACCAAGGTAAAAGAACAATAGTAATAATGATAATAATATTAATAGCGGTAATGGCTCAATGGTAATGCAGTGTTCGCTGATTGTAAATAAATATTGATAAAACCCACTATCATCTTTCCCCCTTTTTACTTTCCGAACCCTATAGTGAGAAAAGTATTGTAATCATGTCAAAAATCCGAATTCGAGATTTTGATGTTTCTATACGTTTCGAGGCCCCCCGAGTCCGTTTCCACTATTTTTACGATGATGTATATGTACGCGTGTGTATGTATGAGTGTATGTCTGTGAGTGAACACGCTAGCGTATAAACGCTTTGTTCGAATAAGCTGAAAGTTGGTGCGTACACTAAGCGACAAAAAAAAAAAAAAAAAAAAAGACGCACTGCAGAAAATTTGACTTATACCTTTAGAGTTTGTAATAATTTAAAAATTAATAATTGCAGCAAATAAAATTGTTATATTTGTATAATATGGAAGTCATAACATGGTACCTATGTACATTTTCGATTTAATAATTCGTTTTATTACACTCTATGAAGTATTTAATAAAAATCTACATAAAAATTTCTTTTTAAACGTACTATAATAAAGATATACTTTGTATTCTATTAGAATTTATTATATGAAATAAACAATTACTATTTTAATGCATGAAATAAAACTATTTGTTAGATATAAACAATTATTTAATAAAAATATATATTCTGGATGGGATAATTCCTCCTTTATATGGAACTACGGCTTTAATGCGCAATGGCATAGTATTTTACAGTTTTTTAACATGAAACTCAGAAATTTCACTGGGCTAAATATCATAAATTTTTTTTTCTAGTTCTTGCAAAGTTGTAGGCTACAAATTTCTAATCCCTACCCTCTTTTATAGACTAAACATTTTCGAGCGGATTGAGATTAAGACAATTTTTTAGGTCTAACAAAGAAGGAAGCCTGCGATATTCTTTGTGGGATTTAATTTTACGTAAAAATTTATAATAACTTACAAAATTATAGATGATTATGAGAATGGATAGGTAATTTTAACAACTTGAATCAAATAAACGAAACACAGACGCCATGTAAGAAGTTTCATTATCATCTTAAAATGCTGATAATGGAAGAGTCTGAAATACCTCCAAAGTAGTCGATCAGGTATCAATTTTTTAATGGCCAAGTTTTATTTCGGGTTAACTGATCCCTTAAACATGAAAATTTGCCAAACTCACTGAAAAATTATGCATTTTCGTATCATAATGTACGGGGAATGTGTCATTGTTTTAAAAGCGCGATTTTCATTAAGTCGGTCACATTTTCGTGATCAGATCTGCTTGTTTTCGTCAGTTCGAAATAAGTTAAACTTGACTCATCAGAGAGACCACTTCAGCTCAGCAATTAAACCAATCATTTTTTAAATTTTTTAACCCTTTAAAGTCTTGGTTTTCTTATTCTTTTCGTTAAGAATGGATTTTTTTTTTCAGATTTTCTGGCAATTAAACCTGCTTTGTTTAATTGTTATTGCACTGTATTCAGATAAATTATGTTACTAAACACTTTTTCTGAATCCCTTCTATGTTCTAAATGTAATATAAACTGATTTTTTAAGCACTGGCTTTTTAACTTGCGGTCATCTCGACTGGATGAGTAACGTGGCCGCCTAAGGATAAATGTGCAGTTTAAATGTTACATCTTGCTAAAAACCAGATCACTAATATTTTGTTAACATTTAACCATTTTAACATCCCACGTATTAAAATACTTTTAGTTCCCCATCATACTATAGGTATGGGGAACTTAGGTAATCGTGAAAATTTTCGACCTCGGTTTTTTGACTTTTTTACACGTTTTCAGGTGTGAGGAATCCGAAAATGACAAAATTTCTATGGTGTCTGTCTGTAGGGTGTCTGTTAGTCTGTTAGTGTGTCAGTCCGTTAGTTTGTTAGTCTGTGTACACGATATCTCAAGAACAAATTGTCGCAGAGAGGTCAGATCAGTTTTAAAATATTACTTTCGACACTGGCAAGAACCCTATTTATTTGCAACATTCGAATTTAAAAACTTCGTAAGTTATTAGAAATTTACGATTTTCTTAACATGGGAGAATAGGACAAAAATTCACTTAAACGTGCATTAAATAGAAACTTTTTACTGTAAAAATGTCAGACCAGTTTTAAAATATGAGTTTTGATGCCGGAAGGAACATCAGTAACTATAAATATGCTACTTTGAAAATTTCGCAAGTTATTGGAAATTTACGAATTTCTTAACACGGCAGTATAGGGCAAATTTCGCATAAACGTCAATTTTGAGAGATATTTTCATCGTAAAGATGTCAGACTACTTTTGAAATATTATTTAGGTCACTGGTATGAATATTAATGACTATGAATTTTCCAATATAAAAATTTCGTAAGTTATTGGAAATTTACGAATTTCTTAACATGGCAGCATAGAGCAAAATTTCACATAAACGTCAATCTTGAGGGATATTTTCATCGTAAAGATGTCAAACCACTTTTGAAATATTATTTAGGATACTGGCATGAATATCATAGACTATGATTTTTCCAATATAAAAAAATTCGTAAGTTATTTGGAATTTACGATTTACTTAACATGCCAGAATAAGGTAAAATTGAGCATAAACTTTCATTTTGAGGCTCATAAATACATTAGACAACTTCAAAATTACATTTATAATATTTGTTTGAACATGATTGAATACAAATATTCTAATAGGAAAATTTCGTAAATTATTCGTTATTTACGATTTTACCAACATAGCGAAATTGTAAAATTTCATATAAATATGAATTTTGAGGATTATTGCATTGGAAATAGTAGCATGAAAACTAAACAACGGAATTGACCCTGATAAAATAAATTAATAGATTAGAATAAGATAAATATATCGAAGTGAACGGTGGATAGCCTATTAGGCGGGGTTTTCATTCTGTCACTGTATCAAGCTTTTGTCAAATTCATTTCTTTTAACATGATTATATCTCTCAAACTAGAAATTTATGAGAACATAAATATGATGGGGAACTGAGCAGAGTCCACCTATGCCAACTAGTTTTGATTTTCGCTCTAAAATTAATATTTTTTGTGGTATCATTAATTGCCATATTCTTGCCATTTTTTAAATACTTTCTAAAATTACAATTTTCCGAACAATTGCATCTTGTTTTTAATACTTAGCTCAATCCTAAATTGCACGTGGAACACAACGTAATAAAATCTGTTAAAAGTTTTACTTTTGAAGAAATAAAATTAGCGATTACAGAAAGAAAAATGGAAAATATCCAAGTGCGACTTTTTTTTTTTTTTTTTTTTTTTTTTTTTTTTTTTGTCGCTTAGTGTATATTGTAAGTCACCATAGTACGAACCCTATAGATTTTGGTGAATCTAGCACTTATAGTTTTTTTACAGGGACACAAAGAAAAATTATTTATCATTATGGCCTATGGGAAAAAATCTTAGAAGTGCGATAGCATCTAAACGCCGTATTCAATTGAGCAAAAAATTTATACACATATTGTAGGTCACAGATACTCAATCTGTATAGATTTTGGAAAATCTAGCACTTATAGTTTTTTTACAAGGACACAAAGAAAATTTTTTTATCATTATAGCCTATGGGGCCATATTTTAAAAGTGTGATAGCGTCTAAATGCCTTATTAATCTGAGCAAAAAAAATTTACACATGTTATAGGTCACAGTTGCACTAACTGTATAGATTTTGGTGAATCTAGCATTTATAGGTTTTTACAGAGACACAACGAAAAATTCTTGATCATTATGATCTATGGGCTCAAAGTTCAGTAGCGTTAAATAAAACATCGTGTAATACATGGAGAAAAATACTCAAACACTCTATTATGGTTTTCTCTCTTTTGTTTGTTTAACAACTCATCTTTCTTTACTTTATCTACAAAACTGTTAATTACTCAATGTTCGGAAAATCGAGGGAAGTCACTCCAGATTATTTTTTTTCTTTTCTTTTTTTTTTTTTTTTTTTGGCAGAGAAAGAGAGGGGGGGGGATCTGAAATTCTATTGATTCTATATCTGGTAACTTTTTCAATTTACATGATATCTGTTTGGAGTTCTTATAAGTAACTCAGTAATTTTGGCTATTAAATTATGCAATTGAAATTCTTCGAAACCTTGCGCACGCGTAGTTAAAAACTACTTAATAAAAGTGTTCATATTTCGTAAGATACTTAACATTTTTGCATTCTGATTGCTGCATGCTGTGTCTGATGCAGTACGCCAAATTTCATAAAATTGACTCTGCACTGGATCTATATACCCTACGTGTTATAATAAAAACGTGGCTTTTTTTTTTTTTTTTTTTTCTTTTCTTTTCTTTTTCTTTTTTTTTTTTTTTTTTTTTTTTTTTTTTTTTTACAATTTTTTGAAGATATCGTTATATCTCCATGAATATTGTAATATACAGATAATTAGAAAAATCCTCATAATCACATACTACCAGTAAAAACGCATCTCATGCATTTTACAGTGTGATCCAAAACATTTTGACTTTTGTTTCATTTTTTTTTACTAATCTTCTTTTTCCTCTTGAGGGCAAAATTTTTGCTAAAATATATGAGGTATAACATGTTCTTTATATTCCCAAAATTTCAAGGTAATTCCTGAAGAATTTTTCTAGCTATTTGACAGTCTAATTTTGAAAATGTCCAAATAATTGTTGGTAGATAGTATACGTTTGGTTTTCTATGGTAATTTACATTGAATTTGTTATCTAATTTAAATTAATTTATAGATTATGTGTGTAATATGCTTAGTCTGGATGTGGATAAAATTTCATGTATTCAGTATATTAAAATTCTTCTATAGAAATTCCATGAATCATAAATCCATTCTTATTTGCCTTATATCAAACTATTTAAATAACGTTAATAACAAAATCATTAATTTTGATATCGCTAAAGCATATTACCATAATATGATCGGGATGTAGATTTATGTTATCTGGGAAAATATTATTTGTTTTCTTAAAAACCTATCTATCTATATATATATATATATATATATATATATATATAAAACGTATATAAATGTAAATCATAATAAAATGTAGCATACAAGACATACATTATTAATGCCAATTTCATCCATGAAATTAAAGATAAATAAATCCATGATTAGTAAATTAAAGATCAATAAAATATCCACGCTCTAATGACAGATTCAAGCAACTTATACTAATGAAAAATTAATAGAACCAATGAAATAACGTAATTTATCATTCAGATTAGTTTTATTATTTAAGAGGAATCCAACAAACTTAAAAGAAGTGGAGCTTAACAAATTTAATAAGAAACGGAAGAAGAAAGTGCTCAAAACTTGAAGCATTTACCATCAGGGGAAACATAATAACTCCGTAGAGCAGAATATCGTAAGATTTCAAAAACTATGTAATTGGTGACGTGCTTTTAGCGTATGGGATTGAAATTAAGGGAGGAATAATAGAAGAAGCCGTGCCCTTAGCGTAAATAATAATCATCCAAATTTTATGACAATTTCAGTAAACAATGGTTGGACAATCCTAGAGTTTCTCTTGGAAATTGCTCGAAGTGTATTTCATTTTGTGCTAGGTATTTTTCATATAAAACTAAATTTAAGTACACAATGGGATGTGAATATAGTTTATAGACAATATACAGGGCTACCCAAAATTATGCTAAACGTTCTTTTCTATTGAATGCAATTGATGGAAGTGCTTTGCTACATTTTACTAACATTGAGTTGCATTTTTAAGTTGTCGAACTGTGCTTAGGAAGAAATATTAAATTTTCATACCCAAACTCTAAACAAATTAATTTTTCAAGTTCTATTTTCAACTCTTTTTTTTTTTTTTTTTTGTATAAGATCATTTTTTGAGGTACCTTGAATATGAATGTTCAATTGTTAACGGTTCATATGTATGTATATCTGTTATCAGCATAGCTTAAAAGCAAATAACTGTAGGAAATTCAAATTGTGTATTTTGAAGTTCCTTTTAGGTTGCCACTTGAAAAATTTTATCAAGATTGGTAAGTTTGAAGGCAAATTAATAAGAACCTTGATTTTTTTTTTTTTTTTTTTTTTTTTTTTTAAGTAAATGTAGGCACTACAATTGAAAGGGTAGGTGGTGACAGCGATACCAATTATACGTTAAATAAATCTCTTCCTAAACCTATCTTAGATTATTTTTAAAGTAGATTGAACTTTATTACCTTACCTTATTGATTTTACTACTTAATCAGCAATCTATCAGTATTGAAATGCTGGGTAAGAGAAAGTTGTCTGTGTGACACACCAGATTATTTTATTGTATATATGTGACAATAAAGAACATTCCTTCAGTTTTTAAACGCCTCTATTTTGGGATGGTTTACTTCTGAAACCAAAAAGCTAATCCTACAGTCTGGATATAGTGTGACGGAAAATTGAAAAGTTCGTTTTTTTTCTTTTAGTTCCTCATCATACTATAGATATGGGGAACTTAGGTAATCGTGAAAATTTTCGACCTCGGTTTTTTTTTTTTTTTTTTCTACTTTTTTTTACACGTTTTCAGGTGTGAGGAATACGAAAATGACAAAATTTGTATGGTGACCGTCTGTGGGGTGTCTGTTAGTCAGTTTGTTAGTCTGTGTACACGATATCTGAAGAACAAATAGTCGCAGAGAATTCAGATCAGTTTTAAAATATTACTTTCGACACTGGCAAGAACGCTATACAATTGCAACATTCGAATTAAAAAACTTCGTAAGTTATTATGAATTTACGATTTTCTTAGCATGGGAGAACAGGGCAAAATTTCACTTAAAGGTCGATTAAGTAGAAAGTTATTACTGTAAAGATGTCAGGACAGTTTTAAAATATCAGTTTTGAATTCGGAATGAACAACATTAACTACGAGTATAAACATGCTACTTTGAAAGTTTCGCTAGTTATTTGGAATTTAAAAATTTCTTAGCATGGCAGAATAGGGCAAAATTTCACATAAAAGTCAATTTGGAGGGATATTTCCATCGTAAAGATGTCAAATCACTTTTGGAATATTATTTAGGATACTAGCATGAATATCATACACTATGATTTTTCCAATTTAAAAAAATCTTAAGTTATTTGGAATTTACGATTTACTTAACATGACAGAATAGGGCAAAATTAAGCATAGACATCCATTTTGAAGATCATAAATATATCAGACAACTTCAAAATAACATTTATGATACTTATTTGAACATGATTTACTATAAATATTCTAATAGGAAAATTTCGTAATTTAAGTTTTTATCAACATAACGAAATTGAAAATTTTTCATATAAATAGGAATTTTGAGGATTATTGCATTGGAAATAGTAGTAGCATGACAACTGAACAACGGAATTGACCCTGATAAAATAAAATAATAGATTAGAATAAGATAAATATATCGAAGTGAACTGTGGATAGCCTATTAGGCGGGGATTTCATTCTATCACTGTGTCAAGCTTTGGTCAAATTCATTTCTCTTAACATGATTATAATATGTCTCACACTAGAAATTTATGAGAACATAAATATGATGGGGAACTGAGCAGAGTCCACCTATGCCAACTAGTTATTATTATTATTATTATTATTATTATTATTATTATTATTTATTACATATTAGATTTGTAATATGCCTCAGAGCAGGCAGTTATGCTAAAAGCACGCCACCGAGGGGGATAACATTTGCGCTAAGGACACGGGTTTATAGATTTACGCTAAAGGCACTGTCGCTAGGGGCATGGCCCCGTATAATTGTTCAAAGCAAAATAAATAAATAAATAAATGAAATGAAATGAAAATACAGTGCACGTGTCCTTATCTAGTGACAAACTTAACAATAACTAGAAATAAAGGGGTAAGGTAAACAATTCATAGACACAGCACAATAAAAAAAGCTAAAAACACATACACGTATACATAGCCGTTGTGCCCTCTGCTCCTTCTTACAGTTTTTTTATTTTTATTTTTTCTCCTTATACATTTTTTCACATTTGTTATACGTGATCTCTTCTGTCAATGTCTTAGAAGCAACTTATATTTGTTTTTCAATATACATTACTTTATATAAGGCTTCATTCCATATGTAATTGTTTAATGATTAATTAAAGTCTCCCTTCCTGGTAATGATGAATTATTGTGGCGGTGAATTGTTGTTATTATTATTATCATCACTATTACTATTGTTATTATTACATAGATGCGTGTGTGGGCATTTGAAATTTAAGAATAAGGATATGTCAACTTGGATGGAGGAATGACATCGAGTAGGTGTCATGGGTGTCGCGTCTTTCTCTATTCTCAAAAATTTAAAAACAAAATAATTTTCCAGGCGGTGCTAACGAACAGAGAGTGCTTTTGTTATGCTGCTTACTTCATTCACGGCCATTGTGAAGGTAGGAGGTGAAAGACTGCTTTGGAAAAGTCTCAAGTTCTGTGTTGCGAAACGGGATGCCACGGTGATGAGAGATCGGAAGCTCCTCGGAATCGGAGGAAAAACAATGCTGCTCAGTAACAGAATTATTTCAGAAAAATAACGATGTTTCAGATCACTGATTTAGTACACAGAGCAAATGAAAATCGTACAGGCTTTAAACTTCTTAGAAGTCGTACCTCAAATACAATCAAGTAAAGTAAAAAAAATTTTGATGTCTTTTTCTCGAAGATATCTAGTGTAAGTGAGTGGAACTTCTCTGCTAAAACTGTGAAGATCGACTTGATCTTGATGCTGACGTAAAATATTAAAATAAATAAATTCTTCATTTTTTTTTTTTTTTTTTTTTACTACAATCGCTAATACAAAGTTGCCAATTTTATTATTTTTCATGTTTTCAATCATTAATCATTTAGTTGCTTAATCGTAGAAAATTGTTACTAAAATATTCTAATTATCGGTATGAAACCTTTCGAAAAAAAAGTCTGGTGTGAAACAACCACACGACTTTCCATTACCCATTATTACACGTATTATATGTTTGTTTTTTTTTTCCTTCAGATAATATGATCAGAAGACATAAAATTGACCTATCGAAGTAAAAACCTAAAATTTTTCCGGTATGAGAAACTTAATACGCGTGTAAAGACATATAAATCAAAGTTTACATAGTATGTTAAAAAAAATGTTAGAGTTATTTTTTGAAACACCAATTTCCGATATCTAAAATTAGCCTATCTAAGCAGGATGACTGTTAATTTTCTATAATAACCACGTAATACATGACAAAGGATATCTAAAATTGATTTATGTAACAATTTTTAAGAAAATCGTTAGACCCGTTTCTGAGATACCAACTTTTACCAAAACTTGGCATGCTCAATTATTGACCGGAAAACAATAATTACATGCAAAAGGATATTTAAAAGGAAGTTAATATGACGAGTTTGAAAAAAAAACCCGTACAGCCGTTTTTTAAGGAACGCACTTGCGAGACCTAAAATTGAGCTATTTATACAGGGTGCCTATCAGTTTTCCTGAACTAACCAACTATATCATTCGAAACACATCTAATAGAGTGTTTATATAGAAACTTTGAAGAAAATCCTTTGAGCTATTTTTGAGATACGGAAGTACGGTCCCACTTCCGGTTTTTTTAATTTTTACCAAAATTTGAAAAATCCATCTGTACATCAGACCTGTTTCAATTCTGAAGTTCCGCAGTTCTATCTTTATTAGTTTCGGAGAAATGATAGCCAGAAGATTCCGCACATACACCCACACATACACTCACACATACATACATACATGCACACTCACTGAGCAATTGCCAAAAACTACCTTTTTGGATTCAGGAGACCTTAAATTGTGTAAATCAGGTGTAAACGCGATATCGAATTTTTGAACCGAATACAATAATTCCATTACCTACGGTAGTATGGTAATGAAAATAATAAGAGGATTTGATATGCTGTGTATCAATATTGTTCAATATTGTAAACGTTACTTTTTGGCAAGTAAACGGTTTAAAAGATTTCAAGGATTGTTAAGTTTTTTTTTTTTTTTTTAAACCTTTATTAATGGAGGTGGGTCGATCTTTTGTAAATTACTCTCTTAACAATAAGAAAATTGCCTACGTATGCATTAAAATGCAAAAATATCAAGTTTATTAAAATTTCTTCAAAACTATTTAAGTTAAAAAATGTCAAAGACAAAAATTAATTCTTTAGGAAATATTTTTAAATACCTCAACCTCACTAACTTTAGACTAAATATTATAAACATTACAGTTAAAGTACCTTATAGAAGTTCAAATAGATCTGTCTATCTATTTCAATTTCCGTCTTAATTTAATCTTTGCAACACTGTTTTAAGTTTTGAGAAACCTGTAATTCTACACTGTTAAAACGTTGGTGTTAGTTTGAACCAAATGGTATTGAAGTAGCTGCAACCACCCGACGGTTTAACTTTTTACCATGATTTGGTAATTTTATGCTGAGCAAAATTACGTTTGTATTACTTGTTGTATTAAGTTTTAAATAAGTAAAAAAAAAAAAAATCAAAATTTGACCGAGACGAGGATTTCCTCGTCTCGGTCAAATTTTGATTTTTTTTTTCCCCCTCAAGTCTTCTTCTTGCCTCAAGTCAAACACTCTGGCACTCTACCACGCTTTCTTGCCCACTAATTCTGTGTGTTTAGTTGATTTTGATAAAAGGGGCTGAATCTTCTAGGGTCTCATCTTAGTCAATGGATGAGCTGTTGCACAAAATTTGCACTTTATCCTATGTTTTCAACCATGCTCTTAAATTTAAGCTTTGTTTGGTTTCAATAGGAGTTTTGCTGATTCATACTTCTCTTGTGAGCAGGGTTTTAAAAAACCCGGGTTTTTTTTTTTTTTTTTTTTTTTTTTTTTTTAAAGCCCAGCCCGGGTGGTTTTTTTTTTTTTTTTTTTTTTGGTTTAATTGGGTTTTTTATATTAAACGTAGAATAATACTGTTGGGTTTGAATTTTAAGTTTATTTCAAAAGTGAACAGTTTTAGACTAAAAGAAAATTTATTACAAAATAATAGTAATTAATTATAATTTTATAATTAATTAAAAATTAAACGACCTTCATTTTCTTAATATTGGTTTTGGCTTAAACTGTAAAATGAATTCCTATTTTATTCTACTCAGTATTTTATCACAATTTTGAATTTAATTTTTTATTAAGTTGTTATCATGTTTTGTGTAAAATTAAAACTAGTAACAAAAGTGAAATATTTTAAACCTACCATGTACGATTTTCATACTACAAATAATTATGTATTTTTTTATGGTTAAAGTAAAAAAAAGTGCAAATATATTTTTTTTTTAATTTTTGTTAATATTGATAACTGACATTTGATTCATATTTGAAAACTTAATAAAGGAATACAAAACAAAATTATCACTGCCTACTTTTTACACTTACATGTCAGGAGTGCCTCCAACTTTTAATTTTTGAAGCTTATTTTTGTGAAATTTTTTTCTGCAAGAAAAAAATCGTGTAACACCTTCCATTTTATTAGTCATTCCATATCTTAAATGTTTATCATCAAGTTAATAGCATTTCATTGAACCAAGTTATAGGTAAACATTAAAAATAATTCTGGAACACGAAAAATTTTTATAGAAAAGTCATTTTTATAAAACTAAATCTTAAAAAAAAAAAAAAAAAAAAAAACCTATTTTTTGCCTGTATCGAACTTTACAGGGTCAATATATTATATTTGTTAGTTATATTTAATTTTTGTTGTTCAATCCTTAGAATTTTAGGCAAAGTATTACTTTTATTTTTATTTTTTCATCATGACTTACAAATACAAAAATGGCTCTCAATATTGTTCATTTTTTCTCATCTTTCATTTTTTTAAAACTGTTCTGTTCAAAAGAGATATTGTAGATAGATGGTTGAAATGAAAGGAATTTTTCTAACAAAGTTGAAAAATAATTACATAATTTCAAACTGGCATATATTATATCACTAATATGATATGCTATGTTATGTAGATAGAATAATAATTATATATATAATATAATAATTATATATATAATTATTATCCTACATAATATTTATTATATATAATAATGTCAAGTAAGTAAATAAAAGTAAAAGAATAAGAAATTATTTTTTTAAAGTGAAAAATTTTATTAGATTTAAAAAAAAAAAAAAAAAACAATAAAACCCACTTGAGTGTGGGTTTTATTGGTTTTTTTTTTAAGTGGGTAAACCCCCAAAAAACCCGCCTGTTTTTTTTGGGGTTTGTGGGCGGGTCCGAAACCCTGCTTGTGAGTGGATGTATGGTAGTTCCAAGTTTTGGTGCGACTTAAATTCAATCGCAAGAAGTATAGCTACTTCAAAGTGAAGTTAAACAATATTATGGTATTGCTTATAACTTTACTTCATATAGTAGTTCAAGTTTGAACTGAAATTTTTAACAGTATAATGAAATTTCACCATTAAACATGAAAATATTTCTTATTAAATAACCTGTAAATGTATCCACAAAGTATTATCCAAAATATGTTTAGAATACACATTTGAACAATAATGATGTAAATTTGAGGCATTGGGGGGGGGGGGGGGGGAGTAAAAATTAGAAAGACTGGAACATTTAAATTTTTTTTTCCAAAAATAAATAAATAAATAAATAATAAAATAAAATGAGATACATTTTGAATTTTGTTTTATAAATTTAAATAGTTTTTTTTTTTTTTTTTTTTTTTTTTAAATATTTAAGTGTTGTCATACTCGATATCTTCGAATATTTTAGTACAGTAATTTTTTAAATAGCTTTATTACATCCACTATCTTAGGTTAATTTCGTTTGTGGGATTAGACATCAATCAACTTTTTTATCCAGTTACAAACACTAAATATAAATTTATTTTAATGAATTTTAGTGTGCCGATACGTATGTATTGCTTACAAATAATAAGAAATTTTTAATTAAAAAAATAATAATAATTTACACTTAATTGTGTAAAAATGTAGTGTAACAAACATGACAAAAAACAGACATATTTTCAGTGACTCATTTTTATAAATCAGTTACTCTAAATTGAGGCACATTTGAAGTTCAGAGATTTTAATTTATACAAACAGGACTTTTATCTGATATCTAATTTTGAAAAAAAGGTTTAAAATGTATGTATGCATATATAGAGAGAGATAGAGAGATAATCAGAGCTTACAGTTGTAATTTAAAGATTAAGAAATATTATCAGCAATTCTAACAATTAATATGATCAGTATCAAAGACTACCCAAATCAATCCCAAAATGAAAAATGAAAAAAAGTCAAATCAAAATTAAATTAAAACAAATTGGACTTAGTTAATAACATGTTTGTATTCTAACTTCATCAGAGGCCTGGTAGAATACAAATATGCAAAGTGAATGTTTTTCTGTCGCAAAGATACCAAAAGCTAAATATTTCTTTGCGCCGGGCTCAAAACATTCACCCAAACAAAACAAGAAAGAAACTGACATCAAAGTTAACTCGCCAACAAAATAAGAAAATCCTACGCATAAGTGGAAGATATTGGAATAATTAAACTCCTAATTAAATAAACAAGAAAGATAATGAAGAGAAACAATGATTGAATATATATAATTATTTAATAGCGTGACAGACATGACATGTGTAAAAATTTAGAATTATCTTTTACTTACTTAATTTTATATTTAAATTTTCTTTTTTAAATAATAACGTACACAAATAGATTTTTATATAATATTTTACATTATTTGATATGTTTGATATGTTTCTATCAAGAAAAAATAAAAATAACTGAGTTAGTTGAAAAGTAAAAGAAAAAAGAAAAAAAGAGGTATTTTCGTCCACTTTCGCATAAAATTAGCACTTAAATAACAACATCTTATTTCTTGGATAGAAATAATGAAAAAATAAATAAAACAAGGAGGTGTGTGCGTGCGTGTGTGTGTGTGGGGGGGGGGGGTTCTTGGATGACACTCAAAGATTTGGAGAGCAAACAACAAAGATTTGCGAATGATATCGGTAGTGTATCCCGATTGAAAAACAGAAACGGAAAATATATTTATCCTCTGAGTCAATAAAAAGTTGTTTCAACTAATAAAAATTGCACATGATATTTACAATATCGCACCTTCGCAAGAAAAATACTCAGAAAATGAAAAATTCCCGTTTATATCATTAAAAAATTTATATGAAGTGCCTCAACGTACACAAAAACGTCACATCTGTATCTCGAAAATTATCCACCTGATAGTGAGTAGTGTTAGTTTTATGTCAGTGCAAGTCAAAGCATTGTTGTTATCTTTAGGTTTATTTTTCTCAAATACTTCATTTTTTCCAGTTCTGTCACTTTTCTTGCCGGGGTGTGATATGTGTTCGTAAATATGTGTTTATTCCTTCAAATTGTAATCCTTAAAAATGCATTAAAATCTAAGTTGCTTGATTTTTTTTATCCCATTGCGTAACTTTGCATGAAACGTCCAAGCTACTTCGGTACCACATTTCAAATTTCGCCAAATGTGAATGCGCATTTACTTATTTTACATTAACCGTGTTTCTAATTAAAAACTCAAATAATTTACATACCATTAACAACTGTATATTATGGTACTTGACCATGGTTTTGATTTCCTGAATCTATTCGCTAATGGAAATGCATTTACTTAAACGTTACAATTATTCAATTTTAAGAATAAAATAATTATAATATAATGATCAGAGTAGCGGATAAAGCCTGCTAAGTGAATAATAAATGTCAGTTTCAATGTGTTCTGCAGTACAAACGCGTTAAAATATACTTTTTATAAATGCTTCTCATGGAACGCAGTACATTAGATTATTTTGGGTACGTATACAAAGACACCCAGACCATTTACGACAATATTTTAATTCAAGAAAATGAAAGCATGTTTTACTTGCATTTATTACTTTCTTCTATATTCAATAGAAGAAAGTATTGGATTCGTAAAAATTTTCGACCTCGGGTTTTTCATGGATTTACACATTTTGAGAGCTGTAGAACACGATTTGACCATTTTCAGAAAATGTCTGTCTGTCTGTGCGTGTGTGACAAAGTTTTGTGGCAACTGTATCTCAGGAATTACTGCACAGAATTTCATACAAATTAGTATGTAGTTACATCTTCACATAAATTAGTGCCTATCAACTTTTGGTAAAAATTGTCTAACAGGTTGCGTTGCCATCCCGTTTTTTCTAAATTTTTAACATGGTGGTATAGGACAAAATTTTGTATAAATGTGCATAAAAAAAATATTTTTGAATAATCAGTATGAAATTTACAAGAATTATTTATAATACAGATAGTCAAATGAGAAAAATTTTTTGTATATGTAGGAGCATCGCCTCCCCCCCAGGGGGGGGGGGGAAGTCACTCCTTGAGGGTATTAAATTTTCATGATGGGTATCTTTCAAAAGAACTCGCCAATACCTTTAAAATGAATGGTTGAACCATCAATCTGCGATAATTTAAAATAAAGTTATCGATTTTTTATTTTTTTCATTTTTATCTATATAAATAAAGAGAAGTGTCTGTGTGTGTGTGTCTGTGTGTGTGTCTGTGTATCTGCGCTCTGGTGCTCACACTACTGATCGCAGAGCCTCCAAATTTGGCATACAGGTACCTGGGACCCTGCAGGTGTGCCCCTCATCGAGATTTTTTCGAATTTCGAATTTGAATTTTTTTAATTAATGTTTTTTCGAATTTAAATATTAACTTCAATGTTTCATTTTTCAGAAATTTCTTTCGTTTCAAAAGTCTGCGTATCTTAGCAACGGCTATTAAACTATTTTTTTATTTAAATTCATTTGAGGAAGAAATCTTTTTTATTATATTTATTGAAATCAAATAGTTATCCGCGATTGTAATGAAATGCTCGCCCTCTGGTGGGCTAAGGTGAAATTACAATAAACATGGTTTAATTCGAATTCCATACAGCCGCCATTGCTTCACGATATTTAGTTTCACTTATATTTATAGAATAAAAATGAATAAATACGGTAAAAAAGATAACACATACTGTTGTGTGCTACAATCTAACTCCAAAGGATCAAGAAATCCAGAATTGAGCTTCCATTTATTTCCAAATGACAAATTTAAAATTTCAGTTGCTTCGACTAATGGAAGTAAAGAATTAATCAGATGATTTGAAACTAATGTTTGCTCAGCTTCAGTTAAAATCTACTTCCGATCGAACTTTGAATAAACTGAAATATTTTTTTCCAAAAGCAATCAATTTTCCATGATGTAATGGCGGAATATTAAGTAGAATAACAAAAAGAACACTAATGGAACACACGTGGCTATAATGTTTACTAACAATTGCAGTGTTCAGAGAGCGCCATCTATCGATCATTACAAACGCGGATACACATACAGTAGAAAAATTAAACATATTAAATATTTAGATTTTAGGATATAGGTACCTGGGACCCTGCAGGTTTGCACCTCATCAAGATTTTTTCGAATTTCGAATTTGAATTTTTTAAATTAATGTTTTTCCGATTTTAAATATTGGCTTCTTTGTTTCATTTTTCATAGATTTATTATTTTGCTTCGATCGTCTGCGTATCATAGCAACGGCTATTACTCAACTTATTTTTATTTAATACATTCATTTGAAGGCGATTTTTTTTTTTTTTTAATTTGATGTATTTATTGAAAATAAAATCGTAATGCAGTAGAAAAAATTAAGTATAATTAGTTTTAAATTTTAAAACGTATTTATAACAGTTATGTTTAATTTTTTATAGTAGAACAACTTCTTATTTTTCATTTTTTAATTAATTCCTTTAAAAGAAAAAAACTTTTATTCATCAATTTTTTTTATTATTATTTACAGTATTTGTCGGGAAAAATGGTAGTATATGCATACAGGGCCTGATTAAGGGGGAAGCTCGCTCATACCGGAATATTTTTACAATTATTTTTTACTTCATGTTATAGAAATTCCACGCTTTGACGAGGAAATATTTTTTATAAAAAATGAACGGTGTAAAACAATCCAATTTACTCACCGTTATTAGACACCAGAATTCTTATAAAATAATTTTTAATGAAAATTTTCTGTTTATTATAGGAGGAAAGTATTTGTTAAAAAATAACGGTGTAAGTATAAATAATGTGTCAAGAGCGAGCTTCCCCCTTAATCAGGCCCTGTATGCATAGTAAAAAGGATTAAAATGATTAACATTTATTTCTATATATATATATATATATATATATATATATATATATATATATTTAAATCTACATTTTATTTTATTTTATTACATTGATCGGAATTAAATCGTAATATAGTGTAAATAGCATGGGCTATAAAATACATGTTTCAAAACTGGAATATTTAATAGATGCTGAGATACGGTCATCTTTAAAATCGTAGTTCTTAAATAGTAGCAGATCCCCCCTGTCATCGAAAAATATCCAGATTGAAGAGTTTCGGGAAAGATCTTTCTGCAGGCATGGGAAACCTAGATCTGATGCAGTGCGGGTGGGAAAAGAGCTCCGTTGACAGCGGGTACCCGAAGCGAGTTTTGGGTCAATTTCAGTTTCTTTTCTTTCTTTTTTTTTAAGCTTTTGTCTAATAATGTGATGTAAAAAATAAATATTAATTCAATTCTTTCAAAAATTCATTTAAATATAGTGACCAGCGAAGCGGGCGTAGCCTGCTAGTTATATATATATATATGTATTTATGTATATATATATATATATATATATATATATATATATATATAGATATAGATATATTATGTAATATCGAGAATAAAATGAACTATTTTTTGGATATTTAGTGTTATACTACTTCTCTAATATGGAAATCGTACTGCATTATCACGGAAGATAATATTGTTAAATAATGATTTTAATAAATTATTTTTACTGAGTGAATTTGCACTGGAAAATATAGAAGAAAGTCATGTGATGGCCACAACATTCTAGTTTTCATACGTATTTTGATGAAGGTTCTTGATACCTTCCGAGGATTGCACCCTCGAATTTGCGAATGCTTTTCGGAGAAGAGTTTACGCTCGAGACCTGTTTTTCCATAAATAGAAACTGGATTGAAGAATTATAGCGCCCCTGAGGTTTTTTAATTTCCTTTTTTTCCCCAGTAAAGTTTAACTTGGATGGCTTCCTCGTAAACATCTCGTGTCCCTCATATTAGTTTGAAAAGAATCGGTTCGGCTTCTTTTCGGAAACACTATTCAGAGTGCAGACTAATTTATGTGAGTTTAGGGACAATGAACTAAAGAAAAGTAACTGAACATTTTATTATTAAGACTAAGAGGGTTGTGGACGGAATGATAAACAAGTTCTTACAGATAATCATTTTATATAAAAGCGTCGTTCATACTACAGCCCCTAAATAAAATAATAGGCCGGCGCATAACTGCCATTTTTTTGCCTCCGAAGAGGACAGTATTCCCGCTTGGCGTCCTTATCCCTTCCCTAATGATTTTAAGAAATCTTGATCTGAAGCTAATCCGGTCACGATAAGAGCAATAAGCAACAATAATATTCCTAAACACACATTTTTTTCACAGTACATTCTCAGGATGTCATTTTATTCTGAGGATATCCTATGGATGTACTGGGGTAAGATGTGTTGTTAGAGCGGTTTCTGTTTCTTTTACAAAATGTCGCCAAATTTCAAATACACAGTAATAGAAGGTCTGTAAACACTTTATATTCACTTTTTGAATGATTATAGCTGTTTATCGCTAAATAAACTTCCATATCATAGTTTACTTAGCTAAAATTATGAAATATAATAAAACAAATTACTCTGAAGTAACGTAAGACGATAAAAAAAATGTTTGTCGTTTGTTTATCAGAGAAACGCGCTGGGTACATGTGGCAACCCTAAGCCAACAAAATGCCTGATGCGCCAGCTCGTATATATAGGAGCCTAGTTCATACGTCTTTTAAGGAACTGATGTAAAATGACGTATAAATGGGAAGACGTATAATAGAATTTTCTATAAATAAATTTGAATTTTGCAAATTTAACTCTATACGAATGTAACTTCACGTAAAAGTAATAATTTTAAAGATTTTATAAGCTAGTTTATTATTTCTGAGCATTATTTATATTGAAGATAAGAAATAAAATTTTAAATCAAACATTTATTATAAAAATGAGAAGAAAAAGAAAAAAATTATAATCTGGTGTGTCACCCACACTCTTACCCTGAAATTTAATACTATAAATGCAGGTTTGAGATTAAAAGGTAAGATAACGAGTACTGTTATGTAAACCTATGTTAAAACAATTGAAATTAGGCTTCGGAAGAGTTTTATATGATAATTAGTTCTAAATGAGGGGGGCTACCACCCCTTCAACCCCTCGTTTCATTACTGTACCTACATTTGTATGGAATTTAAATCTGTTATTAAAATTATTCAGACAACTTTCACACACAGCATTCCTTAAAACTTATTAGTCTTGATTAATATTTTCCAGCAACAAACTTATATTACATTCAAAATACAACTTTTGGATCTCCTGAAATGATTCGTTTTTAAGTTACTCTAATACACACAGGCAAAGATCAAACATTAAAAAACTTGACTTCATTAATCAGGAAGCCTCAAAACGTGTAAATATGCAAAAAACAAGTAACGAATATTTACCTTAAAAACATACATTATTTATCATATGTCTATGAGGAATTCGTTTCGATTCCTGAGCAGCTTTCCTGGACATGGTAAAATATTATAGTAAAGCACTTGCACTAACAATAAAAAAGGATAATATCGCTTAAATATTTGCAGCTCTGTATATCTTTTGAAGATTATGTACAAACCACATGGTGCACCTAAACATAATCCTATATTAATAATACATGGCACAACCTGAAATACACTTCCAGCAATTTTCAACTATTGTCGCACTGTAATCTAGTCCTTTTGTGTAGCCCTGTAAACGAACAGTGAATGATATCCTTACAATATTCTGCATGAGACATGTTTTTACACATATAAAAAATGCTTATTTCATTTGGTTTAGTGCAGTCTATGGACTTAAACTCTACTTACCTGCAATTTCCGCCATAGACGTAATGTATATGAATTCTCTTGGGTGTCCCTGTACACGAACCACTTGCTTCAGTTCAACGAAAAGCTTAGTGTAGCATCCCTATATGATACGCATTTAGAATACCAAGTTTGGACTTTCTGCTATTATTTGTTCTTGAGATATGCTGATAACACACACACAGACCAACCGCTAAAAACATTATTTTCGTATTCAGGGAACTCAAAACGTGTAAATATAACAAAAACTCACTTTCGAAAATTTGACCCAAAAAAGAATACTTTCTCTACTTTATGGGTAAAAGAAAGTGGAAAAAAAAAAAAAAACACCATCTTAACTGCATATATTAAGTACTAGTTATGATTGCACTAATATACAGTCGGTAACAAAAGTCTCCGAACACTAGCAAAAATTCCTATGTAAAAAAAGTACACTTAATACAGTTTTGTTAAATAAATCCTTGTCGAATCCTGTTCTTAGTCAGTCTAAAAACAAGATTCGACAAGGATTTGTTTAACAAAACTGTATTAAGTGTACTTTTTTTAGATAGGAATTTTTGCTAGTGTTCGGAGACTTTTGTTACCGACTGTATATAGTACATTAGTACATATATATATTTAACTACGAAGACACACGCAAATATATATATATATATATATTGCTGTATGTATATAGTACTAATTTTAAAATTATTTATGTTCATGCAGGTAAGCCTTGAATTACAAAAAATCAATTTCAAATAGTTTATTATTATTATTATTATTAACCTAAGTTTGTTAAAACAGTAAAAACTTTTCTCAGTGTAAGTCATTCGACACTTTCTGATTACGAATCCGGCACCTCTCATCTACCAGCACAGAGACCACAGCCACATATTTTACAATAGAAATATTTAGATTAAAAAAAAAAAATATTTAACAGTTCTAATCATCAAGATGAACTTTGTAAAAATCGCCTCTCTTCACGCATCCTGTCTGTAAGAATAGGAATATACATTAAACGGAATAGTACTATCTAGGAAACAGTACTTTAAATGAAATTTTATTTAAAATTTCAGATTCACTGACGCACTAGCAACTTCGGTAAGAAATGTTCACATTTATTAACGCACTTATAATTTTGGTAAGGAATACTTTTAACAAAATTTTATTTCGATTTTCATTTTCATTGACGCTCCAATAATTTAGCTGAGAAATACTTTTAACGAAACTAACGCCAACAGCGGCCTAGCGCCACTAACGGCATATTTTAATGCCACCAGCGGCTGAGTGGTTCTGCGCTCAAAGCTGGTAGACATGAGGTGCCGGGTTCGATCACATGTCGCGCTCGTCGGTCTAGTCGTTTGGAGATTTCTGTGGTTTTCTCCAAAACTTGTGTAAATACGGGCTAGGACCTCTTAGAAAGACCCCCATGGAGTGCACTTCCCCTCATGCCTGCGACCCAAGTACAGTCAATCCCCACAACACCAACCCTAAGTCTGGATAAAGTGGGCAGGTAATTGTTGATTGTAAACTGACTAAATATATTTCAACTCTATCAAAATAAAAAACAACAATGTCACTACGCTCATGAAGCAATTTCTTAGCGATTATGAAACAAGAGTGGACTTTTCGGCGACAATTTAATAACACGCCTCACATTAAAAAAGATGTCGCTGTCGGCTGAATATGCAAAAGAGTTCTCAAACGCACGTCCTTGCCCTTAGACATTAAAATTAAGTACAACGTATCTATTTCCGTCTAAATGTTTTCTTTCTTTTTTTTTTCTTTTTTTTACATTTCATTTTACGATAAGAGGAGTTGTCGGTAAAGTAAAAGAATTAATTCGAGAGAATTCGTTGCGGACTTATTATCTATGCTAATCCTCGATGTTATTCTAATGCGATTTACTATTGAAAAACAAAATTATCCCTGTAAATAAAGAGAAAAATATCGCTATATGTAATTTACCTAAAGGTAAAAGAAATAAATTTGTGTGACCCTCACATTACTTTTTCTTATATTATTATTGACATAATATTACACTTTAAGGTATATGATTAAAAGTACTCTACTTGAATTACTATTAATTTGCTATTACTTTACTACTACTTTACTATTATTAAAAACAACTTTATTTAAAAAATTGTACAGCACTCACGGAAACAACAAAAAATGCCTCTAAAATCACCAATGTTCTACCTTAATATGTTACTACTTTTCCCTCAGATAGCGTAAGAACTTCTCCGTCATATTGCATGTAAAGCTCAAAGCGAGAATTGTAAATTCCGCTGCATATTTCACAGCCTCCTCCCCTCCCCCCCCCTTCTTTTCTCGATACATAAACTCCACTGGAGTTTCAAATTAACAAGAGATATCAAAATTAACAAGAGATAAACACATTGAGAAGAGGAAGGGTCGGGGGCCTAATAATCGTTGGACAAGGCGTGCAGCTTCGAATTTGAGTCCTGTATCGGGTCGGGTATCTGCTTCTGCGGTTACTCCTTTTGCGAGTTGAGTTTTCATTAACTTTTTACCCTACCTGCAATTATTACTGTTATTTTTCATTATTATTTATTTATTTTATTATTTATTTATTTATTTATTTTTATTTATTTATTTATTTATTATTTTTTTTTTTTTCTTGAAAAATTTTTTAATTCTTTTTTGAAAGGAGAAAGTAGATGGGATTCTCTTCCTCCATAACAATTTAAAGCAATATGACTCATAACATGAGTTTAATACACGTAGATATTAATATTTACCGTTTAAAACTATATTTGAGAAAATTATTTACCTTCTACTTCTGCTTCTTCTTCTTCTTCTTTTTTTTAATAATACTAGCAGGCTTTGCCCGCTTCGCTAGTCAGAATTAAAAACAGAATCACTATTTTTTTATAGCGCTTTATAAACAAAAAATAGAAAGAAAGTATGTTAAAATTACTCAAAAGCTTTCCTCGGGTCACACCTGCCTTCAGTTACATCTTCCTCATCCTCTGCGTCAGTATCTCGGGTACGTGTTCCTATTGCCTGCGACAATGCCTTACCCGTGAGTTTTAGTTTCGGTGCTTACCAAATGGCAGTTTCCAAAACCGACAGTATCGAAAAAAAAAAAAAAATGAGGTATACCTTTTATATATAAATCCCAATTACATATGAACACTATACATACTATGCACAATATTTACTTTCAGGTTATTTCGTATACTTGGCTCAAAATGGCTGTTACAAAAGTAGAGTCCTTGGCGAAAAATGTCCGGTCTATTTTAGTGTCAAAATTTTTTTTTAAATGTCCAGGATTATCTATACGTGTATTATGCTAAACATTCCAAAAATAATTATGTCTTTTCTTAAGTACCTGTAGAAATTTTAGTACTTTGAAGAAATGTAAACTGAGAAAACTCAATTTAAAGATTCCAAATCTGTGATGTAATATATATATATATATATATATATATATATATCAAAATCATAAGAATTGTTGCTTGAGTATATATTTTATTGAATAAACCCAATATAGTTCAGTTTATAAATATTAAATGGAAATATGAGCCTTTATGAAACCTTCCGCAGTATCAAGTCAAGGTCCCTTTAATACGTAAGAAATTTTGTTTATAATTAGACTAGTAATTTTTAATACCTATATATTAATAGGCAAGCATGAAATTTCTGGTACACTTTTAACATATTAATTATGGGAGTAGAGGGTTGAAAATGGTATCATTCGAAAGGTATGATTAGCTAGATGTGCAGAATACAAAAATTATTTTCTTACGATGTCAAGAAGGTATTTATAAATACTTTTATATTATATATATTTTTTCCATTTTATACACGTACTCTTTTATATTAAAAAATACCTGTCACGTCCGTGAGGAAAATTCATAGCGAAGAGAGTCCGTGGGATCCGCGATTGTAATGAAATGCTCGCCCTCTGGTGGGCTAAGGTGAAATTACAATTAACATGCTTTAATTCGGCTTTTCATCAAGCCGCCATTGCTTGCCGATGTTTAGTTTCACATATATTTATTGAATAAAAATGAATAAATCCGGTAAAAAAGATAACACTTACTGTTGTGTGCTATAGTGTAACTCCAAAGGATCAAGAAATCCAGAATTAAGCTTCCATTTATTTCCAAATGACAAATTTAAAATTTCAGTTGCTTCGGGTAATGGAAGTAAAGAATTAATCAGATGATTTGAAACTAATATTTGTTCAACTTCAGTTAAAAATCTACTTCCGATCGAACTTTGAATAAAATGAAATATTTTTTTCCAAAAGCAATCAATTTTCCATGATGTAATGGCGGAGAAATTATAGTACGACTATTAAGTAGAATAACAAAAAGAACAATAATAAATACACGTGGCTATTATATTTACTAACAACAAAAGCTGAAAAAGCGCCATCTATCGATCATTACAAACGCGGATACTTTCTTAGCCAAAATAGTTGAGCATCTAAATTAGAATTATCATAAAGAGTAAATAAAAAGAAGAGATTAAAAGCGTGAAAAAAAAAAAAAAGATATATAATAAAAATTTAAATTATATGTACCACAGATTTATTAAAATTAATATAATATTGAATTTAGAAAATAAAAACCAAGCGCACGGGCAGGAAATAGAATAATAAGAAAAAAGAGATTATAGAAAAACGGTTTATTTTGGTTTTGGTATTTATTGTTTTATTAGGATTTTTGAGGAATAATGATAGGAACCGAAAAACACTTAATATTTCCTGGAGATCTTTTGAAAGTGAAATCTGAACCGATGTGATTTTATTATTAGAAGAATAAATTGAAAATAGAAAAATCGGCATAAGTTATTTTCAATTAAAGTTAAGTGTGCGACAATCTGGAGTTTTTGTAGCCTAGTTTTGTGTAACACCAAAATAAATTAGAAAAGAAAAATAAATTAGAAATATCAGTCCTATCGTTACAAATTCGGTAGGTACCAAATGAAAGGGGCGATTTTTCTGAATACAGGGGAGCAAACAGTTTTTCGACACGACAGTTAGATTTTTTAAAATTAGTAACTAAAGTATGGAATTTAGGTTGCAAAACTTCATTTTGATTCATTTCAGTCATTTTAAAAAGTACAGTCAGAGAAAAAAAAAAAAAAAAAAAACGCAACACTCAACTTAACTTCGTTGCTAATCGATGTAGAAAAATGTAATAGGTATCATTCGACGGGGAATTGTGAGTAATTTCAGAAAATGAACTGAAATTTTGAATTGGGGGTCGTCTACATATTAAAACGTGGACCAACTCTGATTTTTTCAATGGTAATGCCCTATTTTTATTTTTTATTTTAATTCCTGAGATCACGACAACGCGAAAAAGTATATTGGTTGTATATTTTACTTATTTTTTCACAGAGTTATAAGCGTTCAAAGTTTGAAGGTGCTAATGTTAAATTCATATTTCAAACTTTTATTAATATCTTCACAAAAAACAACACGAACGATGTAATTTTTTTTTTTACAAGATACAGTGAAGAAACCCAAACATAATCCACCATTACTTTTGATTCTGAAAGATATTTCTAATTCTGAAAAATATTAATAAATTCATATTCATAAAAATTATGAATTATGACCTATATTAATTTTTACATAAAATGAATCCTAATGATGAAAAATATGGGTATGCAAATTTGCAGCTCATTCCAGTTATTAGTTTTCGAGATATAAATAAATCTTTCTTTTGGAGTGGTTTACGGGGCCGTCTCTTATAAAGTTTTGCATGAGATAACGAATCAAATCTTAAAAAAATAACAAAGTTAATTTATTAACTTTGTTAAGTCAGTTAAGTTAACTTTGTTAGTTAAGTCATTAATTTTATAATTCTTTTTTACCTGAAAGATTTCCGGTGCGAAACATTAAAATTTTATCTGTTTCTTATAGGATCTTAATTTTATTTTTCTACATTTACTGATAACCCCCTAACACATTTTTGATTATAACTCTATAAATACTAAAGATAAATTATACAAACAGTATATTTTTCCGCACTGCCAGACTCTCAAAAATTCGAATATGAAGTCAAAATTGGGTGTTGCTATTGAAAAAATCAAAGTTGGTGCTTATTTCAATATGTAGATGACCCCTAATTCAAAATTCGACAACATTTTCTGAAAGTGCATTTAATTTCCTGTTGAATTATGTCTGTTAGATGTTCCTGCGTCAATTAATAACGAAATTACAGCGGGTGTTGCGTTTTTTTTTTTTTTTTTTTTTTTTTTTCCCGACTGTACATGGCCCAGTTTCACGGTCAAAAAATGAGATAAAATTTAAGTTTAAATTTTAAAATAAAAATTTTACAGATTGAAATTAATAGTCCTCCATATTAAACTAAATTCTGTCTTTTACAGAATTTTTATTTTTATTTTTTCTAATAGAAAATAGCTATTAGAATGGTAGAAATTTGAGTAAATGAGTGTTAGTTTGAAAGTTTATACCGTTGAAAATATACACAAATTAAAAAAAAGGATTTGATTTTTGAAAGTTCTATGTATATATATTATTTTTTTCCCCTGATTTACTTAAGATCTAATTTCTTTCTTTTTCTTTTCTTTTTTTTTTTTTGTGATTTATATTAGCTCTAATTTAAAGACATATTTTTAAACTGAAACTTAATTTATTTCAATTAAATGAAATTGACTACTTACGTCAACGTCAACGTGAGTGCTTCGGAGTGCCTGCATTTGGTCGCAACCAATGCTTACCTCCAACGAAAAATGAGAAAAACATAAAAATAATTTTCCATAAAATAAATAAAAGCCAAAACGATGAATTTAGAATTTTGATCTCTGAATAAATCTCCGCGTGAGAAGAGACCAATCAGAGTGAAGCACCAGGAGTTAAAAAAATAAAATAAAATAAAATAAAATAAAATAAGAATAAAAATAAAAATAAAAATAAAAATAAAAATAAATAAATAGAAAAAATAAATAACTCCTTGAAAAAACCTAAGTGTAACAGTTTCACTGTTACACTTAGACTGTTGACTACTTATTAAATATATATATATATATATATATATATATATATATTACTATATCTTCTGCATATATAAGAAGAAAGTATAAGATTTGGAAAAACTTTTGATTTCCGGTTTTCGATAATTTACACGTTTTGAGATGTCCTTGAACTTCAATTAACTGAAAGTGACTACTTATTTTTAAAAAGGTGGATATATTAGCTGCTGCATGAAGAAGAAGAAAGTCGAAGATACAGAAAAAATTTTGATTTCCGGTTTTCGATGAATTAACACTTTTTGAGATTTCCTTGCATTTCAATTAACTGAAATTGACTACTTAAAAAAAAAAGAAAAAAAAAAAAAAAGTGGATTTATTATTCTATCCTCTGCATACATAAGAAGAAAGTATAAGATTCAGAAAAATTTTAGATTTTCGGTTTTTGATGAAGTTAATACGCGTTTTGAGATTTATCGAACTCAGTTCGACTATTTTTAGAAAATATCTACTTTTTTTTTTTTTTTTTTTTTTTTTTTTCAGTTCGAACACTGTATTTTATGAACCAATGGAATTAATTTAACCGATTTTGATATCTGGTTGGACCTTGGTTTGACATGGTGCTGATTAGGTTTTGGGCTATATCACTCGACAGGGTGCGTTTCCTCGTTGCGATTTCCTCTCATTTCAGGAAAGGCTCAATATCTACAGTGAACCAAGCTTAGAGAAATATATTAAGTAAAACTCTGCTGATTCAGTTTTAGTGTACATCGATAAACAATTGCCGCAGCTGTGTTGCAATTTAATTGTTTAGGAGAAGGCAATAATAACTGTGCTGTGCCTTGCTTTGCAAAAAAGTGGTTGAGATTCGACCACTTGGCGATACTAGTAGTTTTAATATAATTATAAACTAGTAATTTTTCATGTAATACTCAATTCTTTGAAAGACTGTTCAATAATATACGTAACAGTATTTTATATTCTAGAATTTTAATTCAATTTCTTATATAACATAAACTTAACAATTTTTATTGCGGGTCGCGGGTCGGGTGCGGGTCAAGTTTACCCGACCTGCGCAGGACTCTGTTTTCCATCTATTATGAAATTTTATTCTTCTTCGAGTCTTCTTGATTTGTAGAGCAAAAATTTATTTTATTTTGCCCATGCTAAGGGAGCACGAAAAATTGACAGTGCCTTGACCACAAGAACATTTTAGTCGGGTCGGGTTTGGGCTTTGATTTTCATCCGAATGAAAAGTTTTAAGCTTTCTCGGAAAAGAAACGCCACTGACCGGCTCATCAGTATTTTCGACCATAACTTCCCAGCTTCTTTTCCTATAATATCATTCATCTGCATAGAATAAGTCATTTATCTCCTCTCCACTTATTTTCGCCATAATTTCCAGATATAATAGGCCACCACTTTCTTTTATATTTCAGTGCATTAGAGGTAGCTTATCCTTTTGTGGCTTAAATAATAATTTGTGTGTATATGGGGAGGGGAGGGGAACAGAGATTTTATCGATGCTTGACAATGTACAATTAAATATTACATCATAGAAGGAAATTGTGCTAGGTGCTGCAAGATACATAACAATATTGGCAGGGCATGGCAAGGCATTCGTTACAGCAGCGTGGGAGGGTGAGCGAACACAAGCCATTCCTACACAACGTGACTGGCGTACGAACTAGGCTTAAAATAGGCTCTGTTGATTTATTTTATTTTATTTCATTTGAATCATCCCAAGGTCAATGTCGAAATATAAAACGTAGTGTCAGATGGACTAGCTCTACCAACAAGTGACACGCACTTTCCATCCATCATTTTCTGAAACAACTAACATACCGATTTCAGTTTACTTTTTATGTTGCTACGATGTCATTAGAGAGAAAAATGTTAAATATGTTTAAGAATATATAAAATGAAAAAATATGGGACAAAAACTAAAATTTTTATTGTTCAAAATTGAGACTTGAAATAAAATTTATCTAATAAAAATAACGAGTTACGAGGGATATTATATTCAAAATAATACATGCATATTGCACTCCGTCAAAAAAAGTGACACAAAGTCAAAAAAGGGCAATTTTGAGCATATGTAATTGAAAAATGTGTATGAATTGCATCAAACTGCATGAAAAGACCATCTTTATCTCGAAAATTATCCACCTGATGGGCAATTATGTCACTTTTATTATAGGTTAGTCAATGCATTATCGTTAGCTTTAAGATGATTTTTTTTTCAAATTGTGTCACTGTTCTAGCTGGAGTGTGATACGTAAAATTTACATTTATCTACGTAAAATACATGCTGGTGGATGACAGGGGGTTTTCCTTCCTTAAATGCAAAATTATAATTTTAATTATCATCGCAATTACAGAATTATAATTTGACAGAAAAAAAAATCGAAAAGATACAGGTTTTTTTTTTTTTTTTTTTTTTTTTGATAAAGTAATACCGAAACAATAAATTAAAGCCTCCCGCACTTATGGGGGAAAAGTCTATCTAAGTCATCTTCAAATCATATTTTTATGTAAAATTCGTATTATTTTATTTATTTATTTCCTGGTACAGTGCTTGAAATACCATTAGCCTCAAGCATGATATCTATTTAAACTTAAAAAACTAGTATGTTGTGGCCACCACAAGGCTTTCTTCTATGTATTGCTATGCAAATTCACAAAGTGCAAAATATTCATTAAAACTATTATTTATTATGATTATCTAACATGATGAATGCAAATGATTTTCATCTTACAGAAAACTAACACTAAGTATCCAAAAAAATGTGTTATCTATAAGTAACATCTTAAAAAATGCATTTTTATAATGATTATCTCGCGTATTTGAGATATAGCCTTCCCGTTATCGAGGAAATTCGCAGTATAGCAACGACACCTATTGGCCGATAAGCATCCAAATTGAATCATCATAATGTCTTATTATGCCCTGCTCACATATATCAAGTTTTGTTTGGTGATACGCAATAGAACCTGAGATATAGCCTTCCCTCAAATTGCAGAAGTCACTGTGTAGCAGCGCCACCTGTTGAGCAGTTGACATAAAAAGCTGATAGCCATTAATTTGTATCAAGGTGCATCTACATATAAATTAATATGCTATTCTGTGCAGTAGTTCCTGAGATATAGCCCATAAATTGCGGAAATCGTTATATAGCAGCGTCACGTGTTGGCCGGTAGAAAATTCAAATTGAATCAGCATAATGTCTCATAATGGCATTCTCACATATCGTTTTGTTTGATTATACGTAATAGTACCTTCCCTTAAATTGCGGAAATTGCTTTATAACAGCGCCACCTGTTAAGCAGTTCACACCAGAAGTTGATAGGCGCTAATATAGGTCAAGGTGCATCTACATATAAATTTATATACAATTCTTGTGCAGTAGTTCCGGAGATACAGTTGCCACAATTTTTTTGTTACACACACACATACAAACAGACGGACAGACAGACATTTTCTAAAAATGGTCAAATCGTCTTCTAGATCTCTCAAAACGGGTAAATCCATTGAAAACCGGAAGTCGAAAATATTTACAAAGCCAATACTTTCTTCTATTAAATATAGAAGAAAGTAAAAATAAGAGGTAAATACAGGGAACTCTAGATCAGTTCTGTCCAACCCAAAACACTTGGTGGGCATTGAAAATCTATTTTGTTTAGACAGGACGCACAGTACGTGTATACGTGTATCTGTTTATCAGTACTGCGGAAGTAAAGAGCACCGTGTCCTTTATTTTTCGTTTTTTTTTTTTTTTTTTTGTGTGTATGCGTGTGTGTGCGTGCGTGGAAAGAGTTAGCATCAAAATGCATTATTCAAAACAGTATTTTCATTTAGTACATTATGTTATTATTACTGTGTGCATCACAAAATAATTATTGCTAGCTGCGAAAAAACGTACAAAGAAGTTGTAAAAAATAAAAAAAAATTACTCTCCGAAAATTGGTCATGGTGTCGTTTACCTTCGAGTTACAGATATATGTTTTTGAGTAAATGAAACGTGTATGTATATACTTTTTTCAGGAAAGGGCAGAGTGAAGATTCGGAGTAGAATACGTTAAATTATTTTCATGCATAACTTAACGACAGAATCGTGAAAAATTTATGACTGTTATAACTAGTTGGCATAGGTGGACTCTGCTCAGTTCCCCACCATATTTATGGTCTCATAAATTTTTAGTGCGAGACATATTATAATCATGTTAAAAAAAAAATTAATTTGACCAAAGCTTCATACAGTGACAGAAAGAAATCCCCGCCTAATAGGCTATCCATAGTTCACTTCGATATATTTATCTTATTCTAATCTATTAATTTATTTTATCAGGGTCAATTCCGTTGTTTATGTTTCATGCTACTATTTCCAATGGAATAATCCTCAAAATTCATATTTATATGAAAAAATTACAATTTCGCTATGTTGATAAAATCGTAAATTACGAATAATTTACGAAATTTTCCTATTAGAATATTTGTATTCAATCATGTTCAAAAAAATATCATAAATCTAATTTTGAAGTTGTCTAATATGTATTTATGATCCTCGAAATGGAAGTTTATGCTCAATTTTGCCTTATTCTGACATGTTAAGTAAATCGTAAATTCCAAATAACTTACGAATTTTTTAAATTGGAAAAATCATAGTCTATGATATTCATGCCAGTAACCTAAATAATATTTCGAAAGTGGTTTGACATCTTTACGATGAAAATATCCCTAAAAATTGACGTTTATGTTAAAATTTGCTCTATTCTGCCATGTTAAGAAATTCGTAAATTTCCAATAGCTTACGAAATTTTTATATTGGAAAATTCATAGTCATTAATATTCATGCCAGTGTCCTAAATAATATTTCAAAAGTAGTCTGACATCTTTACGATGAAAATATCGCTAAAAATTGACGTTTATGTGAAATTTTGCCCTATACTGCCATGTTAAGAAATTCGTAAATTTCCAATAACTTGCGAAATTTTCAAAGTAGCATATTTATAGTTACTGATGTTCATTCCGGCATCAAAACGGATATTTTAAAACTGGTCTGACATTTTTAGAGTAAAAAGTTTCCATTTAATGCACGTTTAAGTGAATTTTTGTCCTATTCTCCCATGTTAAGAAATTCGTAAATTTCCAATAACTTACGAAATTTTTATATTTGAAAATTCATAGTCATTAATATTCATGCCAGTGTCCTAAATAATATTTCAAAAGTCGTCTGACGTCTTTACGATGAAAATATCGCTCAAAATTGACGTTTATGTGAAATTTTGCCCTATACTGTCATGTTAAGAAATTCGTAAATTTCCAATAACTTGCGAAATTTTCAAATTAGCATATTTATAGTTACTGATGTTCATTCCGGCTTAAAAACGGATATTTTAAAACTGGTCTGACATTTTTAGAGTAAAAATTTTCCATTTAATGCACGTTTAAGTGAATTTTTATCCTATTCTCCCATGTTAAGAAAATCGTAAATTCCTAATAACTTACGAAGTTTTTTAATTCGAATGTTACAAATGAATAGGGTTCTTGCCAGTGTCGAAAGTAATATTTTAAAACTGATCTTGTAGAAAGTAAATTATTAATCAATAACATTTTATTTTTAGTCCTTATTTATTAGGAATAAAAAAATACATCCGTAATTGGATAAGTGTAGCAATGTTTAACGCTTTTCTATTATAAAGGTACTTTGATCTAGTCAGCCTATTCCTACCACAAACTTTCATTGAATTTTGTTCGAATCAGTCCGCTATGATGTTTCAAAATGATGGCCACTTAAAAATTTCTAAGTACATGGTACAGTTCCACCTTTTTTCCTGACTCTTCCACCACTACATTTATGTAGCAATTTCTCCCGTAACTGATAGTGGAAACATATTATAAAAAACACACGATATGAATATAATCGTGGAAGAAAAGGAAAAAAGAGTCAGGAAAAAAAAAAAAAGCAGATCTGTACCATGTATAATACTCTATTAATCTGAACCAATGTTGGACAATGAGCTTATCATAGAAGATTTTGTTTGAATTCGATGAGCAATTCGATCAGCCAATCTGTTTCCGAATGTTGGCCATTTGAAAATTTCAAATGACATAAGACGAAATGTATCTAGGGTAAGCCACAGATTATCATACAGATAGGACAGTGAAGCTAAAACGCGAACCGGAAATATAGTAGCACCACTAGTGTCAACAGAGGGGAACTACATGTGTTAAGTCTACATGAATAGTGTCTTTGATCGAAAATTGTTTTCCTATTTCGCGAGTAGTTAGTACTTAGTAGCAGGAGCAGGTTAGTATGGGAAGTTTTCTTTTTCTTAACTTTCTATTGTTTTTGAAGTCACAAAATTATCCTCAAAACATTCACAGCTATTCTTCTAAGAAATGAAAATTAATTTTTATAATGTTTAAAAATATGCTTTGTCAAACATATTCATATTCAAGTACAAATTAAAATTACAAACTGTAATTCTGAAATCGTAGTATGAAATCATTAAATATTTAACGTTGCTTGGTTTAAATAATACAAAATGCTTTAAAATGAAAAAATGTTTTTATTTTATGTATATTTTAAAAGTTTATTTTCTTAATATTTAGCACTTGCTTTTTAAAATAAATTGCTTTTGACAATCAAGTTTGTAAACAATAATAAAGAAACGAAACCGTATGTGCAGTTTTCTTTCCTTCACTTTTTCTACTACTTTTAAATTCACAAAATTATAACATTCAAAGCTATTTTCTATGAAATAAAACTAATTTTTATTATGTTTGAAAATAAATTTTGCCAAACACATTCGTGTTCAAGTGTACAAATTAATATAACAAACTGTAGTGCTGAAATAGCAGTATGGTATGAAATCTTAAATATTTAACATTGCTTGGTTTAAATGATACAAAATGCTTTAAATGAAAAAAAAAAAATTCTGGTTTATGTATATTTTCGAAATTTATTTGCTTAATATTTAGTACTTGCTTCTTAAAATAAATTGCTTTCGACAATCAATTTCATAAACATCAATACAATGGTTAGTTGGTTGGGTGTTGAGTTTAACGTTGCACTAATATTACGATATGAACATAGATACATTAAAAATAGAACGAGCGATTGCGTAAGCTGGAGAGCTCGAGATACTTACAGCCGTTGACAACACAGATTATTATACAGACTAGCGAGCTTCGCCCGCTAGCGGGTCAGTATTTTCAAATGAATCACTAAAATTAATGAATCACTAACAGTAACTTTTAGTGTTAAAAGAAATTAAAAAAAAAAAAAAAAATCATTTCTGATTGGGTAAAAAGTCGGTCCGGGTCCAAATAAAATTTGATTTCTCAAATCAAATTTTTATTCTTAAGAAAAGAAAATTTAAAAAATCATTTCGCATCAGGTACAAAGTCGGACTGGGTCCTCACTGTCTACGGCAGCGCAGGCTGTAAGTTTCTCGAGCTCTCCAGCTTATGCAATCGCTCGTCTTATTTTTATTGTATCTATGTTCATATCGTAATATTAGTGCAACGTTAAATACAACGTCCATTGTATTGATGTTTACCATTGTATTGATGTTTATATTTGGCAATTTTGTTATTGTTTACGAACTTGATTGACGAAAGCAATTTATTTTAAGAAGCAAGTACAGTAAAACCTCTCTAAGTTGGACACCTACGGTTCCAAGAAAAAGTGTCCAACTTATAGGGCTTAGACATAATGTTAATGGATACATTCCGTTCCGAGAAAAAGCGTCCAACTTAGAGGGGTGCCCAACTTATAGGGGTGTCCAACTTGAGAGGTTTCACTGTACTAAATATTAAGCAAATAAATTTCGAAAATGTACATAAACCAGAAATATTTTTTTCATTTTAGAGCATTTTGTATTATTTAAACCAAGCAATGTTAAATATTTAAGATTTCATACCATACTGCTATTTCAGCGTTACACTTTGATATATTAATTTGTACACTTGAACACGAATGTGTTTGGCAAAATTTTGTTTCAAACATAATAAAAATTACTTTTATTTCTTAAAAAATAGCTGTGAATGTTATGATTTTGTGAATTTAAAAGTAGTAGAAAAAGTGAAGGAAGAAAACTGCCAATCGTTTCGTTTGGCAACTTTATTATTGTTTACAAACTTGATTGTCAAAAGCAATTTAATTTAAGAAGCTAGTGCCGCCCAGACGGTGGAGTGGTTAGCGTTCCTGACTTCTACACAGTTAGGCCCGGGTTCGAGTCCCGGAGAAGGCATGGATGTATGTATTGTCCTTGTTCATGTTCTTGTATCTGTTATTGTAATAAAAACTTGTAAATCCTCGTGGTGTGGATTATTCGAGATATAAGCGGCCCTAGAGGCAAGCAATAAATCTCATGTACTCACCAAACCAAACCAAACTAAAGAAGCAAGTGCTAAATATTAAGAAATAAACTTAGAAAATATACATAAAATAAAAACATTTTTTCATTTTAAAGTATTTTGGATTATTTAAACCATGCAACGATAATTATATAATGATTTCATACTGCTATTTCAGACTTACAGTTTGTAATTTTAATTTGTACTTGAATATGAATATGTTTGACAAAGCATATTTTTAAACATTATAAAAATTATTTTTTATTTCTTAGAAGAATAGCTGCGAATGTTTTGAGGATAATTTTGTGAATTCAAAAGCAATAGAAAGTGAAGAAAAAGAAAACTTCCCATGCTAACCTGCTACTAACTACTCGCGAAATAGAAAAACAATTTTCGATCAAAGATGCTATTGATGTAGACTTAACACATGCAGTTCCCTTCTGTTGACACTAGTGGTGCTACTATATTTCCGGTTCGCCTTTTAGCTTCACTGTCCTATCTGTATTATAATCTGTGGTTGACAATAGGGTCGTTGCAGTCAAATTTTGGTTACCGAAGAATGTACGGGAGTGTCCTATCTGTATAATAATCTGTAATCTGGTCAGTCTAATCTAGGGGAAGGTGGCTTAAACTGATCCCGTTAAGGAAGAAACTTGTGTAAAATAACATAACTGTTTAAATAATATTCTGACCATTTGCTAGTATGTTTTATACTATATTTTGCATTATAAACAAATTTTAATAATATTTTAATCCCAAATTGAGTAATGAAAAAAGTAGATTTTTGAAAAAGCGTCAAAAGGATTATTTTACACTGACCAAAGGGCAAAATGATCCTTCATTTAAAAATAATCATAAGTTGTTTTTTATCGGGAAAAAAACAGGATATAAAAGTGATTATGTCAATACACAATATAATAAAATAAGTGGAGTCCACTTGAAATTTTCAAATTCAGTTGTAAAAAAAGTATTTAAGACCGTATTTGCTTGAATTTTCACATAAGTGTTTCAACTAAGTTCATTAATGAACTTTATCTGTCATTTTTAACAAAGCGCGGATGTTATAAACTAAACGGAACAACTTGAAATCACGCTACCACTTGAAAATTTATAATCCTGATAACTTTTTTTAATTTTGATTCAATTCGAGCCAAAGTTAGACAATGAACTTATCACATAAATATCTTGGATGAGTTCACTGGGCAACTTGTTCAGACATTGTGTTTTCAAGTTGCGGCCACTTGAAATCAGGCTGCCACTTGAAAATGTGCCATCACGATAACTTTTAAATTATTAAACTGATTCAAACCAAAGTTGGATAGTGAACTTACGGTTCAAATATCTTGATTAAATTTGCTTGGTAATTTGCTCAATCAGCTTTAAGACAAAAAATCAGCTTATATAGAGAGAAAATATATAATTTTCTATGAAATTTGCTGTTTTTCCTTTTTATCTTTTTTGTATTTTCAAACCTTTTTAATTTTTGATTTGGACATAAATAGTCTGTGATTTTCTTAGCATTATGTTCACAGCTTTACAGAAAATCACAAACTTTGCCCCAGACGAAGTTTTGAATTTCTAAACCTACATTAATTCATGTTATTTTGTCTTAAATTTTTATCTTTTTATAATTATTATTTATTTTTTCCCCCATCTATTTCCATCTCGATAATTTGCTGTAAGTTTATATATATGTATATATATATATATATATATATATATATATATATATATATATACACACAAACGTGTTAGTGTGTTTATTATACGTTTTATAAACATACATTAGCATTTAGTGTTCATATATTTATCCATGCTCACACACACACACACACACACATAGGTGCATTTCACCAGCCCGCACACTTTTGAAATTGAAAAAATCAATTATGTCATTCGAAAGTACTTCGTTAGTACCGGTTAGTACCGCAAAAAGTTTCGTTAGTACCGACACCAGTACCAAGTACTGAAGAGTACAAAAATTCGGGCTGGTGAAATGGTAGCCCGCACACTTTTGAAAAATCAAATTTCAACGATGTCATTCGAAAGTACTCCGTTAGTACCGGTTAGTACCGCAAAAATTTTCGTTAGTACCGACACCAGTACCAAGTACTGAAGAGAACAAAAATTCGGGCTGGTGAAATGGTAGCCTGCACACTTTTGAAAAATCAAATTTCAACGATGTCATTCGAAAGTACTCCGTTAGTACCGGTTAGTACCGCAAAAATTTTCGTTAGTACCGACACCAGTACCAAGTACTGAAGAGAACAAAAATTCGGGCTGGTGAAATGGTAGCCCGCACACTTTTGAAAAATCAAATTTCAACGATGTCATTCGAAAGTACTCCGTTAGTACCGGTTAGTACCGCAAAAATTTTCGTTAGTACCGACACCAGTACCAAGTACTGAAGAGAACAAAAATTCGGGCTGGTGAAATGGTAGCCAGCACACTTTTGAAAAATCAAATTTCAACGATGTCATTCGAAAGTACTTCGTTAGTACCGGTTAGTACCGAAAAAATTTTCGTTAGTACCGACACCAGTACCAAGTACTGAAGAGAACAAAAATTCGGGCTGGTGAAATGGTAGCCCGCACACTTTTGAAAAATCAAATTTCAACGATGTCATTCGAAATTACTCCGTTAGTACCGGTTAGTACCGCAAAAATTTTCGTTAGTACCGGCACCAGTACCAAGTACTGAAGAGAACAAAAATTCGAGCTGGGGAAATGGTAGCCCGCACACTTTTGAAAAATCAAATTTCAACGATGTCATTCGAAAGTACTCCGTTAGTACCGGTTAGTACCGCAAAAATTTCCGTTAGTACCGACACCAGTACCAAGTACTGAAGAGTACAAAAATTCGGGCTTTTGAAATGGTAGCCCGCACGATTTTGAAAAATCAAATTTCAACGATGTCATTCGAAAGTACTCCGTTAGTACCGCAAAAATTTTCCTTAGTACCGACACCAGTACCAAGTACTGAAGAGTACGAAAATTCGGGCTGGGTAAATGGTAGCCCGCACACTTTTGAAAAATCAAATTTCAACGATGTCATTCGAAAGTACTCCGTTAGTACCGGTTAGTACCGCAAAAATTTTCGTTAGTACCGACACCAGTACCAAGTACTGAAGAGAACAAAAATTCGGGTTGGTGAAATGGTAGCCCGCACACTTTTGAAAAATCAAATTTCAACGATGTCATTCGAAAGTACTCCGTGAGTACCGGTTAGTACCGCAAAAAGTTTCGTTAGCACTGACACCAGTACCAAGCAGTACCACCATAAAGTAAAACATACGTGCGTGATATTGATTACTGCAAAAACGAGTTACATGCGTTCTTAGATTCATGCACAGCGAGGTAGGGGTGTCCAGTGATGTTTTTTTTTTTTCATGTTCGCGAAGCGTACATACGTGCGTGATACTGATTGCTGCGAAAACGATTTACATGCGTTCTCAGATTCATGCACAGCGATGTAGGGGTATCCTGTGACTTTTTTTTTTGTATTCATGTGCGTGAAGCGTACATACGTGCGTGATACTGATTGCTGCGAAAACGAGTTACATGCTTTCTTAGATTCATGCACAACGAGGTAGGGGTGTCCACTTTTTTTTTTTTCATGTGCACGAAGCGTACATACGTGCGTGATACTGATTGCTTCGAAAACGAGTTACATGCGTTCTCAGATTCATGCACAGCGATGTAGGGGTATCCAGTGACTTTATTTTGTTTTCATGTGCGTGAAGCGTACATACTTGCATGATACTGATTGCTGCGAAAACGAGTTATATGCGTTCTTAGATTCATGCACAGCGAGGCAGGGATGTCCAGTTTTTTTTTTCATGTGCGCGAAGCGTACATACGTGCGTGATACAACTCAAATTTTACATGTTTTCCCATTACATCTTTCGTTTTCTATATCATTACTTTCAGTGGAAAGATCTAAATACATAACGGGGGTTTTAGGTAACAGGAGGCATTTACATGTCAGAGGGCAGTTTGTACTTTTTTAAAGTGGGGGAAAGGTAAGCGTATGCAGTTGGTAGTCGCCCCTAGGCTTAATTATCTTGCTGTATATTCTTTTTTATTTAATTTTGCACGCGCGTTTTTTATTTCCTAAATTAAATATTATTTAAAATTAAAAATTTTGATAATGATGTCATTGTGTCATAGCCTAAGCAAATTTAATATTTAATATTTCTTTTATTATTCGAGTAAATGTAGCTAGGCCTAGGCCTGATAACGAACGAATCCTCACCCTGTCCTGCAAACAGAAAACAAAAGGGGAATAAATCCCTTGCGCGTCACCTTTTACCCCTAGGCTTCAAGTAGTAAATTTTCCTAAGTTCGTTAACATTATGATCAGTTCTGCCTTCATCCGCTTGTCACATTTTTTTCGCATCACTTTATTTCTAGAAAAAATTTCTCCAATATATAAATTCCATAAAATAACAAAAAATTGCTTTTAAAAAATAAGTGGTATGAAATGAAAGAGGGGCGAAAAATACGCCAGAATAAATTAAAATATTGGCATTTATGCAATATCTTTAAGCCAAATGATCGTGAGATAATAAAAGGATCTTTAGCAAGCAATCCATTTTGAGTCTACTTTGGTATAGGAAATTGCTGACAGTAAATATAGCCTAATTGATGACGAATCAACTGATATTACAATGCAAAAATACTTAGGTAAATATAAAGAATTTTTAGATTGACAGCTTTTAATGCCACACTAAGGTTAGGCTGTAACCAAATGGTTACAATCTGGAATTATGTTGTAGGCGTGATCTGGAGACATGTCATCACAAGTTTGATTTTTTGTGAAAGAGAGAAAAAATTTTCAGAATTCATTAATTAGATGTAACCTGAGATCTATTAGTCATATGATTGAAACTGCTAATACTCAGACGTTGTTATAGTTTGTTCACAAAAGTTGCATTTGGATTTCAACACTTTTTTCTTAAATCTATCAAAGTTGAGGGGATTTTTAAACTAGATCACCAACTACGGCTGAGCAATGAGCAATTCTAGGCAACAATCTGAGATTCAGCATTATGGATGTTCTACTTAAATTTATAAAAGTGTAGCATCATATTTAGTTTAGAATTCTAGCACCTTTTTTCACCATTTAATTAAAATCTAGCACTTTTTTTTTGTTTCAAATTTTAGCACTTTTTTTTTTTACAAATTTATCAAAATCTAGCACTTTTTAAGGTTGATTTAGCACTAATTTCCCATAACGAGTTGGCAACACTGCCCCGACAGCGACAATTCGACTTTGGCGAGTGTTAGAAAGAAAACGTATTACCCGCGGCGCACCTTCTCTCTCTCACTCTCCGTGTGATCAATATAGCAAATCTCTAAAGACATTATTATTAAAGAACTCTACTTGAACTTTATCTGATGCAACATGCGACTGATAATTTTTTAAAAAAAATTTTGAAGTAGTAAAAAATTTTCCTATTTTTTTTTTTTTTTTTTTTTTTTTTTTGGTTATTGCGAAACAACAGTGATGTACTTTAAGATCATATTCTTTTAAGGTATTCTCAAGTACCAATATTACACGCCCTGTAAAAGTACTCTAGTTGATAAGATCGAAATATCAAATATTTATCTCTTTTTTGTTATAAAGCTAAGTTGAGCTTTAAATAATTTGAACCTATAGATCGCAATGTATAACAGTTATATTTTGTATACTTGTAAAAAAAAAATATATATATATATATATGTTCTACACTCATGTAAATCTGTATGGCATACCTACCAGTTTATATCTTAGTCGAATGCACAGTTTAGACACTACACTCTTGAAATAATTTGTGCCCATTGTCAATAATGTTAAAGAATTTTTTTGCGTCTCTGTAAAAGGACTGTAAATCCTGTACTCATTAAAATCAATACACATTTTATGACGGTGATCTATAACATACTTACCAATTTTTAGTTGAATTGGATGAGGCATATACAAGATATCGTGTTTTAATAGATTGAGTTCGTTTTCCATAATGATAAAGAATTTTCCTTTGTGTCTTTGTATAAGAACTAAAAATCATATAGGATATGTCGTGGTACAATGAAACGTTACTTCTAAAATCATGGGAAGTCATGGGAAGTTTCAGCTCAAATATATGTTGTAAAACTAGATGTTTTATTTACTGATGTGATTTGGATACAGTCACGTTACTACGAAATTAATAGGAGATTATTATATTTTCACCATTGAAACTAAATTCGAATATTAAGGTTTTTTTTTTTTTTTTTTTTAACTTTGCTGTTATATTTAAAAATATTTTTTTAAATACATTGTTGTTGACTTTATGTCTCCAAAATTAAAATCAGATATCTATCTATATATATATATATATATATTGGAAATTTGAAAAAATAAATAAATAAATAAATAATAATCTCAGTGCGGGGTACAATTAAACATGTTTATCATTTCCGTAATGATAAAGACTTTTCTTTGTGTTCTTGTTTAAAATAAATAAATAAATAAATATTATTAATAATAAGTGCTAGATTCATCCAAACTTATACAGTTCGTGCGAAAATGACCTGTAACATATCTACCTACTTTTTGCTCAATCGATCAAATTGTTTAGATATTATACTGTTCACTCACACTGACACGCATACACACATACTTAAATAACAGAAAAAATGGCAAAAGATGAAGTCAGAAAACTTTAAAACATATATATACATCAAAATCTCGTATTTGAAATTTTTCATGATTACAATACTTTCCTGAATCAAATCCAAACTTATAAAATATCATTTTATTCTTTAATAAATTACAGTGAATTTCTATTATTATCTATATATGTAAAAGAGTAAACTCACTGATTCACTCATTCCCTGAATCAACACGACAGTGGCGATCCTATGGGAGATACAGTCACAATTTTTGGTGAGCAGGTTGATTTTAGGACATTGACGCTCATTAAGACAGAATTTTGCGAAATACCCCTCCCCCCCGTTCCCCCCTGGGTGGGCATAAGGCAAAAAACACCTTTATAACCATAACTCGGCTCCAAATTACTTCACAGTAAAGAAATTGCAGATGGGCAGACTAGACTTGAATACGAAAAAATTATTTTCTGCGATTTTGGAATTTTGGATTTTTAAGGGGGGAAGGGGGTGAAAAGGATTTTCGGAGACGCAGGAGACAAATACACCTTTATAAGCATAACACGACTCCAAATTACTTCCCGATGAAAAAAATTGCAGATGGCGAGACTAGACTTAAGTACAAAAAAATCTTTTTTCAGCGATTTTTGAATTTTGGATTTTTAAGGGGGAGAGGGGGTAAAAAGTATTTTAGCAAAAAAAGAAGTTTAGAAAGAAGTTTTTAAAAAGAAATTTAGCAATGTATAGATTTTCGAGTGAAATTCCAGCAGTAATAGCTCAAAGGTATTAAAAAAAACTGCCAAAAGACTTCTTGAAGCTATTTGCAAAAAGTCATTTTTGATTTTTTCTGATTTTCGATTTTTGGGGGAAGTTACGAGGGGGCAAATTCGCCTAAATTCGTCCGTGGAAATCTATAGGAGCTGAGGTAAGAAATTTTAGTGTGTGGCTTATTTACGTGAGTCCAACACCCATTTTAAAGGGATTTTGTGAAAGCCCCCCCTTTACCCCTTTGGGGGTGGGGTGGGGAATAAAAGAGTAAAATCACTGATTCACTGACTCAACACAGCCGTGGCGATTCTATGGGAGATAGACTCGCAAATTTTGGAGAGCACGTTGGTTTTAGGATCCTGACAAGGCCGGATTTTGTGAAATATCCCCCGCTCCCCCTTGGGGGGGCAGAAGTCAAAAACCCCTTATAAGCATAATTCGGCACCAAATTGCCTCACGGTGAATTGCAGAGAATGAAATTGCAGAGAGAGAGACTAGACTTGATGCAAAAAAAAGCAGTTTCTGCGATTTGAGTTTTGGATTTTTAAGGGGGGGGGGAGGGGGTAAAAACGATTTTCGGAGGCAAAATTAGCAAAATACGGGTTTTCGAGTAAATCTCTACGAATAATAGCCCAAATGTATAGAAAATTGCCAAGAATCTTCTTGAGGATATTTCCAAAATTTTGCTTTTGATTTTTTCCGATTGTCCATATTGGGGGGGGGGGCAGTTACGAGGAGGCAAATTCGACCCCCTCTTTTAGCGCAAAATTCGTCCGTGGCAATCTATAGGACTTAAGGTCACAAATTTTAGTGTGTGGCTGATTTACGTGTGTCCAACACCCATTGTAACGGGATTTTGCGAAAGCCCCCCTTTCCCCCTTGGGCGTAGGGGGGCGCAACACGTTTTGAAGCATAACTTTGCTTCAAATTATCTCAGTAAGATTAAATTTTATGTGTGGGTTGTTTATGCGTTCCCAACACGCACTATAAAGAGATTTTTCGAAATTTCTCCCTCCCCCCATTTAAGCGTAGGGGGGGGGGGGATAAACACGTTTCCAACCATAAATCTGCTTCAAATTATCTCAGTAAGATTAAATTTTATGTGTAAATTGTTTATGCGTTCCCAACACGCACTATAAAGGATTTTACGAAATTTCTCCCTCCCCCGCTTTAAGGGCAGGAGGGGTAATAAACACGTTTCCAAGCATAACATTGCTTCAAATTATCTCGGTAAGATTAAATTTTATGTGTTGGTTGTTTATGCGTTTCCAACACGCGCTATAAAAGAATTTTACGAAATTTCTCCCTCTCCCCCTTTAAGGGCGGAGAGGGGGCAAAAACACGCTTATCCCTTTCAGTCGCAGTGTTCCCGCTGATGGAACACCTAATTTTAATTTTCAAGTGCAAAAACTCATCCCGGAAATTTTTTAGCAAAAATTTTCATTTATAACATAGCAGAAAAGGCCCATTTTTTAACTTGAAAATTTAAAATTTCTTGTATTTTAATTACGTTCGTAAATTCCGGTGGCAGTATAATTTAAATGATCCGAATTATCTTGCACCGCAAAGGGTTAAAATACTCCGGAATAAATTGAAATATTGGGATGTATGCAACTTTTACGAGTTTTTGTTGTCTATAATGCTTACTTATAAAGTGATTTATTTATTAAATTAAACATTATTTGAATTTAATACGGTTTACTTACAGATGTTTCAAACCGAAAATTTCTCGAAAAGTAACAATGCTAATTTTTTATTTTTTAAATATTTATGATCAGCTATGTGTCTAAAAGCCATTTTTAAAATTAGTTTAGTAATTTTTAAAATAAATTAAGTAGTGAACCTTAAAGGGTTATACGAGTTACTGTGCTCCAGATTATCTCAGGATAGCGATTTTTTTATCTGTAGATTGATTATGCGTACTCAAGACACACACTGCAAAGGGATTTCGTAAAATTCCACTATATTCCCCTTGGGGGTGGGGTGGGGAAAATCATTTTTCCATGTGCAACTCTGCTCTGAACTATCTTAGGCGATATTTTATGCGTGGGCTGGTTATGCTTTCCCAACACGCATTATAAAGGGATTTCGTGAAATTTCCTCTTTCCTTACTTTAAAGGCGGGGGGGGGGGGATGTTTTAAAAAGTAACTCTGCTCCAAATTATCTCAGGAAAGCGATTTTTTTTATATGTCGATTGGTTATACGTACTCAACACACACAAACTGCAAAAGGATTATTTGAAATTCCGTTCCCCCTCCCCTTTTTGAGGGTTGGTGGGTAAAAAACATGTTTCCACACGAAACTTTGTTCAAAATTATGATAGAATGGCAATTTTTGATGTGTGGACTGCTTATACGTATTCAACACAGACTACAAAGTGATTTTGCGAAATGGATAGTGGAAACGACTGAAAAGTGATTAAAATTAAATAAACGGAAAACTTATGGAATATAAAAAATTTATTTTATCTTGTAAATATTTATTTTTTCAGTCTTTTATTCCCAATAAAATTTGAATGAATTTCTAAAGCTAAAATAATATAAATGACTGATATATTCATTAAACACATCTGTATTAATAAAAATTATACTACCAATAAAAATATACCTATAAAATAGTTTTTTTCAATTTCCCCTTACTGTCCTGAAATTTTACATGACTTCAAATAATTTGTAGTAATTTTTCTATCAATTTTAGTCAGTTAATTTCTAGTAATTTTTCTTCAGAAATTTTTATCACTACATAAGCATTATAAAATTGTTATTTAATTTTTAATACGATTTATTGTAATATAATTCAGTTTATATTGTCATTATTTCTTGTTAAATAGTGTTCTTTTTTTTTTTTTTTTATTCCTTAAAGAGATATAAATATTTGGATACCTTTTTATATACCTTATACCTTCTGTTCATTTCAAAATCATAAATTGGTATATTATGATCATTATTATTATTATTCGGATATTAAATTTGTTCAGTTTCCTGCAATAAATGATTTCAATAAGGGTGAAAGAGAGCCAATAACATGCTAGCTCTTCCCCATTTGAAAATCGAAATGATAAAAATTAATTCATATTATTTATTTATTTATTTATTTTATAGCAATAATGAGCAGAAAATTCATTTCAGTCTATAAACAAAAGATGAAAGTATTTAAACACTTGAATATTTTTGACATCTGATTTTTAATGGATTTACATGTTTAGATATATGAACGTGATATATAACTTTGTTGTGCGGCTGGTGTCAGCTTGAAGTTGGTAGCACAAAATTAAAAAGGCTATAGTAATAGCTTAATTAAAAAGAAATGCGTTAATTAATATTTTGGTACTAACGAAAATTTTGCGGTACTAACCGGTACTAAAGGAGTACTTTCGAATGACATCGTTGAAATTTGATTTTTCAAAAGTGTGCGGGCTACCATTTCACCAGCCCGAATTTTTGTACTCTTCAGTACTTGGTACTGGTGTCGGTACTAACGAAAGTTTTTGCGGTACTAACCGGTACTAACGGAGTACTTTCTAATGACATCGTTGAAATTTGATTTTTCAAAAGTGTGCTGGCTACCATTTCACCAGCCCGAATTTTCGTATGCTTCAGTACTTGGTACTGGTGTCGGTACTAAGGAAAATTTTTGCGGTACTAACCGGTACTAACGGAGTACTTTCGAATGACATCGTTGAAATTTGATTTTTCAAAAGTGTGCGGGCTACCATTTCACCAGCCCGAATTTTTGTTCTCTTCAGTACTTCGTACTGGTGTCGGTACTAACGAAAATTTTTGCGGTACTAACCGGTACTAACGGAGTACTTTCGAATGACATCGTTGAAATTTGATTTTTCAAAAGTGTGCGGGCTACCATTTCACCAGTCCGAACTTTTGTTCTCTTCAGTACTTGGTACTGGTGTCGGTACTAACGAAAATTTTTGCGGTACTAACCGGTACTAACGGAGTACTTTCGAATGACATCGTTGAAATTTGATTTTTCAAAAGTGTGCGGGCTACCATTTCACCAGCCCGAATTTTTGTTCTCTTCAGTACTTGGTATTGGTGTCGGTACTAACGAAAATTTTTGCGGTACTAACCGGTACTAACGGAGTACTTTCGAATGACATCGTTGAAATTTGATTTTTCAAAAGTGTGCGGGCTACCATTTCACCAGCCAGAATTTTTGTACTCTTCAGTACTTGGTACTGGTGTCGGTACTAACGAAACTTTTTGCGGTACTAACCGGTACTAACGAAGTACTTTCGAATGACATAATTGATTTTTTTAATTTCAAAAGTGTGCGGGCTGGTGAAATGCACCTCACACACATTCGTATATATAAAGCTGAAATTTTCTCTTGTATCTGTCCGGATTTTTAGCTCGCTATACAAAGCTATATCATTCAACTGATCGCTATGAAAACTGGTACACTCATTAATCAGGACAAAATCCAGCTAACGTGGTATTTTTTAGTTCAATCGGATAATTGGTTCAAAAGATTTTAGGTAATTTTTTTATGTATTTTAATTTAATTTACTTTCAATTCCATCTCATATTTTCTTGGCTTTGTTAAATTTTTATTCAAAAATTTTTTATAAGAACTTCTTCAACCCGAGTAGCACCGGATAGACCTGCTAGGATATGTATATAAACACTAAAGACTAATAATGTATTCTTTTTATTTTGAACAAGAATCCGAAAAGTTTTCACTCATAAAGAAATAAAAGTGTGTTTTCAAAATGTCAGGAAGGAAGGATTTGCGTTATTGAGCCCTAGAGAAGGAATATCAATTCGTTATTATTTTAAGAATAAGCAATTATGGACTTTTTTTTTTTTTTCTTTTTTTGAAATTTTATAAGTAATCTGTCTTATTAAAATAATAATAGTTTTGGTCATTTTTCAGGTATTCCAATTTGCGGGGTACTATATCAATATTCCATGCATGTGTGTGTCCCTTCGTGTCATGAAGGAGTATCCTCCGCTGTGCCAACCCATGCTCCCCCTGGCGGAGGAAGACGAAGAGGAAGATGATCCTAAAATCATCGAGTTCGAGTTGGATACCGTAGATCGGACCATCTCAAACCATCATGCAAGTACATTTTTTGTTTCTTTTTAAATTTCACAAGTACCTCATTTGAGAAAGAATGTGAGTGTGGTTTGTCCTTCCATGACAACTGTATCGTACTAGGATTGATTAATTAGAGAAGAATTTCCTGCTTAATCCGAACCACTTCGAAGACGGACGCGAACCCAATATCTATAACTGAAAGTTAGAGCAATAAGTATTAGGAAACTAAATGGGCAAATAAATCAAAATAATGCCCAATGTAAAAGTTCATGGGATCACGACATTTGAACGTGAATCCTTTGTAATCCATTTAAATACCAGTGCCTCCACATCCACTATTCCTGGCATATCCTATTTTATACAGAAATGGCGTTTTAATGGGTCTTACGAGCCTATGTGATGTTTTCCTATTTATTTCTATTACCTTTGGCAATATTTTGAATGAAAGTTTGTTAATAAACACAAGAGTCGAAAGTCTTTTTTTTTTCCTTACTTTTGCAACTGTTTAAGCAATTTCTTTGAAAATGTAATCGGAATTTCAGCGTTTATAAGAACCACATATAATTCTCATGTTTATTGTTGAATAAAATTCTTCACATAAGTTACGATATCTTTTGTTGTAAGGATGTATAAGTTATAAGTAAGTCCCATTGGATTTTTTATTGGACTATTTATTTCCTTTTTTATTTTTGGGTTTTTTCAGTATGTCAGGAAAAGTGATGGCTTAGGCCAGGCCTGTCCAACCCAAAACACTTGGTGGGCCGCATTGGAAATCTATTTTATTCATTCGGGCCGCAACGTATGTACAGTCATAAAAAATCCCCTCCCCTCTTCTTTTTCGACTAATTTCTCCGTAAATAAGTGTAGAGATTTGCTGCTGGTGCCAATTGAGTAGTAATAAAGCCTAATTTAGAACGTTTTAGTTAGATTTTGCTTAAGAGGTTACTACATACTAAAACTAACATCAACTTCAATTTTTTTTTTTAAGATTTCGACAAGAAGCTTTTTGAATTATTTGGTTCAAATCAGCCCAGAAAATGGTTTATATGTTTCTCTTACTTTTTCTCAGAGTTATAATTTGTTAAAATATGGAGATGCTAATGTTAAATGAATGTAATAAACTTGTCTTCCCAAAAAATTAATATATTAAAATTTCTTCTTCTTCTTTTTATTAGTATTATTATTATTATTTAACGTTGGTATGAATTAACCCAAATATATTCCATGCATATTTTTTATTAAAAAACATTTTTTGAATTATGAAAATAATTAATAAATTCATATTTAAAAAAATTATGACTTATGACCTGCATTAATGTTTGCACGAATAAAATGGGCATCATAAAAAATATGGGTTTCTAAATTTACAGTTCATTCCTATCATTATTTTTCGAATTATAGTGATATATCAATTATTATTGCTCTTAGGGGCTGTCACTTGTTATCATTTGTGTCATATATTACTTTGCTTGCGTATGGTTTAAAATAGTTATTGAAGTAAGTTTAGACGTTCACATCATTTCTTATAATTAGCATTACCTTACATTATTTTATATTTTAAATTGTTATATTTATTTTCCGATTATTATCTGAATAAATATAATACTTTTCTGTGTGTTGTCTGAATTTATTTTTTTTTAAATATAGAGATTTACCCCTGATCAATTTTTGTGTGTAACTCTATGAAGACTTGATATAAAGAATATAAAATATACCTTTTTCTGAACCGCCTTGACCTCAGAAATTCGAATATGTAGTGAAAAATGAGTGTTACAATTCGAAAAAAAAAAAAAAAAAAAAAAAAAAGAAGATGAAGAAGAAAAATTGTACAAGTTTTAATATGTACATCCTAAACAAAATTTAGCAGTTGAATTAAACACTAGATGTTATTACCAATCGTTAGGCGTCAGCTGCTGGTTTCTACGATAATTTACGGCGAAATTAGCCAGGGAAGGAAATTATTATTATTTTATGACTGTACATATGCATATGTGCATCTATGTTTGTGAGTATATGATTCATATATGAAGGTTAGGGTGAAAATTCGGAGCAAAATACATTAATTTTAATTATTTTCATTCATAAGTTAACAATAGAATTGTAGAAAATTTATGACTATATATTAAAACTATAATAAAAAGAATGAATAATGGATCTAGTAATATTACAACAGTTCTTTAACCTCAGTTCAGTTATAATCGTTGAAAGGTATTTTCAGTTTGAAAAGTCAGTACGTATTTATTAATTTTTGATTCGTTAGCCAAAGTTGTCCAACTTTAAATATTATTAGTCTCCTCGCGGGAAGCAAGAAACTACGCGGTGGGCCGCATGCGGGCCGCGGGTTGGCCAACCCTGGCTTAGGCGATACCAGGATTAGAGTGGATTGTCCACCCGAGGGACCTAGATCTATGTAGGATACCCTCAGTGTACGCGGACGTCTTTCTGTGTCCATATTCACGCGATTTTCAGAGAAATACAAAGAAAACTTGACCAGTGAAAAAAAAAAAAAAAAATCTAACCAAGTGGTTCTTAAAACAGGAATAAACTACTACGTCAGAAACGCCAAAGAAAAAATTATTGAGGTGCATACAGCTGTTTCGGTAGCCTAAAGCTTACCGTCTACAGCTGTTTCGGTAGCCTAAAGCGTACCGTCTTCAGTGCAAAAAGAAAGATTCTTTTTGCACTGAAGACGGTACGCTTTAGGCTACCGAAACAGCTGTATGCACCTCAATAATTTTTTCTTTGGCGTTTCTGACGTAGTAGTTTATTCCTGTTTTAATATTCCAACGCCAAGTCTCCTGCTATTATCAAGTGGTTCTTGTCTATCAGTTTTTATAACTAAATCTCGAGGCTACTGGGCCATGCGTATGTCCAAGAAGAAAATGCTGGGCCCCAGCGTTAATTTTTGAGTCTTTATTTTTATTTTATTTTTTTAAGTAATAGGTTGTTACTATGTTAGCTATTATCAAATAATAACGGATATGTCGTTTTTTATAAACAGGAACAAAGAACATTATCAAAATAATAATAATAATAAATAAATAAATAAATAAAAAGTTTATTTATTTATTTTTTTTTTTTTTATGTATAAATAAAAACAACTTTTGTCAAAAAAGTTACAAAAAATATTTCATCTTTCGTTTGTTCCTTATTTCGGAAATTTTGCTCTTGTAAATAATAATAAACGTCACATTTATATTTATTTAGATAACATAGAAATGTATAAATCACGGAACAGGAAAGTTCATTTGTAAGTCCATAATAATATATATTAAGTATTACAAATATTTGGTGCTGCCATCTAGGGAACGTCTGTGAAAATTTATCTATAAGTATTAATTACTAACTGTTGTAACATTCTAATTCTATTGCTATTAACGTTCCGAAAAACGGATACAAAGCTAGAACGTATGTATTTATATAAATGTACACTATTCTCTTAAAAAGTAGTATTCGAATAAAAAAAATATGTCTTTGATAATTACATAGAATTAAGATAGGTAAATAAAATTCCTTCTACATATATATATATATTGGAAAAGTAAAGAATTTTCATTAAAAATACACATGTTTAGTTTAAATGCGTTATAAAATAGAAAAAATAATTATATTTTAAAACAGCTTTAGTTGCCTCACCTGACGAAATTTGAAATTTGGCACCGTAGTATCTCGGTTGTTTCTCTCCATGGTCTTTTCTAACTAATGTAACTGTGATAGCCATTTTAATTCATCGGTAAAATGGAAAAAAAAAAAAAAAAAAAATTAAATGTCAGCAAGAAGGTACTGTACTAAAGCTGTACCCAACCTTGTCATTCAACGGTAGGTTTTTTTTTTTTTTTTTTTTTTTTTTTTTGTGCATTTACTATCTTTTATTCTTCAAGAAATTTTGTACACATGCATTACAGATTAAACAAAACCTTGTATCTAATACCTTAAATTGTAAAAACACGCAACAATGCTTCAGATAGAAATAAACAAGGACAGCGTTTCATTAGGTAGATTATAGTACAGATGCGATTGCAGCATTAAAGCAGCAAGCACTTATGGCTGCACATCAGCCATATTCACTCATTCACCATCCTCATATAATCCTATGGAATTTTTATAACTTCGAAATATTAAGATATCCCATTCAAAAATGGAGTTTTTTCGATTTATTTCTTTTCAATTCCACTCTTTAAACATGTCGTCTTTTACTTTAGAAAGCATTTTAAAAATAAATAAATAAAATAAATTTAAATTTAAATTTTGAAGAATTAAAATTGGACCACTGAGTTTACTTGATAAAATAAAATATTTAAATTTATTTTATATTTTATTTTATTTTATTTTTTTAAATTTCCTAAGATAAAAGGCGACATGTTCAAAAAGTAAAATTCAAAAAATGGAATTCAACAAATTTAATTTTTGAATGAGAAATATAACCTTGAAGCAATAACAATCACATAAGATCACATGGGGAGGGTTGGTTGGTTGTGTTTTACGTCGCATTAGTGCTGCGCAGATGGGCAATTGGCGACGGTCTGGGACTCACCCCTAGAGGTGGTCCGGAGACATGCCATCGCAATTTTGATCCTCCACGGAAGCACATGGGGAGGGAGAAAAAAATGAATCAGATTGATGTGAAATACGTGCTTACATTTCTTTCTTTCTTTCTTTTTTTTTTTTTTTCTTTTTTTTTTTTTTCTTCGTCTAATGGAGGGCTGTGCTTGGATTCAAAACCAATATTTTTATTTTTTTATTTTTTTTTTCAACAGACATTTTATACTAATAACAGATTTGTTTTAATTTGATAAAATGAGCACACATTCTGAAACATTAAAAAAAAAAATAAAAAAAAAAAAAAAAAAATGGAATATTTCGAAAACATATGATAACTCCCCGCTTTAATAACCGATTATTGTCTTTTTTTTTTCACATATATAATCCATCACTACTCGTAATACCTGCAGCAATTTATCCGCCAACACATTCACATTAAAAAAAAAAAAAAAAAAAAAAAAAACGATAACCGCTCATTAACCTACTTCTTTTAACTGTAGCATTTACACTTGAGACAATACTGGAAACACAACTGAACTTTCTCGGAACTGGAGACTCGGCCTAAACCATGACTTAGTATATATACCTTATTCAAAAACCGCAATTCCAAGAAATTATTCTACCAATTATCTTCCGAGAAAGGTAGAATAAAATCGGGTCAACTTAGCACAGCAATCGAACGAACCTGTTTCTACGATTATTGTATATACTACAATGTCAATAAACCTCTATGTTTTTAAATTTTATTTTTCTAAGACCCGTTACACAATTACTCTTTATTTCATTATGAAGAGATCTGAAGATATAGTCGATTTTTCGAATATTTAATTGTTACCAGTGGTTTAAGCTATTTTGAATCAGTGAATAATTCACTAAATAAACAAAGGTGAATAGTATAAGGTACATTTAAACATGTATCCCTAAGTTTGTAAGTTTGTACAATGGAACGTCGTGTACCTGAATTCTTTTGCGCGTTGCAGCTCTTTGTAAAAAAATTATAAATGATAAACACTCATGTTTCAATAATGTAACACAATTCTAAAACATGTATAGTTTTTCTTTTTTTGTTTGTTTGTTTGTTTCTTCCCTTCTTCAAAAAGAAAAAAATGTATATTGTATTAAATGTACTGCAAATAATTGGTAACAGCATGTTTTCGTGAAGTATTCAGAACTTTTGTAGTAAGCTACATATGTATATACATAATTAGGTTCATTGCTATATTTAATACTTCTAGCTTAGTAGCTTAATGAAACCATAATAAGTGATAAGCTTATTCAGATCAGACTTGTAGTAATCTTAATCGCGTAATCGTAATCGATTGTAATCGATTACAAAAGCAACGTAATCGCTGATTAATCGTAATCAAAATAAAATATTTAAATTATAATCGTAATCTAATCGTAATCAAAAAAAAAATTTAAATTGTAATCGTAATCTAATCGTAATCAAAAAAAATATTTAAATTGTAATCGTAATCTAATCGTAATTAAAAAAAATATGTAAATTGTAATCGTAATCTAATCGTAATCAAAAAAAATATTTAAATTGTAATCGTAATCTAATCGTAATCAAAAAAAATGTTTAAATTATAATCGTAATCTAATCGTAATCTGATCGTAATCTAATCGTAATCTCATTATATTTTTCTAGAGAATAATCTGTATCGTGAAGCAATGTAAACGTAATCTATCTCTAAAATAAGATTGCACTATATTTTTCTTTTCTTTGCTGCCATTTTTACTCTATTTATATTTTTTGTTATCCCTTTTTCAAAATTTTCTAGCTTCACAAGCTAATTTTTGAACTTACCTACTCACCCTGGAAGATTTCACAGGTCATGTTTTCAGGGCCCGATTAAGCTTTGAAGCTAAGGGAAGCTCAGCATCATTTCGGGGCCACCTTTCATTTCGGAAAATCTTGTTTCCCTGTAACGTATTGTAATATAAAAATGCTATAGACCAAAAAAATAGTGTGTGTTTATTATTTTTAATTTTTACTTTCCGAACACTATAGTGAGGAAAGTATTGTAATCATGTCAAAAATCCGAATTTGAGATTTTGATGTTTCTATACGTTTCTAGGTGCCCTGAGTCCGTTTCCACTGTTTTTACGATGATGTATGTATGTGTGTATGTATGTCTGTGAGTGAACACGTAGCGTCTAAACGCTTTGTTCGAATAAGCTGAAGTTGGTACGTATATTGTAAGTCACCATAATACGAACCCTATAGATTTTGGTGAATCTAGCACTCATAGTTTTTTTACAGGGACACAAAGAAAATTTCTTTATCATTATGGCTTATGGGACCAAATTTTTAAAAGTGCGATAGCATCTAAACGCTTTATTCAATTGAGCTGAAAATTTATATGAATATTATAAACCACTGTTGCACTAAATATAAGCATTTTGGTGAATCTAGCATTTGTGGGTTTTTACAGCGACACAACGAAAAATTCTTTATCATTATGCTTAAGACTTCGGTTCGTCTTTTCGCGCGCGCTCTAATTCCCTTAAATATTTATGGAATTTTTTGAAACTAATATATGTTATATTCTTCAAGTTCACTATGGAATTGTTCCCTTTTAAAAATATGGTAAATATTACCACTAGTTTGTCTACAGGGAAATTTGAAAGAATTTCAAAGCATTGCGACCTATCAAAAGTATTTCTATAGATCACATTTTAACTTTTATTTCGCACAAACCATAGTGCAGTCGACATTAACAATACATATGCGCAAGAAAATGCTTCCTGCAGAATATAATGCCATTAGCAATAAGATTTAGAGATCAACACAAAAATTTTCACTTTCAATAACGGTTATAATTGAAAATTGCTGGAATTGCATTTTCGTTTGCCTTTATCATTTTTAATACTTCCTAGCAAAGTTATAGAGTGATTATTGTTTAGAATGATTATTTCATTTTCTATATCTACAAATTTATATGAACCTATTGGTGTATTTTTCTTTTTTTTTTTTATAAACCTTTTAAAGGGGTTTTATTTACAAAAAATATTTAGTAGAACGCTTTATTGAAATTTAAAAATAAAAATAAAAATAAAAGTTAACAAACAAATCGAAAATATTTTTATGAGAATAAAGAGTTTTGCTTAATCACAAAATTAAACATGTTAACAATCCACTTAATAAGATGCTTTGCCATTAAAAAGTAAAAGAAATCTCTGAAATATGATTGTTACTCACCCGACTTAAAACTTAAGTTGTCCACTAAAAAGTAACTTTAAAGTTTAGATATGCTTTAATGATTTCATAATTTTTTGAACTTACGAAATTTTAATTTAATTTTTTGAAATATTTTAAATTTAATTTTTGATTGTCTTTTCCTCTTCTGTCTCTCCGTTCATTTATCTGTTTGCGTATGCTCTAGTAAATTTAAGTAAAACATTCTGATTGCCGAAATATTGCGAAATAGGTGTATTTCTCTTTTCAAACATATTTCTGTAATGATTACCGTTGTTATTTATGGGGCCTAATAAAATATTTTTAATATATTTGTATTTATTGTATTTTATTGTTGTAAAATAATTTAAAATCTATAAGAAAGATTTCTCATCCAAGCTTTGAAATTTTCCTTAGAAAAAAGGATGAAAAAATATGTGGAAAGTATACCATTTATTATATCAACCATTTTGGATCCACGATTCAAGAATAGTTGCCTGGACTTGACGAATGAGCAAGTGTGTGAAATAATAATTAAAGAAATCAAGAATCACTTTCTTGTCGAAGAAATAACAGAAGCAGAAGAAAAACCCGCAACTGAACCTAAAAGAAGAAAAATAGAAAAAAAAAAAAGACCAAAATGTTTGCTTTTTTGGACGGGAAACGATTAAGTAAACTTGCCAAGAATTATATAGCAAAATCGGAAATAACGGAGTATTTAAAAGAGCCATTGAAAGGAGAAGATATTTGCCCTCTAAATTTTTTGAAGGAAAATGATAAAAGATATCCAAAAATTGCAAAAATTAGTTCAAAATCTCTCTCTATCTGTGCATCTTCAGCACCCGTAAAGAAGTTCTTCAGTATCGCTGGAAAATTCTATACGAGTTCCCACACTCTACTAAAAGCGGGAAACTACTAAAAAATTTAATTTTGATTAAATTAAATAAAAATGTTTAAAAGAATTTTAAATCTCTCCTACATTCTATTTGTATATGTATGAAGTTCAATTTCCAGAAGTAAGAAAAAATAAAAATTTTTGGATTATTAATTGATTTTATTTATTTATTGCGAGGGGGGAGGGGTAGTAGTGCTCAATTTTACAGACGAGAAATATTTTTTTTATTAATATCCATTTGAGAAACGTAAATATAATTATCTAGACCATTTAATAAAAACATTTAATTCATACAGGTGTCATCATAATCTATGAAGGTATAAAGATAACTAAACTCATTATTTATTATAGGCAACAGAATTGTACATCTAATTTGCAATTTTTAAATTTATATCAATATGATATTTCTCCTTTGAAAAAAAAAAAAAAATGCATTTTTAACTGACAGTTTTATTTAAATCAAATGCGAATGTTTGAAGCTTCTTTTTTAATTAAATTGATTGCATTTTCATTTAGACTTCTTACTTATACCTTTACACATTGCTACTAATGTAATTCAATGAGTGTGCATACTTACATATGCTATAATTTAAGGGGTTCTCCAAATTTACATAGCTTCTACTTCTTTCCTTTTTATGTTTTACTAAATAATATATATATATATATTTAATCTTTCTTTTCTACTGAAAATGCAAAAGTAATATAAAACGAATTTCATGCTTCGGAACTAGCGGTCGATTTGAAAATAAATTTTGGTTTACTAAGTTATTATAAAGAAGTGAAATTTGTGACAGATATTTGAGATAAAACTTCTTTCAATATTTTAATGATTACATTTCTTTGATGGTCAAAATATAGAGTTTTGTGTAAATATAAAATTTCTCTCGCTTTAGATGATAAATTACTTGATATGATAATTTTAATCTGCTTGCTGTGATATTAAAAGCTTAATCTGAAAGCAATCAAAATAAAGAATATATAGAGAATATATATAAGGAGAGGATATATATACAAGGTATATTTAAGGATATATGTGAAGAAATATCTAAGAAAGATTATAGACAAGCGATATTCATCACATCGAGATTCAGAAATCTGTATAATTGAAGTTTAATTGTAATCGATTTTTCATGTAATCGTAATCTGAATGTAATCGTATTCTAGAGTCTAATCAAAATGTAATCAAAACTGTAATCGTAATCTGAATGTAATCGTATTCTAGAGTATAATCAAAACGTAATCAAAACTGTAATCGTAATCTGAATGTAATCGTATTCTACAGTATAATCAAAACGTAATCAAAACTGTAATCGTATTCTAGAGTCTAATCAAAACGTAATCAAAACTGTAATCGTATGTAATCGTATTCTAGAGTCTAATCAAAACGTAATCAAAACTGTAATCGTAATCTAAACGTATTCGTAATCGGCATTTGAAGATTAAAAATAATCGTAATTGTAATCTTTTAAGGATTCTGTAATCGACTGCAAGTCTGATTCAGATGTGAAATTATCATTCTCAGATAATTTTTACAGAGAATATAAAAGCAAAGCTCCTATACACTGAGACTTATTTTAAGATGCCTGAAATTTACATATGAAATAAGAACATTAAAATAACTATTTTATCATTTCAAAATTGATAGGCTTAATTAATCTTCAGAGACCTAAATTGGGGGCGATTAGATTTCGCCCAACAGTTGGTGCTGCAATTCTTTCCATTTAAAGAAAGGCTATATCTCATCTTCAATAATGTATAAGTGCACAAAACGTTACATGTGTAACAGCCTTAATTTAAAAAAAAAAAAAAAGTTGATTTAATTTAGCATATCGGTCGGCAGGTGACGCTGCTATACTATAATTTCACTCCATTTACGAGGAAAACCACATCTCCGTTTCGATGATATATAGATGCACCAAACTTAGTATATAAGATAGATATTATATAAAATGATGCTGATTCTGCTTGGGTGCATATCAGACGAGCAATGGCGCTGTTGCTGCAATATTTTCCGTTCACAGGAAAGTTATATATCAACTGCTATGATATATAAATATTCCATACTTCGTATGTGTGATAGATATTATGAAAATGTATTCTGATTCGATTTGGGTGTGCATCGAATGACTGTTGGCGCTGTTGTTAATCATTTTCTGCAATTTTTCAGAAGACTATATCTCCGCATCTATTGATTAAACTTGCACCAAATTGCATATGTAAAATCTTTACGTTGAAAAGATATGTTGAATGAATGAACATGCTCACAGGTAGGGGCACTGTTATATATAGAATGATATTTAAAAAAATGGTTAAGGATGAATACTAGTTTTTCAAATCATAATAAAAATTACTGCAGCTTTACTTTTCAGAATACCTCCAAAATCAAAATAAAGATATGCAGGAACCGACTTTGACATTCATGTTTTTTTCTTCTTTTGTACTTTTATGCTCTTTGTAAAGAGCGCGTGTGAATGCGTTGTGTGCTACAATAGACGCCGCTTACGTGTGAATGGCGCAATTCAACTACAACGCTGTATTTGCGACCCCGACACACACGCACCTTTTTTTCCATGACCTCACACAATTTTTCATCGCTCCCTCACCTTCCTATAGGTTACTAAATATAGTCTACTAGTTGCTGACAAAAAGAAAAAGAAAAATCAATATTCTTAAATTTTTGCACAAAATATTTTTACTTTCTCCTGTATTCAATAGCAGGAAATATTGAATTTATAAATACTTTTTTTCCAACTTTCGATTTTCGGTGAATTTGCATGTTTTGAGATATCCTGAGCACGACCTGACCATTTTTAGAAAAAAAGTTGTTTTCTAGATTTTTAGTATCTTTCCATCTTGATATAACTGGTGTTTATCAACTTTCTGGGCATATTATTGGGTTGTTCGATAAATAATGTCGTTTTTTTTTTTCATGTTTTTCAATGTGAATTTATTTATATTAACAACAAACGTTAATCAATGATATATTGACCATTTTGTTGGATGACCTTTTGCCATCTTTCGGTAAGTTTAAAAATTTCCCGTTCGAAGAAGCCTTGGTTTTTAGAAGTGAAGGTTTTAAAAAACGACATTATTTATCGAACAACCCAATATAAAGGGCACTATCATAACTTATTAATGGCGCTATCATAAGTTTCATCATAATTTAAAAAATGACAGCACAGGACAAAATTTCTTATGAACACAACAAAGATTATTTTTAACTAATGAAAGCCAAATCAAAATATATGATTTGTAATAATAATAATAGTTACCCAGGCCAGGATATATATATTGTAAATATAGAAGCATAGCGTTCCCCTAGGGGAAAGAAATTCCCTTCCTGGGTCTGTAACTCTTCAATATGAGTATTAAAAAAAAAAAAAAAAAAAAAAAAAAAGAAAGAAAGAAAAGAAAACACGCCAGTACTTTGGAACGAATCATTGAACTTAACATAGATCTGTGATAATTTAAAATGAAGTTATATATATATACGCATTTTTAACACAAACACTAAAAAAAAAAAAAAAAAAAAAAAAAATCTTAAGATGTTAGAACAACTTTTTTTGGACCTTTAGTTTTTTACTTCTCTGAGTTGAAAAATCATCTGAATTCATCATAGAAAATAGTTTTAATAAATAATAACTTATAATAATAACTTGTAATAATAATATTTACATGTGCAAAAAGTTTTCACGCATAAACTATCGGTGGAGACAAAAAAAAAAAAAAAAAAAAAAAAAAAATCTGGAGTGATTCTACCCGACTTGTCGAACATTAAGTAGTTAACGCATGTATAAGTAAATTAAAATAAGACAAGTCCTTAAATAATCAAAAATAAAAATTGTAATAGGGTGTTTGTGTATTTTTTAATTTTACGCTGTTGCACTTCAAATAATTTGAGCCTATAGATCATAATGATAAAGAATTTTTCGTTGTGTCCCTGTAAAAAAATGTGTGTGTAAAAATTTACAAAGGCTAGATTCATCAAACTTTAAACATTTCGTACGACGGTTACCCATAATATTTGTATACATTTTTCAGTTCAATCGGATGAAGCATTTAGACACTATTGCACTTAAAACAATTTGGGACCATAGGACATAATGATAAAGAATACTTTTTTGTGTTCCAGTACAAAGTATAAGTGCTAGATTCACCAAAATCTATACAGTTTGTGCTACTGTGACTTATACGGGTATAAATTTTCAACTCAATCGAACAAGACGTTTAGACGCTATCGCACTTTAAAAAATTTGGGCCCATAGACCATAATCATAAAGAATTTTTCTTTCTGTTTCTATTAAAAAAAATATATATATATATATAAGTCCTAGATTCATCTAAATCGATAGGGTACGTGTTATGGTGACCTATAACACACGCACCAACTTTCAGCTCATTCGAACAAAGCGTTTAAGTGCTATCGTGTTCACTCACACACATATGTGCACACATACACTAAGGGATTAAAAAAAAAAAAAAAAGCCGCACTTGGATATTTTCCATTTCTCTTTCTGCAATCGCTAATTTTATCGTTGAAAAAGCAAATTTTCGAAAAAGCAAATTCGAAGTTTGTAGCCTACAACTCTGCCAAGAACTAGAAAAAAATATTTATAATATTTAGTACTTTGAAATTTATTAGATTTATAATACTATGCCATTACGCATTAAAGCAGTAATTCCATAAAAAGGTGGAATTACCCAATGCAGAATACATATCTTTATTAAATAATTGTTTATATCTAACAAATAAATAGTTTTATTTCATATATTAAAATATAACTTGTTATTTTCATATAATAAATCGTAATAGAATACAAAGTATATGTTTATTACATTAAGTTTTATGCAGATTTTTATTAATTACTTCGTAGAGTGTAATAAAGGTGATTACTAAATCGAAAATGTACATAGGTATCGTTTCATTTCTTTGGTAGTAAGCAAAGATAACAGATTTATTCGTTTCAACCATTAGTTTTGAAGTTATTACAAGAAAAAGAGGTATAAGTCAGTTTTTCTGCAGTGCGGCTTTTTTTTTTTCTTTCTTTTTTTCCCTTAGCGTACACACACTCATACATAATCGTAAAAATAGAAAAAATGAGCTCAGGGAACCTCAAAACGTATAGAAACATCCAAATCTCAAAGTCGAATTTTTGACATGATTACAATACTTTCCTTCTATATGTATGTTCGGAATGTTAAAAAACTAAATGCATTTTTCGCATTTTGTAGCTTCAGAATGAAATGTTAAAAGTTTTAAAAATCAGTTATCGGATAAAAAGAAATAGTTTAATAGTTGTGATTTTCCTGAATGTGAAAATAGTTTGCATAGATAACATAATAAAATTTAATCTTAAAATTTAGCAATTAATAGATCTAAAACAATACCATTACACAAAAATATAGAACTGAATTTAACTAAGAGGAAAGACTGACACAAAGACTGACTTTTTTTTTTTGCGATTTAGATTAAGCACAATAAGAGACAATATTAACTTAAAATACTTACGCCGACATGAATGATAATAATAAAAAAAGGACCATTAAACATGATGACAGAGAAAACAAATAATTAACCACAGAAATAATTGGATATAAATGCTTAAAATTAGAAGTAAATTCTCATCAGGGGGCGAGTACTTCATAAAGCTGCATCGATTTCGAAAAACAATATAGCTAATCATAGCAATTTATATCATCTCAAGCCCCGATCGAAGCAGCCAAACCAAACCATATAGAATGAGAAATATATATTAGGCAAAGAGTAATTCTAATTACAAACTAACTCATAGAATAACAAGGGTAATTGGCTATCGATGCAGATATGTGAAACGTCCCATAGAAAGAGTCTAACATTTTAATTATTTCTACAAAATTAGATATTTCTTTGATCACAATCGATTGCTTCTTTATGCCCGGCTCATTAGCCAGAAGGTTTCAGATCCATCTTCCTCTCCCCTCACACACGTATTAGGGATGACCTATTTCTCTGCGAACTGCCCGACCCTTGATTCGTCAGGTGCTCTATAATTTTGGGGCTCATCAATTCAACATGGCTCCTTTGGAATTTTTTATTTCGATAGCATTATAAAATTGATAACTTTAATAATAATTAAATTACTTTATAATCTAGAATATTATTTTATATTGGAATTTGATGAATTTTTGAGTGGGTAACATTTTTGTTTTTATTTTTATTGCGAGTTTAACTCATTTCACATATCACAAAATCCTCGCCAAGAAAAGCAAGACATGTCTAAAACTGCCAATTTTGAGTTTTCGTTATTGAAAAATGTGTATGAAGTGCCCTCAACGTGCATCAAAAGCGCCACGATCTCTATATCGCTATTTATCCACCTGAGAAGCAGTTGTTTTAGTTTTATTATAATGCTATTCAATGCTTTGTCGTTATCTTTTAAGTTGATTTTTCTCAAATACTGCATTTTTGAGGGGTGTCACTTTTCTTGCGGGGTGTGATTTGAGTAATTCCATGGTAAATTTAGTGTCAGTCACACACAGGAATATTTCCATCCCCACCACTATTTTCCAACAATAAACACTATCCTATTAAACCCCAAAGGAATTGCTGTAAATGTAAGAAAAATATTTTTGTATTGTAATTGTGTCAGGGAAAAAAAAAAAAAAAAAAAAAGAGATAATCTCATCGTTCTGTGCGACTGACACTACGTATACGATGGAATTTTCCATTTATAAAATGTTGAAAACAGAACATTAGTCTTCCTGTAACTTTTATTTTCTTATTTTTTTTTAGATTGTTATTTTCTTGTAATATTTCTAAAATAAATCTTAAAAAATTAACTAAAGATACCAATTAATCTTCTTTTGTAGCACATCTAAGATTTTCAGCAAGCACACTAATATTGTGATAAGAAAAAACCCACACACAGAGTAAATTTCAATTTTATACGCATTATTATTTTATTTATTTATTTTTTCAATTTTTATTTATTTATTCATATATATTTTTTTCTTAGAAGAACACTAAATGTAATTTCTTTCTAAACTTGTTTGAGACCTTGATATGGACGACGTATATACAGAGTTTCAAGCGAATCGATTCATAAATACGTATTTTTATACCACTTTTGAAATTTTCAAGTAGTCCCCATCTATATCCATATTATATAATAAAATAAGACGTGTGTGTGGGTATGTATATACAGTACTCGCCGCTTATTAAAATCATATTCGTCCTGAGCCAAAGTGATTTTATTAAGCGGCTGATTTTTATATCCGGCGAACGTTCCTGCACTCAAAGAAAAGGTACTACTTCCCTGAATTTGGAAAGAAATTTTAAAATGTAACGAATAATGGAATTAATAAACAATAATAATTTTTTGATGGATAATTAATTAATTGTTCCTTCGATATAAGTAATCTGAACTCATTCCAAGTTCCTATGCGCTTTCCTTTGAGGAAAAATCATCATTACTTTACCAAAAGTTCACGCTTTTCGTATAATTTAAAATTTTCCGTTTATACCTCTTGATTTATAGTTATTTCAAAATGTGAACTAGAAATTGTCTTTTAATAATTTAAAAAAAGAAAAATATCATTTGCAAATCAAATCAAATTTGTAACTTATTACTGCGCTTTGAAGAATACATTTCTTGAAATTGTTACGGAGAAAAGTTATGGGGCGTGTTTAATTTGTAACTATGCTGCATAGGTAAAATTTTCGACTATGAGAGATAACGGAGGGATTGTTGTGCTTTAATTTCTTTTTCTCGAGTTTCGAATTTTTGATTAGATTTTTTTAAATAAAAATATATGAAAATAATAACCTGTAAAATATTGGCTTCTATGTTTCATTTTTCTAAATTTTATTCTTTCATTTTAATCGTCTGTGTATCTTACCAACGGCTATTACGCTATTTATTTATTTATTTATTTATTTATTTTAATCATTCATTTGAATGCAAAATATCTCTCTCTCTCTTTTTATTTATTTATTTATTTTTGCTTAATTTATTATCTTTATTGAAAATCAAATGGTAATGCAGTAGAAAAAAATTAAATATATTAAATTTAAAATTTAAAACTGTATTTATAACAATTATGTTTATGTACAATTTTTACAGTATAACAACGTTTTTTTTATTATTATTATTAATTACTTTGATTTCTTTTTCTTTCTTTCTTTCTTTTTTTTATTTGTAGTATTTATCGGGGGGGAAATGGTGGTATATTGTAGGAAGGATTAAACTGGTTAAAATTTAAGTTTAATTAAAATTTATTTGTTTTTTATGTATTTAATTCCTTTTAAAAGAAAATCTACTTTTTTTACTTATTTTATTGGTCAGAATCAAAGCGTAAATGTGGGGGCTATAAAATACATGGTTCAAAAACTGAAATATTTAATAGATGCTGAGATACAGTCATTTTTAAAATCATAGTTATTAAATAATAGTAGATCCACATGTCGTAGATAAATACCCAAACTGAAGTGCCCGGGAAAAGCGGCAGTGGGAACCTGAACTCGATGCAGCGGGGGCGGAAAAAAAGCTGACGTAGGCAACGGGTGCCCGAAGTGAGGTTTAAAACGATTTCAATGTAGTTTTTTTTTTTTTTTTTTTTTAATAATGTGATATAAAAAAAATAAATAGTGATTCAATTCTTTTGAAAATTCATTTAAATATAGTCACCAGAGAAGCGGGCGTAGCCTGCTAGTTCTAAAACAAGATAACAGATCGAGTTGATTAATAAACATAGTTGAGATCTTAATATAGGCCAAGTACAATCGAGTTTTAAAGAATTCGATTTTTATTTATTTATTTATTTATTTTATATATGTGTGAGAAAGAGAGAAAGAAAGAGTTTAAATTTTTCAAGTGGAAACAAATGGAAAACAAACTTGGAAATGAATTGGTAATTCAATTTAGCTAATGAACTCAACCAAAATAGTTTCCAAGATAAATCCTAGTCCATTGTTCCACTTTGCTTCGAAATTATTTAGTATTTCGATAGTTATCGTAATGACTAATGTTCCTTTATATACGGATAAACTCTATAGCAGTAGATCGGTATATAAAGAAATCAATAAAAATTAAATTAAATAAAAATTAAATAAATTGAACGTTTGAAAATGTTTTGAATCGGAAGTCTTCGAAGAAAATTGTTTTTGCTGAGATAACTTCTTTAAATTGTTGAGCAATTATGCAGTCTTTTATAATGGTATGACGTTTGAAGCTTATTCTTTTGTTAAAATTCTTGTTAACATTTGTTTAAATTTCAGTTTTTTGATATTCAAGTGTCGTCTGTCTGGTTTTGCTCCTTCTACTTTATTCTATATATATATAAGAAGATATTGAATTTGAGAAATTTTTTTAGACCGCCAGTTTTCGGTGGAGTTACATGTTTTGAGGTGCACTGAATAACGTTTGCCTATTTTTAAAAAATGTCTGTCTTTGTGCTTTTCTGTCTGCGTGTATATCGAAAACCTTATAGACGTTGTATATATCTCACGTGCCAATAGACGAAATGAAATCAAACTCGATATTTAGTTGAATCTTGACTTATATTGGTGCTGATTACATTTGGGGATCAAGCGCTCCACAGGTGGTACTGTCATCTCTCTCTCTCTCTCTCTCTCTCTCTTTTTTTTTTTTTTTTTCTTTTTCAAAATTTTTAATAGGACGAAATTTCGTTTCGTATAGGACGAAATTTCGTATGAGAAAAAATGAGAAATTTCGTATTTTCGTATTCATGATGAGAATTATTTTTAATGAATGATTGGGAAGGTAATAAGAATTGTTGAGAATAGTAAATCGTGAGTATGTAAAAGTATCATTCCCCCCCACACACTAGACCCCCCCTCCCCCGCAAAGGGTTAAATTTTTAATATGAGTATTTTTGAAAAAGAACTTATCAATACCACCTTTAAAACGAATGGTTGTACCATAGACCTGTGATAATTTGAAACAACAAATTTCTGTTTTTTTTTTTTTTTTCGGGGGGGGGGGGGGATGAATCCTCGGATGTCGGCTTAAGTTTGACTTTCTTTCGACAATTAGTGTTAAGGTTCTCTGTGCTGTGATGAAAATTGTCTGCATTCATCATAGAAAATAATTTTCATAAATTATGTTTTTTTTTTAATAAATAATTTGTACTGCGTGAATTTGTTTAGGAAAATATAAAAGAAAGTTTCGTGATAGACACAACATACTAGTTTATTTTAGGGTACAGAGGTCTATTTCTTTAAAATATATATATATATATAAAAGAAAGAAAGGAAAAGAAAAGAAAAGAAAAGAAAAGGCTTTTTTTCTTCCTCTTTTTCATTAAATTAAAAATAAGCAATTTATAACCGATTAAAAAAGAAAAGAAAAAAAAAAAAAGAGAGACAGAGAGAATGCGCACTCTTTATTAGGACTGAGGGCCTATTAGTCTCAATCTGGAATTTTTGCGTTGTCGATTTCGATAGTTGGTCGAAATCTAAAATTTATCGAAAATATAATTGAATAATTTGAAAGCGATGTTATAATTTGAAAAAAAAAAAAAAAAAAAAAACTAATAGTCCTCCGTCCTAAACTAAATTCTGCTTTTGCCAGAATTTCATCAAAATCTTTTTTTTTTTTTTTTTTTTTTTAATATTATTGAAAGAAAATTAATAATAATCAGTATCGTTACAAGCGATATCGAAAAAGTTTTTTTTTTTGATAATTTTGAATTAGAAAATAAAAAGTGCGCGTGAAATAATATGAAATAAAAATAAGTAAAAAAATGAATTTAATGATTTAATGTTTTTGTTTTTCGGGGGCTGCTCATGCATATAAAAAATGCGCATTAAAACGAGTCGAAGAAGGAAGCGAAATAAGTATTGAGTTATATTACGATAAATACGATATATAATATGATACGATATATTAGACCTATCGTCCAGGGTTAGTAGGCATTTTCGTTGAAAGAAATAGTTTGTTCGTTCGGTGCAACTTGCACATTAGTCCCGTGAGGTACAACTTTCACATTAGTCCCTTGAGGTACAACTTTCACTTTAGTCCCGTCAGGTACAACTTGCACATTAGTCCCCTTTAACTGGTTTTCACTGATTTAAATGTTTAATTACTTATGCTACGAAATAAATAAGTGAAAAATATGGTTTCCATTTTTTTTTTTTTTTTTTTTTTTTTATCGAATACCCGCGAATTTGATGTGTTTATAAAAATATCCGTTTAATAGCGTGTTTGCATATGAATTGTTAAGAAACATAATAAAAATTTAAACAGCGAATATTTTTCAGCTTATGTTTAACTCTTTAAAGCAATAACATTTTTCTCCGTAATCAGTTTTAAAATTTGTGTATTCATGCAGCTTTGAAATATTGCGTACAATAGTAAAAATACATTCGTGTTTTAATTAAAAGCAAACAAAATATTTTCATAGTGACACATAAACGAAAATTCAACAAGAATCGTAATTAGCGAAGAAAATTCGTTTGATTTACATTTGTTCTGTAGCTTCTGTATTTTTTTATTTTATTTATTTATTTTTATTCAAAATTAAATTATGTTAAAGACAGAATCTTATTTAGTATTCCTTTTTAATGTATAATTTCTTTTTTCTTTTTTAATTACTATCTTTTGTTCAAAAATTAAAACTGTAAATTTTAAGAATACACATAATATTTTTGCAAAAGTTAATATTGTTACACCATAGGTACAACCATGTATTCAGAAACAAGAATACAAAGGATAAATTGACAGGTTATATGACGTCACAGCGCCATAAGGAAAAACAAATTATTATCCATGGAAGCGAAAAATATGCAGAAAATAGTCTGTGTATAAAATATTTTTACAGTGAAAATATCTACTCAGGATTAAAAATAATTCAAATTCTAAAAAGTAATATAATGTCAGGGAAACAAACAAACAACAATAATAATAATAAAGAATGTAAAATAAAAGGGAAAATAGACCCTTCGTCTGAAATTGAATTTTGTTTAGGATAGAATTTTAATTTGTGAATTATGCGAGTGAAGAAAATTTCAAATGGTAATATATCTACTTTTGATCATCTAGACTTGTAATTTTACGTATGAATAGCCTTCACATCTTTATTATTATTATTACTATTACTATTACTATTATTATTATTATTATTTTAATAAGAAGACTTTGTTTAAACAGATCGGAGGGATATATAAAGTTTTTGCGAAGATGGATTGTTTATTAATTGGCATATATATAACAATGAGAACGAACTTGTAAACTAGGCCAGAAAGATTCGCGTTCTCAAGTGCTGAAAAAAATAGTCTCCGTGGTCGCTTGGCAAACGTTTTACTCAATTAATATCACCTGGAAGAGAAAATAAATCATTTACACATGTTTATAGTTATTTATAAAGAAGGTTACTCCAGGTTATCTGCTACGATAATCTTTCTAGCGACAGAAGCTGATCAAAGTTTGCATCCACCATGATTAATTTTAGCATCATTTGATAACGTGCCTTTTTAAATGCAATTGTTTTGGAGATAATAAAATGCATACTAAACCGTTGCCAGACACTCAGATAAATAATATATATATATATTCATATATATCCAGCTACCTCTGATTGCACAGGAGTACCTGCGGCATAGTTGGTGATAACTCGACATTGAATTTCGAGCCTCGAATGTATGTACCTTCACTTGGCTCTTACTTGCGGTTGTGTCAATCATTTTGTCTCATGACAGGAAATATTTGTCCTTATTCTATTAAATGTATGCCCCAGACCTTGCTTGTCTCTTTTTATCATTTATCAGTTCTTTATCTTCTTTTGTACTTTCTCCTTAATGAAATGAATTGCCTCATTTTTTTCACTCATCATTTATCAGTAAAAAAAAAAAAAAAAAAAAAAAGTAGAATACTGTGGCTATTACAAAATTTATCATTTGGTATATATTAAATGAGCGCAAAATTAAGTAAATAAAACCAATAGTTAATAAGTAAATAGGGCTGCATAACAGCCCTACCTTGAGTCACATCTTGGACCATCTTGAACATGCACCCAAAAATTGAGTGCACTTATGGGATCCGGTGTACTCATGCAATATAAAAGCAGTAATACAGCTTTTTGTACACAGAGAAAGTTCCATAATAGCAGTGCCTCCTTCTGGCCGATATGTACCCAAACTAAATCTGTTTTTTTTTTTTTTTTTTTTTTTTAATACTTTATTTTGTATGTATAAGAAGAAAGTATTGGATTCATGAGAACATTCGATTGCCGGTTTTTTGATGGATTTACACGCTTCGTGACTACTTGAATGCGATTTGACTATTTTTAGAAAATGCCTGTCTGTGTATATCATAAATTTTGTGGATGCTGTATCTCAGGAATCAATTAACGAAATTTAACTGAACTTTGTATTTATTTGGACCTTGACTTAAACTGGTGCTGATTGCATTTTAGGATAAATCGTTGAACAGGTAGCGCTGTCATCTTTTTTTTTTTTTTTTTTTTTTTTTTTAATACAGCAGTATAAAACAAAATTTCGTATAAATGTGCAGATTGAGAGTTCTTTTTAACGAATATCTGTGAAAGTAAAATGATTTATTGAAAATAATAGTAGTAGCAAATTAGAAAATAATTGTGTGCATGTGGAAGCACCGCTCCTCCCCCTTCCTTGCATGTGTAAATTTTCAACATGGACATCTTTCAAAAGAACTCGTCAGTACCTTTAAAATGAACCATAGATTTGTATTAATTGAAAACAAAGTAATCATTTTTCTTTTTCTTCATTTTTAACTTAAAAAACTCACTTCTTCTCATTTTGGCACAAAATTGACTTTCTTTCGACATTTAGTGTTAAGTTTCTTTATGATGAAAATCGTCCTTATTTATCGTGAAAAATAATTTTAATAAATAATAATTTTGATAAATAATACATACTGAATGAATTTGTATAGAAAAATATAGAAGAAGTTTTGTGATGGTCACAACATACTAGTTTTTTTTTTTTTTCCCCATAATGGCCGTCTCACATATCCCACTTGGTGCATTTAATACGTTATAGAAGCTTATATATTATAGCTATTTCTGCAAGTGGGTGAAATTTCAGCATATAGTAGCGCCACCTATCTGACGATATGCAACCAAACTGAATCAACATAATTTTTTATAATAGCCATTATAAAATTTCCTGTAACTGTACGCTGTTGAAGCAGAGATATAACCTTTTCCAAAATGGGGGAAATTTCAGCATAGCACCGCCACCTACTGGACAATAAGCACCGAAAATTGACGGACCTAACTTATGTCAAGATGGAAATAAATATAAATTTTCGTGGCGATTCTGTGCATTAGTTTTTTATTTAGAACTGCCACAAAATTTTTGTCTCACACACAGTTTGGTCATTTTATGAGTTTTGTGTGATAAATTTCTATGCTGCAAAATTAAGAATATACAAGTAATTTTTGAAATTCTAAAAATGATTCTTTAAAATGTGAAAATTATAAAAGCAGCTACTTTACAAAAATCGGAGAGCTTTCGCTCTCATAGTTGGTAAACGGAAGATCTGGGTTTCAACCCACGTCACACTCATTTGCCATTCGGGGTTTTCTGTAATTTTATCCGAAACTCTTTTTAATACGTGCTACGTTCCCTTCGAAAGACTGCAAAAGAGGGCATCATACCTCTCAAATACACAAACTACCTTAATACCAACACTACGAAAATTAAATTCATAAAAATAGCTCCTACCAAAAATTTCGTTGTATAAAAATGGTCTCTTTATAATATTTTTCTATAACTGAGTATTTTCAAAATTTTATTAAAATTACTACATATGCTTGATTCAATAAAATTAAATTAGCTTGGTACTAGTTCTGAAATATAGTGAATGCTTTAACTGAAAGATTTAAACGATTTTATTTTATTTTATTTTATTTATTTATTTATTTATTTATATTTAATTATTTATTTAAGAAAAATTAGGGTCCCCCGCTCGCTCCGCTCACCAACCCCCGAGAGAAGCTTCGTCTCCCTTCGACTTATTTCACTTATTAAGCCCTGCAGGCTCTGCCCGCCTATTCGCTGCTTTGCCTCTCACTGAATAGGAATATCAATAGTGCATAACATAAGACAAAAGCAGAAAAAATGTTATAGTAATCCCCATATTCAATGTCAAATTGAAATATATAATATCAGCAAATATATAACATAATATTTATTTATTTATTTATTTATTTTTTAAATGAAATGTTATGCTAAAATCAGTAATATTTTTTTTTTTTTTTCAGAATAGAAAGAAGTTAGGAATATCTAGACCTTTTGCGCTACAGCTTTAGCAAAGGAACCCTTTGGCGACTTTTAAGTTTTTGTCATTATTTGGCTTTGAATTTCATGGTATAATTACTTGTTTAAAAAAAAAAAAAAAAAAAAAAAAAAAAAAAAAACTAGTACTGATTTTTTTTTTTTTTTTTTTTTATGCCTATACATTTTACTATTGAGTTTTTTAGTTAATTTAGGGCCGTATAGTATACTCTATATATATTTCTAATGTACGGCTAGGTAATAATTTCACACATTCGAAAAAATCTTAAAAGAAAAAAAAAGTTTGTTATTATTATTATTGTTATTTTAATTTGGAAAAATCTCTTACAGCTACAATTTTCAATTCTCTTCTACCTACTTCGGCTTGTGGTTTTATTTTAAGAATATCATTCATAAAAATTTTCAATCCTTGTACCACCTTATACTTGGTTTTTCGGAACGGGGTACACCTTTTTTACTTCCTTATACAGAGTATAGGGAAGTATAGTAAACCCAATTTGTAAAATGGATTTTATATCTCTAATGGATTTTATAGCTCAAAAACAAATATTCGTAGAATGTTGCAAATTTATATTCGTGTCTGTCATAATGTCTAGTTGTACACCTATAACTTTGGTCTTAATACGAACTCCCATTTTAGAGATATCTACGATTTTACACGATTTTTCGTGACGTTTGCATGTAAGTATGTGTGTATGTATCTCGCATAAGTCCAAAACTATTGAACGTGGACCGTTGTAAATTAGTATATAGGTTTGTTATGACATCTAGTTGTGCACATCCCTTTTTGGTATTACTGCGACAATTTGTTTCGGAGATTTTTACGAAAATCTTATTTATAATGACCAAATATACAAAGGTTTTGGCCATAAAATATGACATAACATCATAGAGATTTCAAAAAAAGCTAATGATAGAGCCTGTAATGATATTGTTATGAAAGTTGTCGACGTTTTTGCATGGAGTTAAGTTATTTTTGAAGGCATAAGCAAGTTCTAGTCGACAAATGTGCTTTATTTAATTCGGCCAGTAGATAGAGCCCGTAATGATATTGTTATGAAAATTGTCGACATTTTTGCGTGTAAAAAGTACATAAGAAGGTTCTAGTCAATGAATGCATTATATTTAATGATTATTTAGCTCGTAGATAGAGTCCGTAATGATATTGTTATGAACGTTCTCGATATTTCTGCATGTACAAAGTAATTCTTAAAGACATATGCAAGTTCTAGTCGACCAATGAAATTCATGTAATGAATATTCAGCCAGTAGATATCGCTAATAATGAACTTGTCTTTTCGACATTTTTGCGTGTAGAAAGTAATTCTTAAGCACGTAAGCAGCTTTTGGTCGACGAATGCACTGGATTTAATGAATATTCAGCGCGTAGATAAAGCCCGTAATGGTATTGTTATGAAAGTTGTTGATATTGCGTGTAGAAAATAAATCTTAAAGACATAAGTAGGTTCCAGTCGAAGAATGGATTTTGCTTAATGAACATTTAGTCCGTATATAGAGCCCACAATGATATTGTTATAAAAGTTATCCACATGTTTGCGTGTTGAAAGTAATTCTTAAGAACATAAGCAGGTTCTAACCAATGAATGCATTTTATTTAATGAATATTTACCCAGTAGATAGAGCCCGTAATCATATTGTTAAGAAAGCTGTCGGCATTTTTAAGTGTAGAAAGTAATGCTTAAAGACATAAGCAAGTTCTAGTCAACGAATGGACTTTATTTAATGAATATTCAGCCCGTAGGTAGAGCCCGCAATGATATTGTTATGAAAGTTATCTACATTTTTGCGTATAGAAAGTAATTCTTAAAGACATAAGCAGGTTGTAGTCGATGAATGAATTTTATTTAATGAATATTCAGAAAACAGTCGACTAAAACACTTTTTTGTGCTATAAAAATCCATAATCAATGAATATCCTCGAAACAATCCAATGAAATAGTCTTCTAACTACAGGAGTAAAATAAATACTGTTAATTACACTACAGAGCAGAAATTTTGCTAATTTAGGAACAACTGAAAATTTCGAAATTTGAAATCATCGGGAGTATTGTCTGTCACAGTGGCTCATAGAATTTTGTGGGTAATCATTCATTAGTTTCCAAGCTAGAAACTAATGAATCATTACAAAAAGTTCAAGAATTCGATTCTTATTGAAGTTAGAGTTTCCAAACTTTCGTAATCCTTATGCTACTTTTCGTCCCATTTGAATGCCTAATTTGACGCTGAGTCAACGCCCACCCTCGTGTAAATAAAAAAACTACCGCCTGTGTCCCATTTTATATAGTGTAGAAATATAGTGTAGAAAGTAACACGTAATGGATATAGGTAAGTTTTAATCTATAATCTTCGAAAATCATTCTTCTTCTTTTTTTTTAGTCACTTAAAGATTTTTTAAAGAATTTGGTTCTGCGCGATAAATCAATGAAAGTTTCCGGAAAATTCCAGAAGTCTGTTCTTGTTGAAGTTAGAGCTTCCAAACGTTGGCAATCATAAACTACAAATTTTCGCCAAATTCGGTCGCTAAATCGACGAATTTGATGCCAAACCTCCAAAATCGATGCCGAAAGACCAAATTCTGCGCTGGCTAGAAATTTGGCGGCTTGGCGAGATTAGATATCAAATTTTGCAGCAAATATTGTTTCAAGATAGCCAGAATTAGTAAACCCTTTCTCAATTTTAACATAATTAATTGTTTTGATAAAATGTATCGTTTCTCGTCACTAATTTTCGCCAAAGAAAACAAAAGTAGGCCATCTATACTCGAATCATTTTTATTGAACCCAAGCTGTTCATTTGGCAATGAGCGATTCTGTAATAAGCTGTGGAACACTGTTCTTGAAAAAACTACTACATTTGTCTCCGCGGTATATATAATCTAATTATCGTGACTTTTGTGACTGGAGTTGCGTTTTATTATTATTATTTTCCCTTGCTTGTTTTCTGGAATTTTCGTAGGCTTGAACCTGCCTGTTTCGAATCAGTTACACTTCACAAAAATGTGAAGGCTTTCATAACAATATATATATTCCACTGGGTATATAAGGAAGTCATGTGGTGCCCACATTATTATTATTATTATTTATTTATTTATTTTTTTTTTTGTGTAAAAATTTCTAATATAATTAAACCTACAAGTTTGTCACTGAATACGAAAATTTTTGTTGCTTCATTTGAAGGTTTTACGCGATTTCTTTCTTTCTACTTTTCTCTCTCTCTTCCCCCCCCCCCCCTGAGAAAATAAATAGAAACTTCACAAACATATTTATTTTCCCCCAAAATGGGCCCAAGTATTATAAACTTGGTTTGACCATTGATTTAATTTACTTTAAAAGTGTAGATATAAAGTAAATATAAAATGTATCTGAAAGAACCCCAAATGATCCTCGTAAAATTGTTCAGTTCTTTGTATAATTTTATGTTTGGCGTTTTGGAACCTGATACTCTTATTATAATGTAAAAATTGCTCGTAAATCGAACTTACGAGTTTGTCAATGAATATGAAGCTTTTTTTTTTAGTCTTCTGAAGTTTTATATCAAGTTGAAACATTTTACACGTGTGAAAGAAACCGAGAAAGGACTATAGTGAATAGTTTGAATCGATCGAGGGAGGGAGACAAATAAAAAAGGGAGAGATCCCCGAACCTGAGGGGACAGGGACAGGACAGACGCTTCCGGGTTGATCGATATTGATTTTATGATTTGGGAAAAAGTGTCACGTTTTCAGACATCAGGAATAGCCTAGTTTGACCTCTTTTCGAATTATTTTGTCAAATTAATTAAATTATTTATTTTTAAAGTGGTCCAGAATAGGTGTAAATTATATGACAGTTTACTCTTTTTCGTATAACATAAACACTAGTTTCCTGCAAAATGCACTTTTTTTTTTTTTTTTTTTTTTTTTTTTTGTTGTTGTTTTTGTTGCATTTGTAACATATGAAGCAAATAATATGTTCAAAAATATTAATTAGAGTTAAGAGTAGGTTGCTAGTAAAGTAAGTGAATGACAATTTATTTTTCCAAAGTATAACATAATCTTGTGCCGATTTATGACATCACAGGACTCCGAGACTTAAGAAATTTGAATTCCGTATCTTTCCTTTTCATATTGCGTTGACTTAGTACTTAAAAAAGAAAAAAAAAAACTTTTTTTTTTCAAATTTATTTCCACTCTTTCTCCTTTCATTTTTATTCACAATCGAAAAGAATTGTAATAAGTTAAATATTATACCTCTCACCCAGGAAATATAGCAAAATATTAACTTTTCCAAAATCATGTGCTTGCAACATAACTAAACCTCTCCAAGCGTAGAGCATTTTACTAATGTTTTACTAATTTTGAATGTCGTTCTCTTTCCTCCTCCTCCTTCTTCTTCTTCTTCTTCTTTTTTTTTTTTTTTTTTTTTACTTTTAAAAACAAACAGTACAAAAAATTTTAAACTACAAGTATAAGAGAGAGATTTAAGAGGGAACAGTACACAATCCTACAGACAGCCATGGCCCATGTTATTCTGTGGGAAAATTTGTTTCCACAATTACTCATTACCTAACGTTATTTTTTTAAATTCTGTTTTCACATTCAGAAAATTCATAACCGTTAAATTAGTACTCCTTTTCGAAAAACTGATTTATTTTAGTTTTTATATTTTAATTTTTAGTTCAAAAATTCGAATTTCCACTAAGTGCATTTTTCTCATTTTTCAGCCGCAAAATGAAATACTAAAAATTTTAAAAATCAATTTTTGGAAAATGAGCACTAATTAAACAATTATGAATTTTCTGAATGTGAAAACGAGATTTTTGAAAAAATACATTAGTTAATGAGTAATTACGGAAATATATTTTCTCATAGAATAATATGGGCCACAGCTGTCGGCGATATTAGATATTGCATCAAACTATATGATTGATGGTTGGCATGGGATTGCGATAAGATATTTACTTATTTACATACATATATCTGATTGACTTGGAATCCGCTTGTAAATCTTCGTCGATATGAGAACAGAGAGAACAGGACAGGATTACAACACGAGGAATTGGAAGTAGCAGTCAGGATACGTCACCACCACCTGGATTCGAACCAGACACTCTGGGGTTCATAGAGCTCTGTGGAGGTGAACTTGTCTTTATTCTCTCGATCACTGGGCCCTGATGTAGATACTAAATTATGCATATGCTACTAATTAATAAACATGTGATTTAAGAAAAGTTGCGAAATGTTCATGCTCTCCTATCCGCATCTGACGACATATTTTTATTTCATGAAGCAAGTGTATATTCAAATAAACTCAGCTGATGTGCCAGTTTCTATAAACAGGCAGCGCCTGCTTTAGAAGTTGGAGAAAACAGCAGTATTTAACTAAACATATTTATATATGCATATAGTTTAATAAATTGTACACAAAATTAACACTGTATCGGTAATTTTTTCCATGAAGGAATTAAAAATTCGCAGAAATAAAAACAAATATTTCAAAATTTTAATGAGAAATGTAGGAGTACATCAAGTCTGGGGGCCTTTAGGCCAATGAGCAAGTTGCCCAAGAGGTAATACAGACCTAAACATAATGCTGAAAAAGAACGATATTCCATTATCGAAATGTTTGGCAGCAAGAAAAACATTTGGGAGAAAACGTTTAAAAAGTAATAGGTATTATAATTCTCTCTCTCTCTCTCTCTCTCTCTCTCTCTCTCTCTCTTTTTTTTTTTTTTAGGACGGAGGACTATTAGTCTCAATCTACGAATGAAACGTTGTCGCCAGTTTTACGATGGTTGGACATTTATCGAAATCGAAAATTTATCGAAAATATAATTGAATAATTTGAAAGCGATGTTATAATTTGAAAAAAAAAAAAAAAAAAAAAACTAATAGTCCTAAATTAAATTCTGCTTTTGCCAGAATTTCATCAAAATCTTTTTTTTTTTTTTTTTTTTAGAAAAACAAAAGAAAAGAAAATTAATAATAATCAGTATCGAAACGGACAGTATTGAAAAAGTTGAAGAAGCCCTTTTTAGACAAAAATAAATAATTTATTTTAATTTTTAATTGTTGCCAAAAAGTTCACGAGCTGATTTAAATTTTTTTTCAAATGAAAAATTGATAAAATTTAACTTGCGGGGTAAAATTGACGTCATTGTAGCTCTAAAGCTTTTTTTTTTTTTTTTTTTTTGTAATTGTTAAAAAAATATTTTTATGTTTGAATGCTGGAGTTTCACGAGAATCAAAATTTTAATTTGAAATCTAAATGAAGACAAAAACTTAAACAGATACACAAATTTATTTGAATAGCTACGAAGAGTCTTAACTAATATAACTTGTATACGATTTAGTCTGAAATTCAGTCGGAGGGAAGGAACATTTTAATGACATGAGAGTCTGAAGAGTACACCGTATTGGAAAAAACTAAATTAAAAATATTTTTACTCTTACTTACCTTTCCAAAATTATGAAGATTTCGTTTTATTTAATTAAATACATTTTAAATATACTTTCTATTTTCTGTATAATATAGACATCCAATACATTCTTCCATCGAAGAAAGTATTCGATACGTGAAAATTTTCGACCACCGGTTTTCGACGAATTCATACGTTTTGAGATGTCCTGAAGAAGATTTAACCGTCTTTAGAAAGTCTGTTTGTGTATGTGTGTGTTTGTATCGAACAAAAAAATTTGTGGACTCTGTATCTGATGAACTAATGGACGGAATTTAACCAAACTTGCTATTTGGTTGAACCGTAAAAATTCAAAAATTCGATCTTTAAAAAAAAATAACACCAATATAACAGTTCGTGAATTTTTTAGGTACGAAAACTGGATTAAAAAAGAGAAAATTGCATTTCATAAGGAATAATTCTATTCTGATTACAAATTTCCCTATAGGCATAGACTAACATAGTTTGTGCTGTCAGTGACGATAAATTATGTTGATGCTTCTCCTGAATTCTGATTTTTCAAAACAAAAGTCCAAAATGTTAGATGCATGGCGATCGTAATAAAGTTTTTAAAATAAAAGAAAGAAAGAAAGAAAAGAAATATTGACGTTATTATAGGTATTTGCATAATATTCGAACTTCCGAACAAATAAATTGGTTTGATTTAGGGTGTCGTTCTGTGGTCTTTTTTTTTTTTTTTTTTTTTTTTTTTTTTTTTTGCACATTACACCATTAGAATGAGATCAAAAAAGAAATAAATAGTTTAAAAAAAAAAAAAAATATTTATCAGAAATAAATAAATAAATAAATAAAAATACTTTAAAGCTATAGTGACGTCAATTTTACCCTGCAAATTTAAGTTTTCACCAAGTTTTATATAAATTTTAATATTTACCTTTATTTATCTCGTTGATATTTACGCGTTTCATTTCAAAAAAAAATTTTAATCAACTCGTAAACTTTTTTGGCAATAATTAAAAATTAAAATAAATTATATATTTTTGTCTAAAAAGGGGCTTCTTCAACTTTTTCGATGCTGATTATTATTAATTTTCTTTTCTTTTCTTTTTCTTAAAAAAAAAAAAAAAAGAAAAGAAAAGAAAAAGAAAAATGATGAAATTCTGGCAAAAGCAGAATTTAGTTTAGTACATAGGACTTTTTTCTTTCTTTTTTTTAATTATAACATCACTTTTAAATTATTCAATTATATTTTCGATAAATTTTCGATTTCGATAAATGTCCAACCATCGTATATTGAGACCCTCCGTACTACAAAAAAAAAAAAAAAAAAAAAAAAACTGGAATCCATACAGATGGCACAAATTTTTAATATTGATAATTCTTTTTAAAATGGTTTTGTTGACAACATGTTATGGATGAACTTTAAGTTACTGTTTAGAACGCTCTTAATATGCTAAACAAATAGTTTTAATTTCTAAAAATGCTTCGCAGTTTTTGTTCCAAGCGAAAAACATCAATAAATATTTAACTATCTGCGACATAATCTGTAAACATTAACGAATGCCAATGCGAGTGTGAAGAAACTTTACATTTAAAAGAATGTTGCCCTCTTTCGATGATTTCAAATGAGGCGCAAAAATAAACCCTTTAAGAATTACAATTCTTTTGTTCTCCCGGCAAAGAGTGAGAGATGGAATAAAATAAAATAAAGAATGTTTAAAGAATAGTCAGCAGAGGTGAGACATCAATCGTTTTTACGCGTACGTCCCTATTCTGTCTTTTTTTTACCCGATTTTAGGCCTCCGCAGATCATGTGACCCAATGAATTGGATTCGTTACTAGGAATGTAGGAAACAGATGGAAAAGAGAAGGACAATATCTCGCCAACTTGGCGGAGAAATCAGTCAAGCTTTCAATTAAAAACGGAGAGCGAAAGTTAACTGACTGAATCGGCGGATCAAAACAGAGTGAACTTGAGTTACGGAAAGTTTTTTTTAAGACATGCAACGACATTAAAAGTTTTTTGTCGGGCGAAAGCAGTTGTATAAGTTTTAAAAGTTTGTTTTCACACATGAGACAATATTTTTTTACTACTGACTTTACAAAATCCATTGTTATATTATTATTGCTATTATTATTAACGGATTTTATTTCGTATCAATATTTAGAAAAACTTTTTTCTCCTTTCATAGCATATTTTAAATAAAATTCACATGCTTGAAAAAAAAAAAAAAAAAAAAAAAAAAATGCTTTATTAGTAATTTAAAATTTTTCTAATTTAATTTTTTATGAAAATGAAATAAATTATAATAAAAAACACCTAAAATAATTTTTATGTTGATGATGATGTTGATTATGTTGACTTAGTTTAAATTTCCACATATCAGGCAGATTATAGGTAAAAATATGAATTTTATGTTACTAAACTGGAATATAACCCACTTCTTATAAACGTATTTGAAACATAAAATTTATGTGTGTTTTTCTAATTTCTCGAATTTTCTTACTCCTCTATTTTTTCAACAATAACAGTTTTAAAGTTTCCTTTTCTTTGCTTTTAAAGTTTTCTCTGTTTTTAGTTTTCAGAAATAATTCTTTAGCTTTAATTTTCAACACTTATTTTTTTTATTATTATTATTGTAAAAAGCACACTTCGAAAACAATGTCTCAATTCCTTCTCGTAAATTAATATCTAACATCTCTATAAAATTAAAATTATGCATTTAATTTTTATTGTGAATTGGAAAAACGAAATTAATTGGAGAAAATCTATGGAGAGGGACAAACCATAATTTAATAGAATAATTTATTATTTTTGATAATTATAATTTTTTTCTTGTCAATATTTAACAGTGTAAATATGAATTATTTCGAAATTACCTAATTATTTTTTCGGAAAACTCCTAGTTCAATTACACCTTATATATTATAAATATCAAAAACATTTATTCAATAAGAAAAAAAAGAAAAGAAAAAAAAAAGGCATATAAGTACAATGGCAAATGTAGAAAGCGCAGAATAAACCCCACAAGATATCATTGTGGATTATTATTATTATTATTACTATTATTGTTATTACGAAACTCCAATCATAAACTTCTCTGAGGCACACAAATAAACTTAACCAAAAATGCAGATGAATAAAACGATCAAAAACGTATATTAAGAAAAGTTTTGCTTTGTGTTACAGGTGTTAACGCCCATTGATTATGCGAGGTTCTTAGGCATGGGTGGAGTGCCGTACATGAGGGTCTTTAATGGGTGCTCGACCATATTTATTAAATTTTATTGATAGAAGAAAAAATAAATAAATAAAATATTTCTTTCTTATATATGTCATATAGAGAAAGTATTGGATTTCGTGAAAATTTTCGACCTCCGTTTTTTGATGGATTTACACGTTTTGGGATGTCCTGAACACGAATTGATAGTTTTTAGAAAATGTCTGTCTGTCTGTGTATATCACGTTTTTTGTGGACGCTGTATCTCACGAGCCAATGAATGAAATTTAACCAAACTTGGTATTTAGTTGCACCCTGACATAAACTGGTGCTGATTAGATTTGGGGAGCCATAGCTCAACAGGTGGCGCTGTAATCGCGATTTTTCTAAATTTTTAACATGGCAGTATAGGACAAAATTTCGTATAAATGTACATAATGAGAGATATTTTTAACTTGTGATTGTAAAATTAATATGAATTATTGATAATAGTAGTAGTTAACTAGGAAAAAAGTTCTGTGCATGTGGGGCATCGCTTCCCCCAGTGCCCCACCGGGGGGGTGGGATAAATTTTCAAGATGGGTATCTTTCAAAAGGTCTCGTCAATACCTTTAAAAAGAATGGTTAAACTATAAGTCTGTGATAATTTAAAACAAAGTTATCGATTTTTTTTTTTTTACTTTTTTCGGGGAATTTTTTTTTTTTTTTTTTTTTAAATATTGTTACTGAGTGAATTTGTATAGGAAAAAATAGAAGAAAGTCTTGTGGTGGCCACAACATACTAGTTTTTAAGTAACTTTTATAAACTATTTATATCAGTAACTATCATTTCTTCGCAACACAGATATAATAAGCTTCTCATGACAACGAACAAGTTTACTGTGAGAATTTTACATTATTGAAAGGTAATATTGTTTATTAAACATTTTCATATTAATTAAAAACATATTGCGTAAAATTCTGTGCCCCCTAAAAATTTCGTACCCAGGACACGTGCCTGGGATAATCAAGCCGTAAGGTAAAACAATTTTACCAATAATGCTTTATCCACGAATGTCAGGATCGCAATTAAAACTTTATGTTCTAACAAGCAGGATGAAAAATCAGAAATGACCTATTAATCACAAGGCCGTTCAATGTATAGAGCCCCGATCTTCATATTTCTCGTTATGCGTCTGTGCAGCGACATCTATCGACGAAAATTTTAACCTTTTTTTTTTTTTTTTTTTTTTTTTTTTTTACCAAAAAATCCTTCCCTGACTAGAATAAAATTTTTACAAGCCGTTTTTAATTCTTTCAATTTCTTCAATTTTTATGAATTTTTAAAATATTAACAGAGACTTGGGACACCCGTTATATGCATATAATTTTATTTTACTTTATTGATCTATTAATTTCATTTTGTAAAACCTAAATTATTTCATGAACAAGCGATGGCATTGTATTATCACAATGCAAATCTTTCAAGGACATTTGTAAGTTATGGACTAAAATAACCGATAAATGACAAGATTTAAATGAATTCTTCCTTAACTAGTTTGTTCAAAATGATCTTCAAAATCATCGATTTTAAAAATCAATGAACAGATAGATGTTTCAACATTCGATTGAAGAGAATCGAATTTTAAGAGACCAATATGTTTAATAATTGATATTTTCTATGCATACTGGTTTGAGGATAGATTTCTTTCTTTCTTTTTTGTCTGATAGTGTGAAACAAAAACAACAGAAAACGAATATTAATATTTAATAATAACTATAACTCATGACTATATTAACAAATCGTAATGGTGAAGAATATGATAAAGAAATATATTTGTAGCTCAAAAATTTTGTGAATATACGTCAACTTCAAAAGTACTGTAAAAAGAAAACTATATATATATATATATATATATATATATATATATATATATATAGTGTTTAGTTTACTTAATAAGCTTTGTATAATTGTTATAATACTTTTTTTCCCTTTATTTGCTTTTCTATGGATTTACATGTTTGGGCCATTTTTAGAAAATGTCTCTCTATGTGTTTTTATGTCTGTCTGTTTGTTACCAAAGTTTTCTAGATGCTGTATCCCACGAATCAATGGTAGAAATTCAATATAAGTTTATATTTGGTTGGACTTAGACCTAAATTGGTGCTGATTAGCTGGAGGAATAGATTACAGCGAACATTTGGAATAGCCGTCTTATATATATATATAATTTTTTTAATATGGAGTCAAAGGAAAAAAAAAAAAATTGCATAAATGTGCAAAATGAAAACTGTTTTTACTCAGTTATTCTGAATTTAAAAATATATTTAAAACAATAATATTTTTTTTCAATTTAAGAAGGGTTGGCAATCAGATTCCCTCTTTCTCCCTTCCATGTTATCCTATGGAATTTTTGTTGCTTCATATTATAAGGATATGTCTTATTCAAAAATGAAGTTTTTCAAATGCTGTTAAAATTTTTAAGTTTTTGAATTACACTCAACATGTCACTTTTTAACATAGGAGCACTTTTCATTTTTTCCTTAATAAATAAAATATTTACTAAAAAAAAAAAAAAAAAAAAAAAAAAAAAAAGTTCTTGCTATGTTTAAAGGCGACATGTTCACTGAGCGCAATTCAAAAAAACTTCATTTTTGAACACGATATCTTCAAAAAACGAAACAACAAAAATCCTACGGGATTTCATGGGTAGGAAGAAAGAGAGAACCTATCAACAATCCTTCTTAAGGGGATTCAGCACCTCTGAAATTTTGAAATTTGTCAAAGAATATCAATTTTGAGATTTTTAAACTAAAACCATCCTCACATTTTAAAATACAATCCGACAAATTTTCAGAAACATATATTTCAATTAAAATGCCGGTTGCAGCTGTTTTAACAAATGTACTATGGCTTCTCTTTTGTCATTTAAATCAAATCTTTAAACTTATTTACCTCAATTCGTTTTTTTATTTATTTTATTTATTTATTTATGTTTTCGAAATACTAAAAGTTTGTGAAATATGCTTGAAATTTGCTTGCAAATCTCCTTCTCTTCGTCTTATTATTATTTGAACGAACATTAATATGATGTGGTGAGTATATAAGCGTGTGATTTATAAGTATCGGATTTCAATTATTTTAATTACTTAAATAAATAAATAAATAAATAAATAAATAATGCGTTATTAGACTTTTTTTTATTACTTTCTTCTATATGTAATATAGAGAAAGTATTGGATTCGCGAAAATTTTCGACCTCCATTTTTTGATGGATTTACACGTTTTGGGATGTCCAGAACACGAATTGATAGTTTTTAAAAATTGTCTGTCCGTCTGTCTGTATCACGATTTTTGTGGACACTGTAGCTCACGAACCAATGAATGAAATTTAACCAAACTTGGTATTTAGTTGCACTTTGACATAAACTGGTGCTGATTAGATTTGGGGTGGGGATCAATCACTCAACACGCGGCGCTGTGATCGCATTTTTTGTAAACTTCTAACATGGCAGTATAGGACAAAATTTCGTATAAATGTGCATAATGAGAGTTATTTTAAACTCGTGATTGTAAAATTAATATGAATTATTGATAATAGTAGTAGTTAACTTGAAAAAAAATGTGCATGTGGGCCGGGGGGGGAGGATAAATTTTCAAGAGGGGTATCTTTCGAAGGGTCTCGTCAATCGCCTTTGAAACGAATGGTTGAACTATAAATCTGTGATAATTTAAAACAAAGTTATGGTTTTTTTTTTTTTTTTTTTTTTTACTTTTAACAAAAAAAAAAAAAAAAAAAAAATTAAAATATTGTTACCGAGTGAAATTGTATAGGAAAAGATAGAAGAAAGTCTTGTGGTGGCCACAACATACTAGTTTTTTGTTGTTGTTATCTTTTCACATGAAATTTTCGTTTAAATATTTTTCTTTTATCCATTATCACTGCTTTTTTACTTTCTTCTATATGTAATATAGAGAAAGTATTGGATTCGCGAAAATTTTCGAAGTCCACTTTTTGATGGATTTACATGTTTTGGGATATGGAGAACACGAATTAATAGTTTTTAGAAAATGTCTGTCTGTCTGTCTGTATCATTTTTTTGTGGACGCTGTATCTCACGAACCAATGAATGAAATTTAACCAAACTTGGTATTTAGTTGCACCCTGACATAAACTGGTGCTGATTAGATTTTGGGATCAATCGCTCAATAGGTGGCGTTGTGATCGCATTTTATGCAAATTTTTAACATGGCAGCATAGGACAAAATTCCGTATAAATGGGCATAAAGAGAGTTATTTTACACTTGTGATTGTAAAATTAATATGAATTATTGATAATAGTAGTAGTTAGCTAGGAAAAAAATTTTGTGCATGGGGGGGCATCGGTTACTCCCCGGGGGGGAAAATCCCCCCCCGGGGAAGTAAATTTTCAAGATGGGTATCTTTCGAAAGGTCTCGTTGATAATAGTAATAGTTAACTTGGAAAAAATTTTTGTGCATGTGGGGGCATCGGTTGCCCCCCACCGGGGGGGGGGAAGTTCCCACCCGGGGGGGCAAAGTTTCAAGATGGGTATATTTCGAAAGATCTCGTCAATACCTTTAAAACGAATGGTTGAACGATAAATCTGTGATAATTTAAACCAAAGTTATCGATTTTTTTTACTTTTAACAAAAAAAAAAAACAGAAAAATATCGCAATTTTTTTTTTTTTTTTTTTTTTTTTTTTTTTTAACGAAATTTAACCAAACTTGGTATTTAGTTTGTCCCCGACATTAACTGGTGCTGATTATGTTTGGGGATCAATAGCTCAACAGCTGGGCGCTGTGATAGCATTTTATCTAAATTTTTAACATGGCAGCATAGGACAAAAATTCGTATAAATGTGCATAATAAGAGTTGTTTTAAACTTGCGATTGTAAAATTAATATGAATTATTGATAATAGTAGTATGTAACTAGGAAAAAAATTTTCTGCATGGGGGGGGGGCATCGCTTCCCCCCCTGGGGGGGAAGTACCTCCCCGGGGGGGGGTAAATTTTCAAGATGGGTATCTTTCGAAAGGTCTCGTCAATACCTTTAAAACGAATGGTTGAACTATAAATCTGTGATAATTTAAAACAAAGTTATCGATTTTTTTCACTTTTAACAAAAAAAAAAAAAAAAAAAAACTTAGAAAAAAAAAATCGTACTCTTTTTTTTTTTTTTAATATTGTTACTGATTGAATATGTATAGGTAAATATAGAAGAAAGTCTTGTGATGGCCACAACATACTAGTTTTTTTTTTTTTTTTGTTAAAAGTGAAAAAAATCGATAACTTTGTTTTAAATTATCACAGATTTATAGTTCAACCATTCGTTTTAAAGGTATTGACGAGACCTTTCGAAAGATACCCATCTTGAAAATTTATCCCCCCCCGGGGGGGTACTTCCTCCCCAGGGGGGGAAGCGATGCCCCCCCATGCAGAAAATTTTTTTCCTAGTTATATACTACTATTATCAATAATTCATATTAATTTTACAATCGCAAGTTTAAAACAACTCTTATTATGCACATTTATACGAATTTTTGTCCTATGCTGCCATGTTAAAAATTTAGATAAAATGCTATCACAGCGCCAGCTGTTGAGCTATTGATCCCCAAACATAATCAGCAACAGCTAATGTCTGGGACAAACTAAATACTAAGTTTGGTTAAATTTCGTTAAAAAAAAGAAAAAAAAAAAAAATTGCGATATTTTTCTGTTTTTTTCTGTTAAAAGTAAAAAAAATCGATAACTTTGGTTTAAATTATCACAGATTTATCGTTCAACCATTCGTTTAAAAGGTATTGACGAGATCTTTCGAAAGATACCCATCTTGAAACTTTGCCCCCCCGGGTGGGAACTTCCCCCCCCCCCCGGTGGGGGGCAACCGATGTCCCCACATGCACAAAAATTTTTTCCCAGTTAACTACTACTATTATCAACCTGATCTTTCGAAAGATACCCAATGTGAAAATTTACCCCCCCTGGGGGGGTATTTCCCCCCTAGGGGGGGGGAAGCGATGCCCCCCCATGCAGAAAATTTTTTTCCTAGTTACATACTACTATTATCCATAATTCATATTAATTTTACAATCACAAGTGTAAAATAACTCTCTTTATGCCCATTTATACGGAATTTTGTCCTATGCTGCCATGTTAAAAATTTGCATAAAATGCGATCACAACGCCACCTATTGAGCGATTGATCCCAAAATCTAATCAGCACCAGTTTATGTCAGGGTGCAACTAAATACCAAGTTTGGTTAAATTTCATTCATTGGTTCGTGAGATACAGCGTCCACAAAAAAATGATACAGACAGACAGACAGACAGACAGACAGACAGACATTTTCTAAAAACTATTAATTCGTGTTCTCCATATCCCAAAACATGTAAATCCATCAAAAAGTGGACTTCGAAAATTTTCGCGAATCCAATACTTTCTCTATATTACATATAGAAGAAAGTAAAAATCGTACTTTTTTTTTTTTTTTTTTTTAAATATTGTTACTGATTGAATATGTATAGGTAAATATAGAAGAAAGTCTTGTGGTGGCCACAACATACTAGTTTTTCATTAAACCCTTTCCATTTGACATTCTTTTAATAATAAACAAAAATATTATTTTAATTCAGTAATAAATGTTTGTAATTAATAAATATTAATTACAAAGCGTAAGAATCTTAAGCGTAAAACTAAAGATTTTTCCAATCAGCATGCGTTATAAGTCTTATACTTCAGTTTAGTTCGCTCCAATCTAGAGTATTGTAGTATTATTTGGGATCCTTTTTATGAAAATAAAATCAAAATTCTAGAGCAGGTTCAAACTAAATTTGCACGTTATTTATATTTTAAAAGTAATTTTATTTATACTCATGTCATTTCTTCCTCGTATCTGCGAAGTATTTATAACCTTCCTAGTTTAAAATCTCGTTGCGACACTTTTTACTTATTTATTTATTTATTTTTTTATAAAGTTATCAATAATATGATTGATTGCAGTGATATTCTTAACTGTATTCAAATTAATCTGTCAACCAAGTCTCTCAGAAATAATTATTTATTTGTCACTCCATTTGTAAAATATAATTGTATTGGTAATTTTTCATTATATAAATTTTACAAAATTTTTAATGAGCTTTCTGTGGATTTAGATATTTTTAACATGTCTTTTACTGTTTTTAAGGCTAAGTGATTTGAACTTTTAAATTCATAACATTTATTATTTTTTTCTTTTTTCTTTTTCTATGTTTGATGTATTGTATTATAGTTTTATTCAAGCAACACTGTAATTGGATGTTTCTGTAGTGTACTTTTCTTTAGATAAATAAATAAATAATTAATAACACATAATTTTAATTAATATTATGCAAGTATTGTTCTAAATGAACGATAAAAATTAAAAAAAAAAAAAAAAAAAAAAAAAAAGTGGAAGTTTTCAAATACGGCATAGAGATTCTGTGCTTACACTTTAAACTATAATAATATGCTTTTATAGTAATTTCGAGTGAAGCAAGTAGTGTGAGTATTACAGCAATTTTTTTTTTTTTTTTTTCAGACTGAAACATAAGTTTTTTGTTAATAATTAACAATGTAAATAACAAGATATTTCTCTTAATAACGAGTTTTATAATCTGCGAATATGTCATGTAAAAAAGACAAGCTAAAAACTACAGCTAATTACATGATATAATTAATTATAAAATACTTAAAGGATTACAGCTCTAATAATCTGTCGCCGATCTCATGAAAAAAACAAAAAACAAAATTGTGCTTCCATCGTTTTGACACAACTGTCCTAAAATTGGATTGACCTCTTATAAAGATAACATCTCTCCTATACCATACTTCGTCGCCAATTAATATAATGATATAATTAATGATCATTTCTTCAATTAATAACAGTTTTCTTATTTTATTTCATTAAAACAGTTCTTGGACTGTAATTAAAGACAGCTTTAGTTTTATCGATTCAGGTTTTACAACTTTAAATCACTTTTAAATGACATTGCTTTTATTTCTCCAGTTGATGGCTAAAACAAAAAGAAATATACAGAGGGTTCAAAAAACTTTGACCTCTGTCGTTAATTCTTTAATACTGACGTAACTATCAACTTTAAACTATTTTGAACACTTTCCAACAAAGTTTAAAAATGTTTATGACTTCGGTTTGTCTGTCTGTCCGCGCTCTAAGTCCCGTAGTATTCACAGAACTCTTTGAAACTGATATATTCACTATAGGATATCCCTATTGAAAACAGAGTAAATAGCATCAATGGTTTGTATACAGGAATACCCGAAATAATTCCAAAACGTTGCGTTCTACGCAATATTTTGAAATGCTTTCGTGTGTTCCTGTATATTGAAACGCAATTCATAGAAGTACCTCCCACGAGAGGTACCTCTATAAACCACATTCCAGTACATTTATTCTGCCCAAATCATAATGAAATTGAAATTAATTATTCACATGTACACAAATAAAAAAAGTTTTCGATACAATACAGTATGATTAGCATTAAGATTTACAAGGTCACACAAAAATATTCATATACATTAAAGACTATAACCGGAAATAGCTGAAATTGTATTTTAGATTCTATAAAAGGTTAACACATTCTTCATATTTTTCTTAAAAAAATAAAAAAAAAATAATTAAAAAAAAATAGAATTTTAAATTTTGAAATACTTTTGGCTAGTTGTGTATGTCAACAAGCTTGCCTATATAATCATCGAAAATCTATTCAAAATTTTATTAAAAAAAAAAAAAAAATGGTTATAGGTGTTCCTGTATAATCAGAGCACTTAGCAGCTGTATATATTTATCTCATGTATTTATTTGGCCATTTATTTATTTTACGTATATATAAGAGATTTCAAAGATATGCAATAAAGAGCACAGAATTTTATAAAATTCAATAAATTTTCAAGAGATTTAGTTTCAAGAATTACAAAATCTAAATTTGTATACGACTCCCCATAAAGAAAAAAATCACCTGCTGAGCAAATTATGTATCATACGCTAATGAGGGGATGTACAAAATTTTACAATTATATCATGAACGTTCTTAAAGATATGTTGAAACAAAGTTGTTGAATTAAGAATTAGTGACAAATTTTTATTTTTATTATTATTATTTTGTTTGTATGGGAGCCTTATAATAATACAAATTTTATAATTCTTGACATTGAATCTCTTGAAATTTTTAAGTGATTTTATAAAATTCTTTACTTTTAAAAAAAGAAAAACTTCATAATACATGTTTAAAAATAAAATTAATATTTAAAATTTAAACCAGACGTCGTGGTTTTTCAAATATCCAATGTACCCCGTTAAAAATGAAAATAAATAAATAAAAGTTGTCTTATTTAATACACTTTTTTCTCAAAATATAATGTCGCAACAATTTTAAAATCACAAATGATATCATTGGTCAAGAAACAAGAAAAGTCAAAATTATGCAAACTGCTTACAGACGAATCAGAAAAAACAGGATAATTCAAATCTATACACAAAACCTCAAGATAGAAATGTAGTACAAAACACAAACGCATACATCAGGAATTAAAACAGAGCTCCTTCAGCACGTTTGGTTTTTGTAAGAACTATATGCATGCAACGACTGTAAAAGTGCATGTTAAAAATGTAGCCGACTTTGGCGATTTTGAACCGAAACGTGCCCAATTAGCGATTTCTTCCTTATTCAGCTTCATTTTGCTAAAAATGTGAATAAAAAAAGTCATGTCACAATTATTTGAGTTTTGTAATTCCGTTTAATCATTTCAAAAAGTGCATTAGTAACCTTAACAATGTGTGAGGCCGATGTCACATTTTAAATTTGAATAATCATAAGTAAGGTGGTGATATTTAAATATTTATATAAGTTTGCTTTCATTTTTCTCAGATGTTATTACTGTTCATGGGCCATTTTCAAATTTTGTTCACAATGTTTTGTATTTCACTTTGTGTGAAATTGTTGCCGTAAATTTTAGTATTAAAATGATATTTTTGACAATTTTATGATCTAACCATTATTTATTAGATATATTTAGAGATATTAGATATTTATAATGTTATTTAAATTTCAAATGAAGTAAGTCATTTTTACTTTCTTCTATATATATATAGAGAGAGAAAGTATTGGATTGTCCAGTTTTCGATGGATTTACACATTTTGGGATGTCCTGAACACGATTTCACTGTTTTTAGAAAATGTCTGTCCGTGTGTATATCGCAAATTTTGTGGACGCTGTATCTCACGAATCAATGAACGAAACTTAACCAAACTTAGTATTTATTTGGACCCTGACATAAACTGGTGCTGATTAGATTTGAGGATTGATCGCTCAACAGGTGGCGCTGTGATCCCATTTTTTTTTCTAAATTTTTAACATGGCAGTATACGGCAAAATTACCGTATAAATGTACATAATGAGAGTTATTTTTGACATGTGATTGTGAAATTGATATGAATTATTGATAATAGTAGAAATAAACTAAGAAAAAGGCTTGTGCATGTGAGAATTTTGCTACCCCCCACCCTCCGGGGTGTGTGTATGTGTAAATCTTCAATATGAGTATATTTCGAAAAGTCTCGTCAATACCTTTAAAATGAATGGTTAAACCATAGATCTGTGATACTTTAAAACAAAGTTATCGATTTCGATGTTTTTCCTTTTTTAACCATATATATGATTAAAAAACCGCATTTCTTTTAATGTTGTCACAAAATTGACTTTTTTCGGCATTTTGTGTTATAATTCTGTCAGATAAAATCCGTCTGCATTTATAAGAAAAAATAATTTTCATAAATAATAATTTAATAAATAATTTCTAATGCATGAATTTATGTAAAATTATATAGAAGAAAGTTTTGTAGTGGCCGCATCATACTAGTTTCCTTTTGTTAATGATTTGAAGTCAAATCCATTATCAGATTGTGTTGGACCGTGTTATTTCTAGAGTTTTAAAAATATGTGCAAATGAAAAGAAATAAATACGACACATTTTATTGCTTGTAGGTGTTTGTCGTTAATGTAGGAAAATTAAGTATTCGTTGTAAATTACAAAAATTATTCATGTTTATATTAAAGTTAAATAATTAAAGTAATCGTGAAAGTTTTAAGACATAATTTATCCATATGTTAGTAGAAACATAAAAAACTAGTATGTTGTGGCCACCACAAGACTTTCTTCTATATTTTCCTATACATATTCAATCAGTAACAATATTAAAAAAAAAAAAAAAAAAAGTTTTTTTTTCTTTTTTTTCCTTTTTTTTTTTTTTTTTTGTGAAAATTAATACATATTCAATCAAAACAATAATTTAAAAAAAAAAAAAAAAATCGAATTATTTTCTTTTTTTTTTTTTTTTTTTTGTTAAAAGTTAAAAAAATCGATAACTTTGTTTTAAATTATCACAGATTTATGGTTCAACCATTCGTTTTAAAGGTATTGACGAGATCTTTCGAATGATACCCATCTTCAAAATTTAACCCCCCCGGGGGGTACTTCCCCCCAGGGGGGGAACCGATGCCCCCCCATGCACAAATTTTTTTTCCTAGTTAACTACTACTATCATCAATAATTCAAATTAATTTTACAATCACAAGTTTAAAATAACTCTCATTATGCCCATTTATACGGAATTTTGTCCTATGCTGCCATGTTAAAAATTTGCATAAAATGCGATTACTGCGCCACCTGTTGAGCTATTGATCCCCAAATCTAATGGGCACCAGTTCATGTCAGGGTGCAACTAAATACCAAGTTTGGTTAAATTTCATTCATATGTTCGTGAGATACAGCGTCCACAAAAAAATGATACACACAGACAGACAGACAGACAGACATTTTCTAAAAACTATCAATTCGTGTTCAGGACATCCCAAAACGTGTAGATCCGTCAAAAAACGGAGGTCGAAAATTTTCGCGAATCCAATACTTTCTCTATATTACATATAGAAGAAAGTAAAAAAGTATTAAAATTTATTTATAAACGTCCACAATTGTTAATTAATAACGCTACGCTGGACAACTTGTGATGTTTTCATTTATATCAAAACATGCAGAAAAAAAATGTAGGACAAGTCACGTCTACAAACATTAATAACATTTTGCGGAACTAAATGATATTATCACAGTCTTCAATGAAGTATATTCGTAACAAGACAGTGACACTGAATAATGAAATTCATCTTGACGTGAAGATAGATAACAGTGAAGAAGGGTTTTTCAAACTCTTCAAAGAACAATGTTACGCGTTTATAACGACTGTTCCAGAATGAAGTCAGCTTTGGCTCGAAGCCACTGACTCTAGATGATTCTTTTGATTTTCTTTTACTCCCTGTTCAGTGAGAGTGACAGACTACTTTTTCTTTCTTTCTTCTTTTCTTTTCTTTTCTTTTTATATGTGTGTGTGTGGATGTGTATGAATGTCAAAGCATTGTTATAAAAAATATATAGACCGCAATTACGTCATCGTTTTGGTTAATGCTCCATTAGGAAGACGTTTTAATATTTTTTCAAGGCTTCTGTTTAACTTTTACAATAATTCTGCTTTCATATTTACAAGATTCGTAATTGTTAAATTAGTTATTGTTTTTCCAAAATTCACTTCTTTATAAAAACAATTTTTAATATTTTATTTTTTAGTTCTAATATATATTGAGATATTGGCCTAGAGTCAACCTTCTTTTCACCAGAGTCTAATTACACGGTCCTATTTCAATTTTCAACAGTGGATTAGCGTCAGTGCTATTGTTGAACTTGATAATTGAATCAATTTGGGAAATCTTGTTGCTTTGTTTGGCGTGTGTATGTCTCTTTGGTGAATTGTTCGACTAATTATTCTTCGTTCTCATTCTTTGTTTCTACTATCAAAAGGATTATATATATATATATATATATATATATATATATATATATATATATATATATATATATATATATATATATATATATATATATATATATATATATATATTAATTTTTTTTTTTTAAACTATGATGCTTAGAGAGTGAACTCAAACCGTGCAGCCGCGACAAAGCTCTAAACTGAGCTTTGATGTAATGAAACAGAGACATTTAAAAAATAATATGAGCCTATTTTTACTGTATTTTATACGTAAAAGAGTTTCGATTCTACCATAGCCTCTGTGTGAATTCTCAAGATCATCATTCTTAATTTTTGAAAAGAATCCTTACATGATAGGAAGAAAACACAAGCATTTATGAATTCAGCGTATCGAAAAACATTAGGATCACCCAAAGCTGTGCAAAAAAGAAAAGAAATGTGCGATTTTACAGACCTGTGTAATTGACCTCGTATTTTGCGGGCAAGATTTTGATAATTCGTTTCATATATTAATGAAGTTACAATTTTTAACATATGATATATATATATATATATATATATATATATATATAAGCGTTGTTACAAGTTTGAGGCCTTTGTCTATATGTGACATTCCAGCTTGCAAACGAATAGATCTGTTTTGAATTTGATTTTTTAAAAATTAAATTAAATTAATTTAATATTTTATTTCATTTATTTTTTCATTAGAATGCTATGTTAATCAATATGGTTCTTAGATATATTTCATAAAAATTTGTTTGATAGATTTATTATTATTATTATTATTATTAATTAAATGTGTTCTTTCAAGCCATTGGCATTAAAATTTCCGAAGTGGCTATAATCTAGTTTCGAAATCAGATTAATAATGTATCACTCTTTTTTTTTTCTGTAGATTGGGTATAAAAAAGCTTAAAAATAAATAAATAAATAAATAAAAGGAGAGAGAAAGAAAGGAAAAGGGAAAAAAGAGAAAAAATCCGCGAATTTTAAACCAATTTTGACAAAAATTGAAAAACTGATTATAAATATAGTGATTATGAGTTTACAGTAAAAAAAATCTCTGAATTCAGTTGAAAACCACAGATCTCATAGAGATTTTTTAAAATTAATCAATATGTGTTTTTTTTTTCAAACTTCTAAGTCACGTTAGATGTTGTCTTCTATTATTATTATTATTATTTTCTTAAATTAGAGTATACAGACTGCTTAAAAAAAAAAAAAAAAAAACGAGAAATTTTAACCGATTTCGACAAACATTTTAAATTGAGTAAAAATAGGTATTACGAGTTCATAGTTAAAATACCGCTAAATTTCGTTGAAAATTAGATATTAAAAGAAATAATAATAACATTTTAATTAAATTCAAGGGTTGTTTTTTTTTTTTTTTTTTTTTTTTAAATAAAGGTAGTTTTGCACGTCATGATTGGTCTGTCTTGTCTCTAACATGAGCTTGAATTTTCATTTACAGCACGTTTTAACTTGACAATTTTTAGGAATAATGACCAAATGAAATAACTAAAAAGAAGTAGGGTAAAAACCTGTTTTTTTCTTTTTTTCTTTCGTATTGTCCTAATACCACCCAATGTTCAAAAATGCGTTTACTATCTGAGGATTTGGATTGTCGTTCAATGGTCATTTTTTGAACAGTAGTATAAATTAGGAATAAGGGAATTTCAAACCACCGAGAACACGCATGCTTGAACGGAACTCGAACTCGGCACCGGTCAACTGATGCCCAGAGCGCTAACCATTCCACCACATCTGCATGCGGCCAACGATGAACTGGATCGCTCTGAAACTAGACATTTGCAAACTCGGTACAAGTTCACATTGCTTTAATTTTCTCTTAATAAAGAAAACGAGGCTCTCGAAAAATTCTATTTCTGAGCCATACAAGATAATGAAACCTGTTGCTGTTGCTGGTATTTATATTATTTTACTTTATTTTTTAAATCAGTCTTTTGCTTTTAAAAGGAATTTCTTTATCTGTCTCATAATTTACTTCGTAAAGGTCTGTTTTTAAAAAAAAAGTTCATATCTGTTCTGCAGATTGAAGCAGTTCGTGACCTGTTCTAAAAAGCATGGTGTGACGTCACACAAATTCACTTCCCTCCCGACCCTCTAAAAAAGGTCACGGGGATCGGATGAGCCTGCATCGTTTTTATTTTATTTTATTTTACTTTATTGTCCCCTGGTGCCTCTAGGACGTCTGGGAAGGTCGTCTAGACATTTTTTTTTAAAGTGAAAAAAAAGTCACAAAAATTTAATTGTTTCATAGTTATGGCTGCATTAATTTATAATTTATTAATTATTTATTTATAATTTATTAATTTATAATTTATTGAAAAGCAGTCTATACATACATAATACTTACATATAGCTATACATAATGTTTTATGCATTAGTTTCCCATCATACTTCAGGTATGGTAAATTAGGTATTCTTGAAGATTTTAGACTTCGGTTTTTTCGACGATTTTACACGTTTTGAGGTTCGAGCAACAATCTAAAAATCACAAAATCAAATGATGGCCACTTGTAAGTTAGTGAGTTTATTAGCTACTTTGTTAATCTGTGTAGATATTATCTTAAGGAAGGAAAGATTGTAAAAAAGTTGAACTAGTTTTAAAATATTTTTCATGATGTTGGCAAGAACTCTATTCAATTTCATCCATCTGCATTAAAAATTTCGCAATTTATTCGAAATTACGGCAGAAAGCATTATATTTTGCATAAATTATAAAAGATATTGCATGCCAAGATGTTACAGAATTCAATGAAAATAAAGTGCAAAGCTGACACACTGACACCAGTATCGCTACGTAGCAAATTAGGATAAAGAAAAATGTATCAAAGCAAGGGAAAAGATATCCTTGTTTAGGGGCATTTCTGTCACCGGTCGTGCTGAATGATCGACCGATATCATTGCTTTTAATATGAATATAGTATGCACTATAGTAGAAATTTATGATATCAAATATATGATGAGGAATTGAACAGAAGAATATCTATGTTGATTAATCTATAAGGTAAATACTTTAACAATGATCGATAAAAATTCATACGCAATTATTTCACTCAAAATTTGAAATTAATCAAAATACAACACGATAAAGGTAAAAATCTATAAATTTAAAAATACAGTTTACTTAAAATAACTTCTTGCCTTAATTGCATTATTGACTTAATAGTGACTTAACTAATTCATGAAAAATTATTTCCCAAATAATATAACCGTATGCGAAACATACTTAATAATCTTAAACAGAAGGATACGTTAGAGAAAATTCAATTCTCTATCAAAATCTGTTGACCAACATTAAATATTTATTGCCCTTAGTCTAATCTTTTCTGCATAAAATTTTATAATGCAAAGTCGAAGTAAGTAGTAAGCTTCAAAAGTAACATGGCAAGCTAAGCTCAACATATTTTTAAATGTGGTTTTACCCTTTAAAAAAAACTTACCTTAGGCTGGTTGTTCAATCCAGGCTTACAAATATCTATCCTTAGCTAACAATAAAAATTAATATTCTGCCGTCATTTTCTGGCGGTGATAAAGAAAAATTGTAGTTAAAAACCCGTTGGGATCCTGATCCTGACTGCTTGCCATGTAACGGACTTGGCATTCAAAATGCTGCATATAGAGGGTTATTTCTTTCAGATCCCTCGCCAGGAGGGGGAGGGGGAGGGGAAGAGGGGAGTATTGCAATCCCAGAACAAAGTTATTTGCAACCCTCCACCACCACTTTTGGAGCTATTTGATGTTTGCTATTCTAAAACTGAAAAATTAAAGGATTTCAATTATTAAATTTAAAAAATAGCGCATTTTTTACCTTATTGTTTTTTATTACAATTAATCATTTAAAATAATAACGACAATTAACCATTATTTGTCAAATATATTGCTTTTAGAAGTACATTTTCATAGTGCTATATGGCAGTCCGAGGTTTTTTCTTTCTTTCTTTTCTTTTTTTGCTCGTGTAGTTAGGAAGTTCCATCCAACCAGTGTTTCTTTGATATCTTTTGATGATCATTTTTTGTCTCCTCTTAGAAGAGTTAAAGATAACATTTAAGCATTACTCTCCCTCCGCCCCCCCCCACCTCCTTTCCCGAATTTGTAAAATGCTTCCTTCTGCTTGAGCCAGCAATCAAAAGTAATTTCAATCAGTAAAAAGTATCGTACTAGTAATTTAATCTAATACCCTCGACTATTACGATGTTAATAATGTATAACTAGAATGCATAAAATAATAATAATAATAACAAATTCTAGTCTATTTACCTAGTAATTTTCAAAGTCTACTTTTACTATTATTTCCTCATAAAAAAATATTTATTTCTTAAGGGGACTTAGCACCACAGGAGTAGGTTTCATATTAAATATTTTATTTCTATTTAATATTTACAAAATGAACTATATTAAGTTTTGTTTCTTTTTTTAATAAAATATATATTTGAGCAACAATTCTTATGGTTTTGATATATTTTTTACAGATTTGAAATCTTTAAATTGCAAATCAATTTTTCTCAGTTTGTATTTTTTTATTTTTTTTTAATGAATTCATGTTTTTAAAATGTTAAATATTAAACGATTTATTCATTTATTTATTTTGGATGTTTATTAGAATCTATTTAAAAGAATTAGGGATAGATTTTACAATATCTTTAAAAGAAAAATATTAAAAGTTAAGATATAAAAAAAATAATTTTTCTTACATACTTTTATATAGACATACATTTTTAAATTTTTTTCCTCAAAATTAATTACTAAATTTCAAAATCCATCCCTGATTCATTTAAGTAGATTCTAATAAGCACTCAAAAAAAAAAAAAAAAAAAAAAAAAAAAAAAATATATATATATATATATATATATATATATACACACAGGGTGTTCCAAAAGCCCCCCCCCCCCCCCTCTTCTAACTCAAAAATGAATCGGAATTAGGAAAAATGGCGAAACACGTGTTCAATGAATTCGAGAGGGACCTCTTTTGGTGTAAAAAGTTTGGGGCCAGCGGGCTAGGGGTGGGGTGGGGTGGGGCGTGCTAGGGAGGGCAACTTTAAAATTTCAAATGGGAAGGTATGTCTTGTGATACATCCTTGGAAACGTTTCTTCAAAACAATGAATTTGATAAAAATAGTTTCGCTCTACGATGATTATTAAAGGAGATACTTGAGTTTTTAGACTTTTGAAATGTGGATTTTATACTTATGTATCCCCTTTAATAATCACTGCAGGACGAAAGTATTTATATCAAATTCATTGTCTTGCAAAGACGCTTCTAGGGATGCATCACAAGACATACTTCCCTGTTTGAAATTTTACAGTTGCCCTCCCTAGCCCACTACTACTACCCCCTTGCCTGGGCTCAAACATTTTTGGGCAAAGTATGTCTTGTGATACAGCCCTATAAACATCTCTTGAAGACAATGAATTTGATACAAACAGTTTTGTCCTGCAATGATTATTAAAGAGGATACGTAAGTATAAATTTCACATTTCAAAAGTCTAAAAACTCATGTATCTACCTTAATAATTATCGTAGGGCAAAACTATTTATATCAAATTCATTGTTTTGAACAGACGTTTCCAGGGATATAGCACAAGACATACCTTCCTATTTGAAATTTTAAAGTTGCCCTCCCTAGCGCCCCCCCCCCCCCCCGGACCAAATTTTTTTTACCAAAGGAGCTCCCTCTCGAATTCGTTGAACACGTGTTTCGCCATTTTTCCCAATTCCGGCTCCATTTCGAGTTAGGAGGGGGAGGGGACTTTTGGAACACCCTGTATATATTGAGTTCTTTCTTAAATATTTGTAGAAGTTTTAGTATTTTGAAGGTCAGGAATTCAAGGAAACTAAGAAAACCCAATTTAAAGATATCAAATTTGAAAAAAAAAAAAAAAAAGTATCAAAAACCATAAGAATTGTTACCTGAATATATATTTTATCGAACAAACCCAATATAGTTCAATTTATAAATATTGAAGGGAAATATAAGCTTTTATATGAAACATTTAGAGCCAAGTCAATGTTGCCAAAGTCCTCTTAAATTAGATTTTTCATTTTCATTTGAGAACACAGAAATAGAAGTTAAAAACAAATGTTTTTGTCGAAAACACTATTTGCTACTAAAATGCCTAATTGGAAAAAAAAAAAAAAAAAAAAAAACTATTGAACTCTGTAAATAGTTAAATGATTTTAAAATTGCCTTATTATGCAAATGCCGTAACCTATATTTTTGTTTTGCGGATAGTCTCACCAGTGGTCGGATCCTTCGAATTTCTCTTAAAGCTAGTATACGGGAAGTGCCGGGTTCGAATCGAGTTCACGTTCGACGTCCTAGCCAATGCCATTTGGGGTTTTCCTTGGTTTTTGCCGAAACTTGCAAAAATATTTGCTAGAATTATTTAGAAAGGATCCATATTACTCCGATGCTTAAGTCCCTAGTTGCCAATTAGACTTTTTTAATCCCTATTCCCTATATATCATCACAAGTTTTTTTTTTACATTGATCTAACGAGCGAAATTTATCGAATCAGTTGATTGATAGAATGACTTTTCATTTTCTAATTTTTATCCTTATTTTATTGTAAATATGTTATACATAGCAGAGGAGTGAAAAATAAATAAATAAAACTAAAAATAAATCATGATTCTTTCCCAGAGGAATAGAGAAATCAATATTAAATGCTAAACTAAATCATTTCAACTAAATAAAACAGCAAGAAGAATTATAATGCTAATGCATGCATAATGCATTAAACTGACCTAAAGAAAATCGTATGCCGTTGAACTCTAGTTACAAATCAAATAAAGAAATACAGCCTGCTAATAATTTTCCCGCCTCATCTAGATTCGACCTTCCCCTGAAAGACCCTCGTCCTTTGAGGCCACTGATGGGGATTTTTTCCCGTTATGTTACGTAACAGTGAGAATTGCTCCTTGGCGTCTTTTTACGAGGCGAGCTACCTATTGATTCTGGTAACCTTGGTATGAAGAAGTTTACTACTCAGTTGTGAGAATGCTCAACTAGCAATAGCGCGAGTGAAAATTTGTTGTGTTTATGTGTTGTGTTGTTGTTGATATCCGTACTCACGTGCCGCTAAAAACTCCATAGGATTTCAGATACAAAGTAATTCATAACTTGGGTGTCTATAAGGAAAATAGCTTTATATAGGACAGATTTGAAGAGAAAGTTCGAAGAAGTAATTTCTTGGATATAATTTGGATTTCTTCTTTGAGAGCCTGTTCATAAACAGTAAGCATATTAATATATTTTCTTGCATGTAATGATAAATATATTTAAAAAGTAAATAAGTAAATAAAAAATTGTAATCTACGCTTATGCATATATTGTGTCCGATAAATAATTAAAATAAATAACCAGATTTTCCGTTAAAATATTAAGAGGTCCATTTGGGGTTTCTGTCATTATTATTATTTACCATCTATTCATTATTATTATTTTAAGCGAAAATTATTAAACATTTAGCGTAAAATAAAATATTTATTGTGTGACAGTTTTAATTTTTCAACTGAGGATTATTTTTTGCTATCATTGTTTATTTATTATTATTATTATTTGAATTAATAAATGTCCTTAACGTTATTGTAAAGTGATTTTACTTATTTATTTATCTATTGGGGGGGGGGGAGATAAATTTACTTTTTTTTTGTGAAATATTTATGTTATGTTTAATTTCAGTGCATATTATTTTTAATAATCTTACTATTATTTTAAGATAATAATGGGCAATGTTTGATTTTCATTAATATTACTCATAAATAGTTTAAAATTTATATTAATAATAAAAATTCTCGTTATATCACAATATTTAATTTGACAATTTGACTCTACTAAATTATTAGACTTATATTAGATTATTGGATCTCTATGGTATAGTATGTGAACATTTTGAAATATGAATACGGAGTAACTTCATCCCTCAGTTTTTTTTCCCCATTTAATATATTTTAGTGAAAAAAATAATGTATTTATTAATGAATTCGTTATCTATTTAACATCTATATATAGTTTTATATTATTTCATTTCATTTTGCATTTCATAGATTTTCGACTGAAAGGACAATAAATTTGAACCGAAAAATAAAAATGATGATATTGTGCTTTTAAATTTAACTTAAGTATTTCTTTTTCATGTTAAAATATTTTTAGCTTAGCTTTTACATTAAGAGATTATTAAGATTATTGTACTATTTTAATACAGCATTATGATGCAATTTTATTCGTAAATATAATTCTCCTATTCTACTTTTGTCTCACCTATGACGGAGAGTTTCCGTTTAAAATAATAGTTATTATTCATACAGACAGAAGAAGCTGGTTTCGAACGCAGGTCACATTCGTCAATCGTCAGCTATGTTGTTGGTATGTTGCAGTTGTAAAGACTAATTCACACTATTCGATGGTCATAGGCTGAAATGAAGTGTCCTCCGTAGGGGGTCTTTCTGAAGGATTCTAGCCCGTAATCACGCAAGTTTTTGAGAAAAACATGGAAAACTCAAATCAGCTAAGTCTATTAGCGCAATTGGTTAAACGATTCATGCTTCATACTTTCGCCCCATTTATGACAGAAAAGATCTGCTTAAAATAATAAGAATAATAAATACAGACAGAAGAAGCTGGGTTCGAACACAGGTCACATTCGTCAATCGTCAGCTACGTTGTTACATTGCAATTGTTAAGATTAATTTACTATGCGAAGCTCTTGGGTCTAAGTGAAGTGCCTTCCGTAGGGGGTCTCTCTAAAGGATCCTAGCCCGTATCCACACGAGTTTTTGAGAAAACTATTGAAAACTCTAATCAGCTTTTCTAGAGAAATCTCGCTTCGAATCCAAGGACCTTCCAAAGTTCTCTGCCTAGCCATGCGGAGTTTTCAGTTTTCTTTCTTTCCTTCTTTTTTTTTTTTTTTTTTTTTTTTTTTTTATGAAACTCGTGTGAATATGGACTAGAATTACTTAGAAAGACTCCACACATAAAGCATTCACTCCAAGCGCGGGCACCTAGCGAATAATCTCGCTTTAACACTCACATCATCAACATACTTTTACCTCGCTTCTGATTAACTGTGAATTCGTTGTTTCTTTATAAATTAAAGATTTTTTTTAGTGCTAGAGGCCTATTTCAGTCGGTACAGTTGTCGAATTTTTATAATACACTCTTAATAGTGCTAAGGGCCTATTTCAGTCGGTTTATTGAATGGGGATTTATTGAATGAAGTCCCCCCAAGGCCCAACTTTGACATGAGTCCCCCCCCCAGGCCCAACTTTGACATGAGTCCCCCCCAAGGTACCCCTATTTCAGTCGGTACAGCGTTGTCGAATTTTTATACTTCACTCTTAATAGTGCTAAGGGCCTATTTCAGTCGGTTTATTGAATGGGGATTTATTGAATGAAGTCCCCCCCCAAGGCACAACTTTGACATGAGTCCCCCAAAGGTCCAGCGTTGTCAAATTTTTATACTTCACTCTTAATAGTGCTAAGGGCCTATTTCAGTCGGTTTATTGAATGGGGATTTATTGAATGAAGTCCCCCCCCCCAAGGCACAACTTTGACATGAGTCCCCCCCCCAAGGCCCAACTTTGACATGAGTCCCCCCCCAGGCCCAACTTTGACATGAGTCCCCCCCAAGGCACAACTTTGACATGATTCCCCCCAAGGCACACCTTTGACATGAGTCCCCCCCCAAGGTACAACTTTGACATGAGTCCCCCCAAGGCCCAACTTTGACATGAGTCCCCCCCAGGCCCAACTTTGACATGAGTCCCCCCAAGGCCCAACTTTGACATGAGTCTCCCCCAAGGTACAACTTTGACATGAGTCCCCCCCCCCAAGGCACACTTCCCCCTCATTGGGAAAAAGAGAAAAAACGTTGTTTTGCGGCTAAAAGACAGTTTGGACTTCCAACGTTATTTGTTACAATATCTGCAGCTGAAACACATTGGTTTGATTTAATGAAAACTTTATCATGGAATTTAGATCGTCACGAATTAACTAAAGAAGAATTTGTCGATATTAACAAGTTTAGCAGTAGACCTCTGGCACTAAATTAAAATCTGTCAATGTCAGATTTTCATGTTTTAAATAATGAAATAATGTCGTGTCTGTATATTTTTTTTTTTTTTTTTTTTTTTTATTAAACCTTATAACACATATTATGTAATTCTTATTACAGGTGAACATTTTTTTTTTTTTTTTTTTTTTTTTTGTGTAATTTTTTTTTTTCCCTGTGTGTATGGGGGTTAAGGGTGGGGCGCATTTTTAATTTATAAATCGGATACCCACTTTATAAGAACGTCGTACGTTAAATAATTATTTTTCTATGTCTTACATTTATATATTCCATACATGTTTATTTATTATTATTATTTTGTGGGAGGGGAGGGGGAGAGATCATTATTTATGCACTACAGCGATTCAAAGAAAAAAATATAAAAAAAATTTCCTATATCTCATTTTTTTTATTGTACTGCATTCCTAAAATTTAGATGATAAGCCACATGCTTTTATTTTATTATCTTCTTTTGCTTATAGTCGATCGCACGCATGAAAACGAAATAAATTTAAGTTCATCTGACGTAATCCCCTATATGAAATAAACAAATACATTTATATAAAAATCTAATAGAATTTGAGTAATTCCCATTTATATTACTTTCTGAGTACGTGTAATCGTTTCTAGGAATTTTTCTCTTTTTCTCTTTTCCACTTTATTTATTTGTTTTTTGTTTGTTTGCTTTATTTGTACAACATATACAACATATTTTATTTAAATTGCCTAAAAGTAGACACTTTCATATGAAAACTGATCATTGATATTAATGAAATGTAATATTTTGTAGTATGGTTATGTAAAATTGTTATTTGTCATGCAAACATTTCAGATTTTTCTTTTAGAAATTTCTTAAAAATATTTTACCTTCACAGATTTTAAACCGATTTAGAATTCAGATCAATCTTGTATAATTGAAAAAATACGCAGACTTTTACGGTGAATGTTTGCGTATATACTTTTTTTTTTTTTTTCTTTTTAATATTCAATTGAAGAAAGTGTGTGAAAAAGTTTTGTGGCAAACGGAAGGATTAATGCTTAGAATTTCATAAAAAGTTATATGTATTTGCATCCGGACACAAATTAGTGCCTATAAGCTTTTGGGGAAATTACCCTGCAGTTCATGTTACCATTCTGTTTTTACATAATTTTTACCATGGCGGTATCGAACAAAATTTTGCACAAATGTGGAAAAGGAGAATTATTTTTACGAATTATTATTAAAATAATAATATATAATAGTTATATAAGTCAACTAAAAAACCCCTCCCTTAGCAGGGTTGGCTAGATTTTACCCAACCCGAAACCCACGTGAAAAAACCCAAGAAAAAGCCCAAGTGGGTTTTTTTCAAAATTCTTGTTTAAAATTGTACTTTTGTCTAACTTACAATAAACATACAAATATAAAACAAATATTATTTACATTATTAGAACATGAACATTTTCAGAAATATTGGAGATGCTCAAACTGCTGTATAGAAAAAAATCCTGAAAAATTCCCCACAAAAAAAAGGGTATCATTATTTTATTAAAACAGAATAAAAAATTATATTAAAAAAATAAAAGCAAGAAAAAATAGAGTTGTTTTTCAATATAAAGAAAACTGTGGGACTCGAGAAATGCAAAATATATAAAAAAAAAAAAAAAAAAAAATTGAAATTTAAAGTACTTGAAATTTAAAGTTTTTGAAATTTTAGAATATTTAAAGTACAGTTATTTTATATATACAATTTCTTTATAACTTAATCATAAAAAGACTTTAGAAATTTTAAAATTCAATTTTTAAAAATTCAATTTTAATGAATAAATAACAACTTAATTTTTTAAATTATCTTATTATGAATGATATATTTAATGTTTAAAAAAAAAAGGAAGAATGAAAATATTCCTGAAAACTCTAATAAAACCCAAAAATACTTTGAAAACCCCTAGATTAAACCCAAAAAACCTTCATAAAACCCGAAAAAACCCCGAGTTTTTTCCAACCCTGTCCCTTGGGGAGAAGTTCCCTTTCTAGGGGGCAAATTTTCAACATGGGTATTTTTAAAAGAACTCTTCAATACCTTTAATACCAATGGTTATCCCATTTTTTTTCATGATTTTTAATATGGTGGTATAGGACAAAATTTCGTTTTGTGTGCGCAATGAGAATTATTTTTAACTAATTACAGTAAAATTGAAAATAAAATAAAATAAATGACCTTCTCACATATTATGTTTTATAAAATTATATACTATAGGAACTGAGATATAGCCATCCCGTAGATGGGAAATTTCAAAATAGCAACGCTACCTGTTGGGAGGTATGCACCAAAAATTGATAGAGCTCAATTTATGTGAAGATTCAACTAAATATTTTTTTTTTTTTTTTTTTTTACAAATTCTGCGTATTAGTTCTTCAACTAGAGCTGTGAGAAAATGTTTGGTCACTAGGATTCCCACTCAAGAAGTGAATGGGATTATTAATGGGATTTTCTCACTGTAACAAAACGTTTTTGTAGGACTTTATAAACATACCATAGTTAGTACATATTTTAGATTTTGCAGCTTTTTTCACCAAGAATTACAAATGTGCAAAACAAAGCATTGTAAAAATCAAGTAAATGTTAAAATAGAAGTCTACTGTGAACCCAGCACACATACTCAAACAGACAGACATCATTCAAAAATAGTCACGACGCATTCAGGAACTCTTAAAACGTATTAAACCATAAGAAAAACGGAAGTAGGAAATTTTAGGAATCCATTAATTTCCTCTATCGAATAATGGAAGTAAGTAATAAATAAATACTATGTAACTTAACTCTGAAAATTCTGCTAACATTTTTTACCTCCCTTTCCCATAAAAAAGGGGCTTTACAAAGTGTGGGGCATTAGCAAAAATGCCCCCTTTATGTTGTTTAGCCCCCCCCCCCTTTTTTTTTGTATGTGTGTGTATGTGTTTATGCAATATTTTCAGTGTTATGTATTTTGAACACTTTAGGGCAGTTTTAGACATGTTTGGGCAGTAAAAACGACTTACTGCACCTTAAACCAGTTTTGGGCATGTATTAATCGTTGCTGGCTTTGAGTGTTATCAGAAAGAAAGGGAATTTTATGGCTAAAAAAAAAAAATGAAGAAATGATGCAGTTATCTGAACTGCGAGTTTCTTTGCCATTGTTATAAAGAAGGGGTGAAAAAAAAAAAAAAAAAATAAATAAATAAATAAAATAAATAAGAATTTATAGAAATATTCACTACAATAAAATAAGAAGGAAAGTATGTTTTATTTTATTTACTTCTTTATAATTTTTGATGATTTAGTTTTCTTTATACATATATGATAGAGAAGGTATTTTGAAGGGTTATTATTCGAAACTGATTTCTATTATAGTTACTTTTTAATCTAAATATGAGACAGCAGAACTAAAAAAAAAGCTGATATTAGCTGGAAATCCAAATTCAGTGTAATTAAGTCTGTACTAACTAAGTATATGCTAAACTTGTTAATGAGATCGGGCAAATATTCCGTGTATCTTTAATGTACATAATTTTTATTAAGTCTTTTTTGTTTGTTTGTTTGTTTAAGCGTAAAATTAGTTTTACATTAAATTCTCAAAGATTATTTATTTATTTATTTATTTTTATTTGAATGTGTATAATGCTGATGTACTTCATCATAAATGCCAATTTCAATGATATTTGTTAAAAAGTCGATTTATTTTTATTTTTAATTACCAATTTATTTATTCTTTAATTAAGCTTAGCTATGCAGAATCGCGCATTCCGTAGGAGCAAATTAAGCGCCTCCACTTGGATCCCGGCCCCCAAAAGCGTTAATATATATATATATATATATATATATATATATATATATATATATATATATACATATATTGACAAGTAAATACAGTCGGTAACAAAAGTGTCCGAACAGTAGCAAAAATTCCTATGTAAAAAAAGTACACTTCATGCGTTTTTGTTAAATAAATCCATGTCGAATCCTGTTCTTAGTGTAAGAACATGATTCGATAAGGATTTATTAAACAAAACCGTATGAAGTGTGCTTTTTTTACATAGGAATTTTTGCTAGTGTTCGGACACTTTTGTTACCGACTGTACAAAACAATTCGAATACATTATGTCTTTAAAAGGGAGTTCTCATTAGCACATTTTAACACTGAACATAATGAAATTAATATGGATATTCCTTTATTTTTTATGTTCACAACAGAATGCTTCCTATAGAATATGTTGCGAAAAATAATCGTTTATAAGTTACATAAAAGAATTTGGATGTATAAGGGTTAATAGATGGAAGTAGTTCGAAGTGCATTTCAAGTTGTTTATTGAGCTAAATTTAAATTGCATTATTTGGTACATATACAATTTATATACAGGACTACCTAAAATTATTCCAATAAATTTCGAAGACTAGTGTGAACGAAAATTCTGTGAATCATTTGAAATATTTTTTTTTAAATTTAATAACAGTCTTAAATGTTTTATGAATGTAGTTTAATATTCAAATGGGTGAGAGGGAAGTAAAGCGGGGCGTCTCATAGAAATATATCGCACCCCGGCATTGAAAGTGACGCAACTGAAAAATGCAGTATATGAGAAAAATCAATTTAATGATAAAGAAATGACTAGTCTACAATAAAACTGACACAACTACCTCTCAGGTGGATAATTTTCGAGATAGAGATGTGACTTTTTCGTGCATGTTGAGAAGAGAAACTTCATACACATGTTTCAAAGGCATAAATTCCATATTGTCATTTTTTGATTGCCACTTTTCTTGCTGGGGTGCGATATGAAAAATAAAACTGTGTCCAAAACTATTTTCAATAATAGTTCTTCTCCTTCCTCGAAGTCTTGATAAATTTTAAAACCACGTGTTTGAACATTGTTTATTAAAATAATACAGTAAAAGTCCTTATTAGTTTTAGACTGTAAGTAACAGTGTCTCCTTTATTATTATTATTTTTTTTTTCTCTCTTTAATTCATTTTTTACTTCTTGCCGATCAAAATATAAAAACCTCTGTTCGCTCTTTATTTTCAGTGATTCTCAACCACTGTGCCGCGGCACTTTTGTGTGCCGCCAAATTTTAGAAATGTATATAGTAAAAATTATAATGCTTTTTTTTTTTAATTATGAGTAAAGTTTGTTTAAATTAAAGAAAAGTACACTGAAAAAGAAAACTGTTGTTTTTACAGTTAAATACCATATTTTTAACTGTTTTTATCTTCGATAATTGTGGCCTTTCATAAAGTGAAATAGTTGCCCCAAGTGAAATGTGTGCCGTCAAATTTTGAAATCGTTAAAAGTGTTCCGCAAAAAAAAAAAAAAAAAAAAAAAAAAAAAGGTTGAGAATCACTGCCCTAGGATATTTAAATGGTTGCCAACCACTGCGTTTGGGATTTTGTTTTGAAATATTTTAACGTCAGTTTTTGAAAGTATTCTGAGCGTGGGTGCTGGTTGAGACGCAGGGTCCTTCTGTATACCGAGGAGGAGAGAACCTTCGAGTTAAAGGGGGGGGGGGGTCTTGTGACAAATTTGTACACGTGTCACGGGTGCCCCATTTTACAAATGGGCCCTCAAATTCCAATGTGAAAGGTCGCTGAGAGCAATTTAAAAAATGTACACGAATTTGCTTTTTGTCCTTGAGTAGGAGAAATTCTATTTCTCTGGCAGATAAGTTTATCAATGAGAGCAATAAACACACTAAAAATAACGTGAGTAGTAAAATTTAAGAGTACTGTCTAAATGCATTTTAAAAAGTTCCTAAATTTATTTTTAATTTATCATTAATTTTGCGATTTAATTTATAAAGCAAAAAGTTTTAGGTTCAGTATTCGGTTTCGCCTCCTTCTTTTTACCCTTATTATTATTATTATTATTATTATTATTATTATTATTTTATTTCATGTTATATATATATATTTTAAACTTGAAAATAATTGAAAATAGTTTTAAAAAAAAATAATAATAATATATACAGATGAAAAAATATTATATTTATATATACTGCGCCATGAAAATTCGTACCATGAAAATTTGCAGAATCATGTAATCACAAACTCTATAGTTCTAGTGTTCATTTCAGTCATAAAATTTGCACCAGTTGGGAGAGCTTATTAACTTTATTTAGCGATTAAACACACAATAAAAAACTATTTGCAGTATACTTTGAAGAATTCACAATTATAACTTAATTCAGTATATTTCAGGATAACATTGTTTCTCCATAAAGGAGCCAAGATCATAATATTTAAATCATAACTTTCATGTTCAAGAGAAAAAATTATACTTCCTGTTTAAGACAGGCCGAGAAACTAAACTAAACATAAAAAAAGTAACATTCTCAAAAAGAGAAAAAAGCACCTCTCATTTGGCAAAGAGCCAACTACTAGTCAGGGGGCTGGCGAAACGAAACCAAAAGCTACGTTCAAACATGCTCCGCCCCCATGAACGAAGGTTCATAAAAATATTCTACAAGTACAATAACAACATTAGTGTTATTACAGGTTTTCATTTTCTTGGTCTTCAACTGCAAATAGATAAGAAAAAAAAGAGATTAATATACATATGAAACATTGTAACTAGATGATTAACATAAATGGATTAAAAACAGGAACATAAAAAAAATAAATAAATAAAAATAAAAATAAAATAAAATAAAATAAAAATAAAATAAAAATTTCAAAGTTCAAAATGGTAGAGGTGATAGTTTGGCGATCGGACGCTTCAACTCTCCATAAATAGTTTTCAGTAGAACAACACGAATCTTGCCATCTGCTCCAGGAAATAATTTGATTATGCGTCCTAGTTTCCACTTCAAAGGGGGCTGATTATCATCTTTTATTAAAACCAAATCGTCTTTCTTGAAATTTGGTTTATTTATTAACCATTTTGATCGCCTTTGCAAGTCTGATAGGTAATCTGAAGACCATCTGTTCCAGAAACTTTGAAAAATTTTTTGTAGAAGTTTCCATCTTTCTAGCGGGGTTAGGTTAACTGAAGAATAGTCAGGTTCTGGTATTGAAGTAAAGGCAGTGCCTATGATAAAATGTCCTGGAGTTAGAGCATTTAAGTCACTTGGATCATTAGAGAGCGCAACAAGAGGTCTCGAGTTCAAACACGATTCAATTTGAGTAATTAAAGTAAGGAACTGTTCATAAGTTAATATTTGTTCGCCAATAGTTCTTTTTAAATGACCCTTCATCTGTTTTATTCCAGCCTCCCAAAGTCCTCCAAAATGGGGGGCCGATGGGGGATTGAAATTCCATTTGATTGTTTCTTCGGACAAATATCTGTGGATCTTTTCGTCAGAAGAGATCAAGGACATCATTTTTTTCATTTCGTTGTCGGCACCTACAAAGTTCGTTCCTCTGTCTGAAAACAATTCTTCAGGTTTTCCTCGTCGAGCAACAAACCTCTTCAAGGATGCGAGGAATGTTTCAGAGGTGAGATCACTGAGTATTTCCAAATGAATTGCTTTTGTGGAAAAACAGATATATAAACAAATATAACTTTTATAAGATCTAACACCTCGGCCCTTACGAGGTTTGATGAGAAAGGGGCCTGCAAGATCAACCCCGACTTTCGAAAACACTCGCGATGGCACTACACGAGCAGCTGGAAGATCACCCATCAGTTGAGAGGCTAAGTTCGATGTGGTTCTAAAACACTTCATACAGTTCCGCAGATTCCTTTTCACGGCGTCTCTTGCATTAATTATCCAATATTGTTGTCGCAGGACTGAAATTGTTAACTGAGTTCCACTGTGAAGATGTTTTTCATGAAAGTACTTTATAATTAAGTCTGTAATGTGGTGCGTTTTAGGAAGTATCATTTGGTGTTTTTGACTCTCAGGTAGGTTTGCGTGTCTTAATCTTCCACCAACACGAAGAATTTCATTTTTGTCTAGAAAAGGATTTAAAGAAAGGAGTTTGTTACTAGCATTCAGGTTTTTTCCAGATTTTAAAGTCTTTATTTCCTCTCCAAATTCATGTCTTTGAACCAACTTCACAATAATTTTAGTTGCCTCATCAAGTTCTTGTATAGTTAAAAAGCCAGTATTTCGCGCAGATCGACATTTAGTATTTTTTATAAATCTAAGACACCAGGCTGTAACACGTCTTAATTTAGACCAAGATGAAAACTTATATAATAATTCAAATTCATTATTGCCATGAGTTAAAGAGCAAACAGTAGTTTTCCGTTGTTCTCTCAAAATCTCTTCTTCAGGTATTTTGACTTCATTTTCCGGTAGTGGTGTCGGTAAGTGCTCTTCTTTCAACCAGATTGGTCCCTTTAACCATTCTTCATTCTTCAACAATTCAGTTGCTGTGCAACCACGAGATAGCACATCAGCGGGATTTTTAACCCCTGGACAAAATCTCCACTGAGATGGGGCTACTAATCGTTGAATTTCACGCACTCTGTTCTCTACAAAGGGCTTCCAGTTACTAGCACTTCCTTTGACCCAATAAAGGGTAATTTGGGAATCACAGAAGCATAGTATTTTTTTGACGGGAACTGAAAATAGCTGCCCAAGATAATGAGCTAATCGAGCAGCTGTTAAGGCTCCCATCAATTCAAGTCGAGGCAAAGTAAGTTTTTTGAGAGGAGCTACTCTTGTCTTTGACATAATAAATGAAGTTTCACGGGAACAAGGATCACGAAAATAAGCTACTGTACCATATCCCTTCAAACTGGCATCGCAGAAAACACAAATTTGAATAGTTTCAGGAGTTAATTTTTCAAAATTCGTAAAATATTTTCTAGGCACTTCAAAATTTTCTAAATCCTGTATTTCACGATGCCATTTCTTAAATTTTTGTGTTAAAGCATCAGGTAAAGCAGAATCCCAATCAACACCCTGCTCCCATAGTTCTTGCATTAGAAATTTAACTCTTATTATAAAAGGGGAAATAAACCCTACAGGGTCATACACCTTTGCTACAGTTTGTAAAACAATTCTCTTAGTGATAATTTCATTATCAAACCCTTCTAACAGAGACTGACAGTCTATTCTTAACGTGTCATTATTAGTTGACCACATTATTCCCAATACTTTAGAGATATTTCCCTCATTTATTTCTTCATCAACGTTTATTCCATGTTTTTCCCACAATTTGCTTAATTCGTAAGAGTTACTTTTAAATTTCCTTAATGTCATATTGGCATCTTTAAGTATTTTCACAGCACCAGACGATAAAATAAATGCTTCATTTACAGAATTAGCGCCATGAAAGAGATCATCAACATATAAGGAAGTATCGAGCATATCAACTACTTTCTCAAACAAGCTTTTATAGCCCTTTATGTGATGTTTAATGGTAGCTGAGAGCAAAAAGGGTGATGTTGTAACACCAAAAGTTACACGAGTCATGCGGAAAACCTTTAATAGAGGATTTTTACTATTTATATCCTCAAACCATAGAAATCTCAAAAAGTTTCTATCATTTTCTGCAACCTGTATTTGCAGAAAAGCTTTTTCAATGTCACAAACAAAGGCAATTTTATGAAGGCGGAATTTTAAAATAATATCCAAAATATTAGGATTTAAATTGGGGCCTGCAAATAAACATTCATTTAAAGATTTTGCTTCCTTTTCTTTGGAAGAAGCATCAAACACTATTCTGACCTTTGTAGTGGACTTATCTGTTCTTATCACCGGTCTGTGAGGCATATAATATACACCAGTTTCATTTTTGTTTATTTTACACTCCTCTATTATACCCATTTTCTTTTGTTCCTCAAGAATTTTTTCATATTCATTTTTAAGCCATTCATTTTTAGACAGTTTTGTTCTCAAACCCCAAAGTCTATTTTTGGCTATTTCTATATTCGATTTTAATTCATTTTTATTTTCCTTCCACAAAAATTGAATTTCATATCTTCCCTTAACAAAATTTAAATTTTCATTAAAAGAATTAATAATTTCTATATCTCTCTGTGACATAGAATCATTCTTACTGTCACATATTCCAAGTGATTCTAAATCCCAAAAACGCTGCAAATCAAAACTGTCAAATTTATTTACAGATACAAAATGCGAATTAATTACTTCTGTACTATTATTATTCAATTTCCCCACTACAGTATATCCGAAAATAGTATTAGCAACATATAAATTATCACCGATTTCTTCAATGATACCTCTCTGTATTTTCCAAAAATAATCAGCTCCTAGCAAAATATTAATTTTGGAATCACTTAATGAATTGTCTGCCAATTTCCAGTTTTTATTTTTAATATAACTTTCAATTTCTGGTTCGCCCCTTGGGCTTTTCAAGGGAGTCGCGGTTATTAAGTCTGTAGCTTCATAACTTTCATGTTCAAGAGAAAAAATTATACTTCCTGTTTAAGACAGGCCGAGAAACTAAACTAAACATAAAAAAAGTAACATTCTCAAAAAGAGAAAAAAGCACCTCTCATTTGGCAAAGAGCCAACTACTAGTCAGGGGGCTGGCGAAACGAAACCAAAAGCTACGTTCAAACAACAGAAGTCACACCCCAGATAAAGAAATTCCTCACATAGACCTTAATGCTTTGGAATTCTTTCATACTTCTCTGTTTACAAACCGTAAATGTTTTATGTATACTATTTTCAGTAGCGAATATGTTGTATCGAACTTGAATAACATAAATAAGTTTCAAGTACTTACGTAAGTTAGAACGCGAAGAGACAGACGCACGTACAGACAGACAAACCGAAGTCATAAACACTTTTCTTCTTTGTTGGAAAGTACTAATGCCAGGATATACAGTATACATGTTACATGCATAAATTTGGTAACAATAAAGATTTTTAAAATAAAAATAAATTTCGGCACCCTCACACATAAAAATGAATTAAAAATTTTGATTGAACCGATTGCTAAAATTTTTCACGCGTCTTCACGAACAGTTTGAGTATAATTTATGGCACTCCTTTTCTGTACGTTGGTTTAGCTTTTTACGTTATTATTATTATTATTATTATTATTTTAACTTCGAATTTATTTAACAACACATTGTTTTAAATTGTACTAAAATCGTATAATAGCGTTTATTTGTACTCCAGTCGATGCGTGTAACAGCTGAATGAGTATGTTAATCTTGGCAGCTTTCCAACTGAATGTTTTGTGATGAGTGAACACAAATTTGGCGGCAAAATCCCACGGGAGTGTTATATAATATTGGATTAGGAAAGAGTAAAAGTATGCCTATATTTAAAAAAAAAAAAAAAGATTTATGCTTAATAAAGCAGTTTGATTTTGAAAGTATCATTAAAACGAAGTACTGTGTTACAAAAATTATTATTCAGCAATTTTATTTTGAAAGTGTTATTAATACGAAATATTGTGTAACAAAAATTACTATTTTCTCACTTTATCTGTCAAATAATAAATAATCAAGAATTGCATAAATATATCTTAAATTGTTTCTTTTTAGGGCCAGAATCCTATTTCTTTCAGACAGAAAAAAAAAAAAAAAAAAAAAAAAAAAAAACGGTGTCACTATTTACAGTACAGTACACTATTATAAATTTTGCATAATGAGAAAAATTATAAAACAAAATTTGTGAGGTTTTACAAATATTTAAAGAAGAAAAGTTCGAATCAAAAATAGAACCCGAGTATTAAATTAAATTCTTTTTACAAAAAAAAAAAAAAAAAAATCATCAAAATAATTTAATCTAATAGTTTTCTATTACATTAAAAAGTTATAAAAAGGCGTTAAAAAAGAAAAAAAATCTTCGCTTTGAAATATGAAGTTGCATTCTTAAGCAACAATTACTATATTAAAATTTAAATACAGTTTCAACTCATTGTCCCCCCCCCCCTTATCCACCTGAATTGCTGATTTAGACTAGTTAATTGTTTTTATTGATGTCTAATTATTTAACTTTTATGTAAAATGCATAAATTATTGACATTGTTTATATGAAAATTACAAGAGAAATCCGAAATATTACAGGAAAAAAAAAAAAAAAAAAAAAAAAAAAAAAAAAAACTGCTGTTGCATTTACACTACCTACTTTCACTTACCTGATTTTTTCCTTGAACAAAAAATTGAGAGTGGTTTTAAATTTGAAGCCTTTGTCTATCTGTCTCTGTGTGAATGTGTACGTGGCACCGCACCTCCCAGCGAATACACCGATCTCGATCTCTTATTATTATTATTATTAATGTTAATTTCGACTCTGATTTAATCGAGATGGTTGCAGCTATATATTTGATGAAAATCTGCTTGAAAGATTTTTTAAAATGAATTAAAATGTGGATTTTTTTCAGGCCATTTTGCATTTACGAGTTGTCAGATACCCAACTCATATTAGATGAAAAGTTACGCGTTTCCATTTTATTTTATTTTATTTTATTTATTTATTAATTATTATTATTATTATTATTATTATTTTACTGGAATGTAAAAACGCTTAAAAAAATTGCGAATTTTAAGATTTTGCCTAAAGTTAAAAACTGTTTATATAGTGATTAGGAGTCCACAGTTCCAAATTCGGTTTTAAAAAATATACTAAAAAGCTTTTTTTGAGGGCGACTTTTTAAAGTTAATTAAAATAGGATTTCCCTCCATCTTCCCCTCCTTCCTCTCCCAAGCCACTTTGATTGATATTTTAGAATGTGCGAGATTATTCTTTTAATGTTCAACTCTGTTCAACTTCCCTTTTTTTATTGGCAATATAATAGAAATTGAGTTAAACCATTCAAAATTGGTATATAAAGGTTTTTGGGGGTCTACAAATCGAATGAGGTTATTTTCGAAAGTGTAAATGTATTAGAAACAGAAAAGAGCCAAAATATAAAAATACAGTTAGACAGTTCAAAATTGGTACAGATAGATTTTTGGGGCCTACAAATAGAATACGGATATTTTCGAAAGTGCAAAATTATTAGAAGGAGCGGGAAGGGGAAAAATAAAAATTGAGTTAGACAGTTTAAAAGTGTTATATATAGGTTTCTGGAGCCTACAAATCGAAAACAGATATTTTCGAAAGTGTAAAATTATTAGGAGAGGCAGGAAGGAGGCGAAAGGGGCAAAAAACTAGATATAAAGTTAGACCGTTCAAAATTGGCACAGGTTTTTTGGGCTTACAAGTCGAATGAGGATACTTTCGAAACTGTAAAATTATTAGGAGGGGCGAGTAGGGGGATGAAGGGAGCCCCCTCCCCTCCTCCCCAAAAAAAGTAAAAATTGAGTTAGACCGTAAAAATTAGTATATATAGGTTTTTAGGGCCTACATGTCGAATGAAGATATTTTCGAAAGCGTAATATTATTAGCAGGGACGAAGGGAGGGTGGAGAAAGCAAAAAATAAAAATTGAGTTAGACTGTTCAAAATTGGTATATGTAGGTTTTTTGAGCCTACAAGTCGAATGAGGATATTTTCGAAGGTGTAAAAATATTAGGAGGAGCGAGAAGGTGGTCGAAGGGGGCAAAAAAATAGAAATTGTGTTAGACTGTTCAAAATTGGTATATATGGGTTTTAGGGGTCTACAAGTCGAATGGGGATATTTTCGAAAGTGTAAAATTATTATGAGGAGGCAGGAAAAAGGACAAAGGGGCAAAATTTTAGAAATAAAGTTAGAGCATTGAAAATTGGTATTATTAGGCATCAAGGCCCGATAAATCAGTTGCATATATTTTCGAAAATGTAGAATTACTAGGTGTGGCGGGAAGGGTGGATGAAGGAATATGTGCGCTGTGCGCACGTGTTTACGCTGCTACAGGCAGTGGGAACACGGACCCATGATTCCACCAATGAAAGAAAAATTATTTCTGTATTTTATTTGTGTTTTTAGATTTACATTAATATAGTGATTCATAGAAAGGGACGAAAAAAAAATTTGCGCTCGCGCACAGGCCTGCGTTACCGTAGGCAGTGAGGACCGGGAACGAATTTATTCCAGATCGTAAATGATTCTTTTTTTTTTCTTAAGACAAAGTTTATAAGTGATAATATGCAATTTTGAGAATTCATTAATTATAGTGATTCTTTTAAAAATAGTGTCCCGCTAGCGGACGAAGCTCGCTAATCTTATTATATTATTTTCAGTAAGGAATGTACCATAGCGAACATTCTAAAAATATTTACGAAAATTAGAACGTGGATGGACATACAAATGGATGGAAAAATAGATAAATGAACCGATGTCACAAATGCTTTTTACTGTTGTCAGAAAGTGTTAAAAAAGATCAAAGAAAAGTAATAATATAACATGAAACTAAAATCATTTATCAAAATCATGAATGATTTTTCCAGTATTTTGTAGAAAACGAGCATTTTCGTTGGGATGAAACTTGTAAAGTTTATGGGAGATTTTTTTATTTTTTCAACTTTAATTTTAATTTTACGAAGACGCAAATTCGTAACATATGATATCATTTGAGCTAATCATCATCAGGTGAGCTAATCTTATATATTAAAAGAATTTATGAAAACTAAAGGCAGTCCGTCTGGCCGTTCTATCCGGGCGATTTCCTTCATTTTTTTTTAAATGAAAGGTATTTAGACACAGATATGTCATCAATCATTGAAATTTACTCAACTCCCACCTTACTCAAGTTATACTCAAACGCGATTCTTCCCTGTACATTTCCTATGGGACACATTCACTCAAACAATTCGAATTCTCATAGCTCCTCTTCTATTGAATGGATCTTGATCGTTTCACTCTCAGAACACTCAGTGAATCAAGCTCTTTCTTTTGAGCTATTAACTGCTTAAATTCGTTGAGTCTGAGGAAAGTTATGCGTGCAGAATCAACTTTACATTCAATTTTTTCAAGATTTTCCTTTACTCAAACCTCTATAACTAGAGTTCTAATTAATGTAGGCTGTTGACACAAGTCTAAGAACACTCAGTGGATCAAGCTCTTTCTTTTGAGCTATTAACTGCTTAAATTCGTTGAGTCTGAGGAAAGTTATGCGTGCAGAATCAACTTTACATTCAATTTTTTCAAGATTTTCCTTTACTCAAACCTCTATAACTAGAGTTCTAATTAATGTAGGCTGTTGACACAAGTCTAAGAACACTCAGTGGATCAAGCTCTTTCTTTTGAGCTATTAACTGCTTAAATTCGTTGAGTTTGAGGAAAGTTATGCGTGCAGAATCAACTTTACATTCAATTTTTTCAAGATTTTCCTTCACTCAAACCTCTATAACTAGATTTCTAATTAATGTAGGTTGTTGACACAAGTCTAAGAACACTCAGTGGATCAAGCTCTTTCTTTTGAGCTATTAACTGCTTAAATTCGTTGAGTTTGAGGAAAGTTATGCGTGCAGAATCAACTTTAATCAGTTTCCCCCCGGGGGAAACGGGTGGGAAACCATTTCCCACCCGTTTCGGGTTAAAAACACGTTTACGAGCTTAACTAAGCTTCAAATTGCTTCACGGTGAAGAAATTCTACATATGGGGACTAGAGTCGAATACTAAAAAATCAATATCTGCGAATTTGGAATTTTCGATTTTAAAGGGGGAAAAAGGGGGAAAGTAGATTTGGAGGAGAGGGGAAAGGGGGGAAATTAGTTTGAGAGGGAAATCCGTTCTAGACCCACACATGTAGCACCTCATTTTAAAGGTCTTGAAATTTCATGTCGATTGGGGATGTTTGTATACAGTATAATGCGACCCCTGGTGGTAAAAAATGGAACTAAGTGATTTTGGAACTAAGTGAAATGGAACTAAGTGATCTTGGTATTTCCTCACCGTTGGTGATGTTCGTACAGAACAAACTGCGCCCCCTGGCGGTGGAAAGTGCAACTAAAGGATTTTACAGTTGACACCACCATGTGACACCTTATTTGAAAGGTCTTGGAAATTCAAGGTGATTGGTGATTTTCGTATAGAACATACTGTGCTCCCTGTTGGAGGAAAGTGGATTTTGCAGTGCGTAAGTAGCATGCCTGCTATACGGTGCCGCAGCCACAGGCAGCGGTAACACGAGTCAGAGGTTCGTTCGGTTCAAGGTTAATTTTTGAGAATTTTTTCATGTTAATAGCTGTCTGCATATACGTGCCACAGGCACTGGGATACGAACCCGAGTTCCGTTCTGTTTGAAGTAATTTTTATTTGTTACAGATAATGATTATTATTATTATTATTATTATTTTCTTTTTTTTTTTTTGTGATCTTTTCATTTAAAAATAGAAATTCAAACAAAATCGAGTTAAAGATATAAAACCATACAAATTTAAGGTGCATTTAAGGTTATTATCATGGGCCCGGGCAACACCGGGTGGGTTCTTTCGGTTGCAGGTTAATTTTTGGGAATTTTTTTTTACGTTATTAGCGGCTCACGTATGTGCTGCCACAGACACCGGTGTCACAAGACTGAGTTTCGTTCGGTTCGAGGTAATTTTTTTGTTACAGCTGATTATTTTTTCGCGTTGCCTTTATTTAAAAATAGAAATTCAAACAAAATCGAGTTAAAGATATAAAATCATACAAATTTAAGGTTCAATTAAGGTTATTATCATGGGTACAGGCAACGCCGGGTTGGTCAGCTAACATGTAGCCTTAGTATTAAAAGAAACAGAAAATAAAAGATAGCAACTGTTTTATTTGGAGTCAGTTTGACGTCACATTGACAGTACTTTGTAGAAAGTGATGTCATACATAGTATTTTAATTTATAACCATTTTTCCGAATTTCTTTTTTTTTAAGTGAAATGTTGTAAATTAAATTAGATGTTTTAACTTGAAATACATTTAAATAATGATTTAATAAATAATTTAATGATATAATTAATAAACGATTTTTGAAACATTACGGTCAATAAAGTGACCGTCGAAGTCGACGGGGTCCAGCTAGTCTTTTTTATCATCCAGTTAATGCTGATGTTGGAGTTGTTTTACGTTTTCTTTTTTTCACCCTTACAGTCATCATCTTACATTCGAACAGTTTTATCGCGAAATTATATCTGTTGTAAATTGTGAATGAATTAAGATAAGGGTAGATGGTTCAAAAATAGAAATCGAATCGAGCTGTGCTCTTTATTCTTTAGGCCAACAATTTTGCAAAAATAAACAAATATCTTTAAATAAATATTTTTGTTCGTTTTGGGTACACACACACACACATATATATATAATCTCTCTCTCTCCCTCTGCATTTGAATATTAAGATGAAAGTGCACATTATTTTTTGTAGTTTTAGATTAATAAAATTTGTATGTGTATTACTTAAAGTGTAACAAAGTTAGGTATACTGAAAATCCTCGAAAACTGTTTGAATTAAAACTACTATGTTAAAGCCATTACGAAAAATGTCTTCTATACGTTATCCTATGTAAATTTTTTATTACAAATTTTTTATTAAATTATTATTTATTAAAATTATCTTCTATGATGAATGCAGAGGCTTTTGATTTCAGATGCTGAATGTCGCAAAAAAGTCTATTTTGTGTCCTGAAAACATCTTAGGAAATGCTTTTTGTTGTTGTTGTTATTAAAAATGTAAAAAATCTCAACGACTACTTTGTTTAGAATTATCAAGGTCTGTGGTTCAACCATTCGTTTTAAAGATATTGCCGAGCGCTGTCAAAAAATACACATACTGCAAATTTACATAACCTGGGCAATTCCAGGTTACTTCACCCCATAGACCTTATATATATAGACTACGCCACCAATAGGACTTCCCATTATAGTGAATGTCTTCAACATGAGGGTGTAATCTGAAACCTTCATCATTTGCGGTCAGCGTCGTATGTCACGTGACAGAGAGTTGAGGGAGATTCTTCCATAAGAAAGCACTTATTTTTGTAAGAATTCAAACAAAAAATTATCCCCTTCACATGGTTTCTCACATTTTTTTTTTTATAATTAATCTATGGCATTTTAGCTTTCCAACGATGCGTAAATCTAAAGGCTTAAATAAAAAGTATGTGTACAATATAGAAATTAAAAAAACTCAAAACTACTTTCTTTCCTATGGAAAAATCACATAATATTCATTCTCGTCTCTCTCTCCTGGTCTGCATCACGTCATAATTTCGCTGGGGAAGCTACTTCATGTCGCAGACAGATAATGAGCGGGGATGCGTGGTTTATCTATATAAGGTATATGCTTCACCCCTGAGGGGGGAGAAAGAGATCTTTCTACTTATATAATATTATACCTGACAACATCCTGATTAATACTCCGTGGTATTGTTAGTCCCGCTCTTTTTTTCACATCAGTAAATTTATAGAGTAATATTCTCTAAATGCAATTGAGTAAGAAGAAAAATACTCAAAAAATATTCTAGTCTGAAAAAAGGGCGGGGCTAACAATACTACGAAATATTGATTAGGATGGTGGCTGGTATGATAATAATTTTTTCCTAAATGATCGTTACTGTAATAAATACGTCTTTTTAATTTCATAATGTTTTGATAAAAGTAATTCTTATTGTACTCAATGGCGTACCGATGGAAGAGGAGGAGGGGGGGGGGGGGGAGGAAGCGATAGACAGCTCCGGGCCTCTGAAGAAACTTAAATTTTAAGTACATGTATTAGATAAAGCTGTAGTGCCGTTATTTTGACCTGAAATATTCGCTTCCAGTATAAAAAGCTGTTATACATAAAACTGACTGTAAAGTGACGGGCAATACAAAAACGAAAAGAACCCGTTTATGAAAGCCCGACTACAGCAGGGCAAGCAGGACCAATGCCCCTCCCTGGCCTCACCACGTAGGGTTAGGCTTTCGAATCAATTTTAAATCTAACTTTAATCTCTTTTTTATGGTTATAAGTTTAAGTGAAGAAGTACAAGAGGGGCCTCCTGATAGGAGACCCTCCAATTAAGGGCCCCAGTGAGATTTTCGCCCCGGATCTCGAGAGTTTAGGTCCACCACTGATTGTGCACAGTTATATGAAATTTTGTTCTATACTGTCATATACAAATTATAAAAAACGGAATGACAACGTCATTTGTTAGGCGATTTGCACCAAAAGTTGATAGGTACTAATTTATGCCAAGGCACAACTACATATAAATTTATTTGAAATTCTAAGCAATAGTTCCCCCCTCAGGAAAGGATTCCCCTCAGAAAAAGAAACGTTGTTTCTATGTGTTCATTTTTTTTTTTTTTTTTTTAAACCTTAGCTGATTATTACTAGTATTATCAATAATTCTTATTATTTTCATAATAATTCGTTACGAATAATTTTCATTGTGCTCATTTATAGGCAATTTTGTTTTATATGCCATGTTAAAAATTTAGAAAAAACTGGGACGGCACCGCCAACTGTTGGACGAATTTAACTAAAAGCTGATAGGTACTAATTTATGTGAAGATGCAACTACTTATATCAATTTGCATGAAATTTTCTGAATAAGTTCCTGAGATACAGTTGTCACAAAATTTTTGTCACACGCACACACTGACACACATTTTCTATAAATGGTCAAATTGTGTTCTTAGTTTTCTCAAAACTTCGCCTTGGTAGTCTAATTTCAGACATAAGAGATAAAATTTCTATACACTATTTCATGAAAAATTGATTTAATTTTAAAAGCAAAATTGCTCAGCCAAGGAATCAAACTTCGGATCTTCGGTTCAGGGTTTTTTTGCGTTTTATAAAATTCTTCATTATTTTGTAAATAAAACGAAAGTAGAAAGAATAGGTTGAAAGAAATAGTACATTATTTTTTACGTAAAATATATAGTTTCTGGTGACATAGGAAGGGGGAGTGGAATAAAACCAGAATTTTGTTCTATTGATGTAGATTTTTAATACTTACAGCAAACTGTTGTTGATTTAATTAAAATACATTGTTTATATATGTACTATACGTACTATCAGCACTTTTAATGCAGCGAAATTTAACTTTCTTGTTCAAATAGGAATTTGTTTTTATTTTGTTTTCATAAAAGAGCATATGCCAATGTGTCATCGCTTAATTTGAATTTATCTGTTACATGAAACTCATTATAGGAATATTTAGTAACCTAGACATTCTGCATTCTAAGCTAGTAAATGGGAGATTCTGGGTTTGAACCCAGATCGTGTTCGGAACTCTTACAGCAACCTACCTGGATGGAAATACGTAAAAAGTTTTTTTTTTTTTTTTTGAATCAGATTAGTCATATTAGTCATAATGTCACAGCAGATTAAAAAAAAAAAAAGCAAAAAATTTTTAAATTTTTATTTTTAGGACTGAGGACTATTATTCTCAATTTTCGGATTTTTACGATACCAGTTTTACGATAGTTGGACATTTATCGAAATCTAAAATTTATCGATAATATAATTGAATAATTTGAAAGCAGTGTTATAATTTGAAATAAAATAATTACAAGATAAAAAGAACTTTTATATACCACGTTTTTAAATTTCCTGTTGAATCATATAACGCTACTGAAGGCAACGGGAACTCGAACAATTTGATAAAAGTATTAAAAAAAATTCTTGCTATCGTGTTTTGAGCTATTATAAAAGTTTCAAATTGCTATCTAGCCGGGAAGTTAGTTAAAAGTTGATTGCAAGCTTTGTACTGGTAACGCTGCCGAAGGCAGCAGGGTCCCGAAATAGTTGGGACCTGAAATAGTTGACTAAAATTATTAGAAAAATGTATTGTCACCCTGTTGTTAGATGTCCTGAAAGTTTCAAATGTCTAGTTTGTCGGAAAGTTAGTGAAAAATCTATTGCAAACTTTGTACTGATAACGCTGCCGAAGGCAGCAGAAACCCGAAACAGTTGGCTAAAGGTATTTAAAAATGCATTTTCACCGTGTTCTGAACTATTCTGAAAGCTTCAAATGTCTAGCTAGTCAGGAAGTTAGTTAAATAAATTTTCTGACGAATCATATAAGCGCTGCCGAAGGCAGCGGGACCCGAAATAGTTGACTAAAATTATTAGAAAAATGTATTGTCACCGTGTTGTGAGCTGTCCTGAAAATTTCAAATATCTAGCTAGTCGGGAAGTTAGTAAAAAATCGGTTGCAAGATTTGTACTGGACAAACAAACAAACAAGAATCGAAGTTAATAAAAACATGGTAAAATAAATAAATAAATAAATAATAGTTCTCCGTCTTAAACTAAATTCTGCTTTTGCCAGAATTTCATCAAAATCTTTTTTTTTTTTTGAAAGAAAAAGAAAAAAAAAATAATAATAACCAATATCGAAACAAACACTATCGAAAAAAAAGTAATAATAATAAAAAATCTTTTAATAATTTTAAATTAGGAAATAAAAAGCGCGCATGCAAAATGAAATAAAAAAAGGAAACAAGATAATTAAGTTTGAATTTGAGTTGGTAATTTAAGGATGCCATTGATATAGTAACTTTTTTGCTGTAAATTGTTTTTAATAAATAATTAAAATACGGATATCATAATTGCGCTAGTAAAGACCTATTCGAGAAATGTCCGAGTTACTTCGGTGCCAAATTTCAAATTTCGCCAAAGGAGTCCTATACTAAAGCTTTATTATTATTATTATTATTATTTTTTTTTTTTTTTTTTTTTTAATGGTTAAATATTTTTATTTTGAAAAGAAATCGTTATTGTATCACAATTCTAACATTCATTTATAAAATAGAATTTATGTTTTCATTAAAGAAGAAAGAGAGAGAGAGAAAGTCAGAGAACAAGGAGTGTATGTAAAATTGGATAAAATATAGCGTTTAAGAAACACGTGAAAATTAGAATAAATGCGTCTAGTAAATCCAAACAATTTTAACGCTTTTCTCAAACCAACAGTTATGAAAGCTGAAGCAATAATAATGTTTTTCCCGTTGCCATAGCTACGGTCCTTCCTGATTCTGGAGCGGATACAACTTCATTGAGTTGTTTACTGCAAGGAAACCTTTAAAATGATGGATCACTATTCAAATTATGGTCATTTTTAACTTTTAAAATAAGTACGACACTTTATTTGCCATGTATAACATGTACTTATTTTTCATCTCATTTTATAATTATATCTGTTTATTACGTAAACAAGCAATTATTTTTTGAAATATAGAACTCAGGTTTCGACCTAGAGAAATAAAATTGTGTATAGCGGCTGCACAAAATAAGTTTTGTATAAAAATTACAAGACTGATAATTTAAAATGAAACGTTTTCAATAATAATATTAATATGTTTTCAGAACATTGTTTTGAAAGTGTGGAGATACACCTCAACTCATCACATTATGGAATTTGGCATTTATTGGGACCTATGGTAGTTACAATATAATTTTTGTCGCGAATAATCTAAACAATGTATTGATATAAACACAAATCAGATTTTCAGTTGATTTCAGCTTTTACGCTTCTCAGCTCTATTTTTCTCATGTGAATTTCTTACATCAGCTAGTCAAATAAAACTTGATTGAATACCTGCTGAAACATAATAATTTGTTGTTCTTTTGTAGACTAAAAAATGTATTATTTACTGTATTATAATAACTTAAAATAATAGTGTTACAACGGATTAAGTCTTTTCCCCTGCCTCAATTGCTCTGTTGCAGTAAAAGTAATTTTACAGGCAAAGGGGAAATAAAAGAGCACATTTCCCTTTACTTCACTTTCAGTGGGGTCAATCTTGGCGTCAAACTTGGCAACTTGGCAATCAAATTTGGCAAAATATAAAAATTGGATTCCCGAAATTTCGAATCCCTCTGATGCTCGAGAGCCAATTTCTAGAACTTTCCATGTCATTCTGGATGGAATTATAGCCAAACCCCATCGCGAAAAGGTATAAATAGGAGTGAGTTGACTTCTGCAGGAGTGAAGTCACTGCGAGTCAGTATTGTTCAGAGAGTTATTTTGAGCGATTACACTCAGGAAACAAAGCGACTGAACTTTATTCGTAAGTTAGCGAACTTTCCTGCTCTGGAGTATTTGATATTATTTTCTTTACTCTTGTGGAATAAGTGACTGTTTTCATGGATTGTTCCACAACATTCGTCGAATAGTGACTTTTGCGCTACGAGTGAGAGCTTCATTGGACTGCTTCTAGAATATTTGATTAAATAACAGTACTATTACAATGTTTCGAGAATATTCGTTGTAATAACAGTTTTGCTGCTCTGATTCGAGAATTTACGTTGAATAAAGAGCATTCATCGACTAGAACCTGCCTGTTTCCTTATGAACTACTTCCTCTCACAAGAAAGTTGACAAGTTTTTCGTAACAATAGTATTTCATTTCAACGTCTTGCTTTTGTATGTAGTTTCAGCTTTTTTTGTCTTTTTCTCATCCCTGTATAAAGAAAATAAAATTTCTCAGTAGAGTTTGACATCTATAGACTGCATTAAACCAAATGAAAAGAATATATATTTTTTATATGAGTAAAAACATGTCTCATTTAGAATATGGTAGGGAAATCATCATTCGCTGTTCGTTTACAGGGCTACACAAAAGAACTAGATTATAGAGCGACAATAGCTGAAAATTGATGGAAGTGTAGTTCAGGTTGCATATGTATTATTACTATAGGATTATATTTAGGTGCATCATGTGGTCGGTACATAATCTTCCAAAGATATACAGGGCTGCAAATATTTAAGCGATAACATTCTTTTTTATTGTTATTGGAAGTGCTTTACTATAATGTTTTACCATGTCCAGGAAAGCTGCTAAAGAAATGAAATGAATTCCTCATGGAGATATGGTAAATAATGTATGTTTTTAAGCTGAATATTCATCGCTTGTCTTTTGTGTATTTACACGTATTGAGGCTCCTTGATTACCAAAGTCAAGTTTTTTAACGTTCGATTTTTGTCTGTGTCTCTTAGAGTAATTTATAAACGGATAATTTAAAGCGATTCAAATGTTGTATTTTGAAGTTAATATAAATTTTTTGCTGGAAAAGTTTGATCAAAACTGATAAGTTTCAAAGAATGTTGCGCGTGAAAGTTGTCTGAATAATTGTAAGTGAACTTTTAATTTTAATAACAGATGTAAATTCTATATAAATGAAGGTGCAGTAATGAAACGGGTTGAGAGGGACGATAGCTCCCCCTCACACAGAACTAATTATATAAAACTCTTTCGAAGCCTAATTTGAATTGTTTTAACATTGGTTTACTTAACAGTACTCGTTATCTTACCCCTTAATCTCCAGCCTGTATTTATAGTATTAAATTTCAGGGTAAGAGAAAGTAGTGTGAGTGATACACCAGATTATTATTATTATTTAATATCTTAATAAATATTTTATGGATTCTCTTGAAACTTAAGGAGGAAAAAGAGTTACACCACATTTATTCCAGTGAAAGTTTTGCCCCGAAGGCTAAAAGGAGATCAGTCACAACCAAAAATATATAATCTTTGGGATCATCCCGCAAAAAAATAATAGCTTGAAATGAGTTGTAGCTATTGCATATGATTAAAAGCTTTTTTCAATATGTAGATATAAGTTTATGTGAGAATTGCATTTATATTAACTGAGATATAAAGATGTTTTCAATAACGTTGATAATTTTTTGTACGTTTTTCTTTGTAACATGCAAGGTTATACCACCAAAGCAATGTCACTTTTGGAAAACTTGATATACTATATTAGACATAACATACTGCAATCAGAATATAAAAATATCAAATATCTGATGAAATATAAGCATTTTTACTAAATAATTTTTAACTACGCTTGCGCAAGCTCTAACTAAAATTCTTTTGCATAATTTATTGGCTAAATGTATAGACTAACTCTGAAAAATTCCACAAGCAAATATCAAATTCAGAAAGATATCATCGATAGAAGAGTTGATATTTAAGTACTGTCAAAAAGTTGCAAAAGCGCTAAGGTGTTTTATCCATATTTTTTTGAATCGTTATATAGTCATGAACAAAAGTCAAGGTACATTTTGCATTTCCTCAAAAAATTGTGAAAGTATTTGAAAAACATTTCTTTTACTAAAACATATTTTTTATGTAATCTTTAGCATCTTACGCATAATCAATAATATTGACTATCTATATATTAATTTGAAACGTGTTTTTGTCTGTCTCCACTAAACTGAGAGAACGGCTAGGTGTAAAAATTTGGTTGAGGTGTCTAAAAAAAGGTCTTGGTCTGTAGATATGTTATGAAAAGAGAAAAATAAAAAAGTCGAAAGGTTCTCCCCCCCCTGGGGTGGGCAGGGGTTAAACACACGTTGGCGAGCGTAACTCAGCTCCAAATTACTTCACGGTGAAGAAATTGTACATGGGGGGACTAGACTCGAATACTAAAAAATCGATATCTCCGATTTTGGAATTTTCAATTTTAAAGGGGGAAAAGGGGGAAAGTAGATTTGAAGGGGGGGAGGGGGGAAATTAGTTCGAGAGGGAAATCCGTTCTAGACCCACACATGTAGCACCTCATTTTAAAGGTCTTCAAATTTCATGTCGATTGGGGATGCTTGTATACAATATAGGGCGCCCCCTGGTGGCGAAAAATGGAACTAGGTGATTTTGTAGTAGGTCCTATCATGTTGCACCTTATTTTAAAGGTATTGGTATTTCCTGACCGTTGGTGATGTTCGTTCAGAACACGCTGCACCCCCATGCGGTGGAAAGTGCAACTAAATGATTTTGCAGTTGACACCGCCGCGTGACACCTTATTTGAAAGGTCTTGGAAATGCAAGGCGATTGTTGATAAAGGTCTTGAAATTTCATGTTGATTGGGGATGTTTGTATACAATATAGAGCGCCCCTGGTGGTTGAAAATGGAACTAGGTGATTTTGCAGTAGACCCTATCATGTTACAACTTATTTTAAAGGTCTTGATATTTCCTGACCGTTGGTGTTGTTCGTATAGAACACGCTGTGCTCCCTGGCGGTGGAAAGTGTAACTAAAGGATTTTGCAGTTGACACCACCATCTGACACCTTATTTGAAAGGTCTTGGAAATTCAAGACGATTGGTGATGTTCGTATACAACATACTGCGCTCCCTGGTGGAGGAAAGTGGATTTTGCAGTGCGTGCGTAGCATGCCTGCTATACGGTGCCGAAGCCACAGGCAGCGGTAACACAAGTCAGAGGTTCGTTCGGTTCAAAGTTAATTTTTGAGAATTTTTTCATGTTATTAGCGGCCTGCATATACGTGCCGCAGGCACTGGGTCACAAACCCGAGTTCCGTTCTGTTTGAGGTAATTTTTTTTTTGTTACAGATGATTATTATTATTATTATTATTTTTGTGATGTTTTCATTTAAAAATAGAAATTCAAACAAAATCAAGTTAAAGGTATAAAATCATACAAATTTAAGGTGCATTTAAGGTTATTATCACGGGCCCGGGCATTGCCGGGAGGGTTCGTTTGATTTCAGGTTAATTTTTGGGAATTTTTTTTATGTTGTTAGCGGCCTGTGTATGTGCTGCCGCAGGCACCGGGGTGCGTATCTCCGGCCACCGGGGTCACAAAGCATAGTTTCGTTCGGTTCGAGGTAATTGTTTTGTTACAGATGATTATATTTTTCGCGATGCTTTCATTTAAAAACAGATATTCAAACAAACTCGAGTTAAAGGTATCATGGGCCCAGGCAACGCCGGACGGGTCAGCTAACATATAGTCTTAGTATTAAACGAAATAGAAAATAAAAGGTAGCATCTGTTTATTTGGAGTCAGTTTGACGTCACATTGACATTACTTTGTAGAAAGTGATGTCATATATTATATAGTATTTCTATTTATGAGCATATTTCCGACGTTCTTTTTTTAAGTGAAATGTCGTAAATTATATTAGATGTTTTAATATGAAATACATTTAAATAATGATGCGACGATTTTTGAAACATTACGGTCAATAAAGTGATCGTCGAATTCGACGAGTTAAAGGCACTGGGTCACGAACCCGAGTTCCGTTCTGTATGAGGTAATTTTTTTAGTTACAGATGATTATTTTTTTTGTGATGTTTTCATTTAAAAATAGAAATTCAAACATAATCGAGTTAAAGATATAAAACCATACAAATTTAAGGTGCATTTAAGGCTATTACCATGGGCCCGGGTAATGCTGGGCGGGTTCGTTCCGTTCCTCAGGACCCCTACAACGAACATGCCGAGAAGTTTCCGTGGCGGAAACTTCCCGGTACCGAATTTCCAAGATCCCGGCACTCACGTTTTCGAGACTCATACTTTGCCCTACAACGAACGTATTGGAAGCCGGTAACGGAAGCCCCGTGCGGAGATATAAAACTTTATCGGTACCGGATACTTTTGACCATTCACAGCGAGTAGGTGGTCAAAAGCGAATATATCGAACGTTGTCAGCCATTTTTAAATAAGAACTGATGAAACAAAAAAGCAAAAAATATGCACCAAAGTTATACTTTTTGAAAAGAACTTTCAAAACTATTAATTTTTTGTGTGAACACTATATTCGTATAATCATTACTTTTAAAGATATTCGATTAGAAAGTTCACGAGTGACAAGAGGAACATCGCTTTGTCGACTGCATTTTTAAGCGAAAGAAACAGTCTAAAATTAAAGGCTAAAGAATAATTTTCTGAAAAATAATCAATTTTGGAGTATTTAGAGCTATAAATTCTAAGCTAAACCATGTAAAATCCATAGTTTATAATGAAAGAATTGTGAAGATTCTATTTAAGAGCTGTAAAATATAATTTAAGACCGAGGGAGAACTCTCTGCACGTAGCCAGTAGCGCTGTGGCAGAGTAACTTTCTGCTGTCTGGAAGTTCCCCGGTTCGATCCTCGTTTAATCCTTTTTTTTTTTTTTTTTTTCCTTTTAGAATATTTGTTTAAAATAAGTAATTTGTCATCAAAATCCAAATAATTATTATTTTTTATTTAACTGAAAAAAAAAAAAAATAAAAAATAAAAGAAGTTGAGTTAAATTTAATGAATTATGAAATAGAAAATAATTACTAAATTAAATCAGGGATTACACAGATATTCAGTGCCAAGGAATAAAATGTAAGTTAGTAATAAATTTATTTACATAGAAGATAAATCTTTAAGGTTAAGAATTTAATCTTTGATTAATAATGATTTTTTATTTAAAAGCAAAAGAATGATCAAGCATTTGTAAAATAATTTATTTCGACTGGAATTTTTAATTTTTATTTTTTGTAGGGGTGGGTGGTTAAATTTAATGCATAATTTACCATAAAATAATTTAGCATCAACTCGAAATATATATATGTGTGTGTGTTTATAATATTTTCTTTATAATAATTTAGCAAATATTATAAAGAAATTTAAGAAATTGTATTTTTGAAGTTAAAAATTGCAATTTACTTTTTAATTAATAATGACTATAGAAGTAGAAATATTATTGAAGTGAAAGCATTTCATTTTTTAAATATTTTATTATATATATATATATATATATATTATATATATAAAATAGTTATTTTTTCTAATTATTAAATTAATTATTCATATTCTCCTTGTAAGTGATACTTAAATAAAAAATTAAAATAAAATAAAATAGAAAGAAAGAAAGAAAATCAGGAAGTGTTACATATATATTCAAAGGATATATTTTTAGGGCATACTATGTTTAAAAATATATATATTAAGAAAAATAAAATAAAAATATTGACTATTTTATTTCACCTGAAAAGAAACTTTTTTTTTCTTTTTTCTTTTTGTGTTTGTGTTGAATTTAATTAATCATTTTCGAGAAATTAATTATTAAAACAAATTAAGATCTATGCACTCGTCAACAAAGAATAAAAATGGAAAATAATTTGTTTAATTAAAGTAATTTATTTATTTCTCATTAGTAATGATTACAATGAGAAGTAAAATAAAATTATCAAGCACTTTAAATTGTTGTTTTGCAATTAAAATCTATATTTATATAAATATTTATTTATTTTATAATTAATAACTTAAATATTCATACTTCCCTTGTTAGTAATATATATATATATTAGGAAAATTTTAATATTTGCATATTTGCAGTACTCTTCTTAAAAAAGAAAAAAAAAAAAAAAAAAAAAAAGAAAGAAAAGAAAAAATTAATTTAAATATTTGTTTGCCTTTAAAAATAAATAAGTAAATAAATAAATAAAAAGTCATAAAAAACGTAGAATATTTGCTTAAAATAAATAATTTGTCATCAAAATTTAAATGTTTACTTTTAAAACATTTAATTTATTTTGTAAATACTTTTTATTTAACTAAAAAAAAAAAAAAAAAAAAAAAAAAGAAAAAAGTTAAATTTATTTAATTATGAAATAGAAAATAATTACTAAATCAAATCAGGAATTACACAAATATTCAGCAAGGAATAAAAAATAAATTATTAAATAATAAATTATTTATGTAGAAGAAAAATTTTTAAGGTTGTTAAAAGTTTAATCTTTGATTAATAATGATTTTTTATTTAAAAACAGAAGAATAATCAAGCATTTATAAAATAATTTATTTAGACTGGAATTTTTAATTTTTATTTTTGCTAGGGGAGGGTGGTTAAATTTAATTAATAATTTACCAGAAAATAATTTAGCATCAACTCGAAATACATATGTGTGTGTGTGTATGTATTTTAATAATTTATTTTTTTCTCATTAGTAATGATAACAATCAGCAGTAAAATAAAACGATCAAGCAGTTTATTTTTAAATTATTTTTTTGCAATTGAATTATATACATACATATTTATTTATTTTATAATTAATAAATTAAGTATTCATACTTTCCTTGTTAGTAATATACATATATTAGGAAAATCCTAATATTTAAAGTATTCTTCTTATTAAAAAAAAAAAAAAAAAAAAAAAAAAAAGAAAAAAATATTTAAAATAAATCTCCCCCCCCCTTTTTTATTATTATTATATATAATAAATAAATAATAATAATATAAAAAAAAACGAACCGTCCGCGAATCGAACCCGAGCACTTTGGGTCTGCAATTAAATACGCTACGATCGAGCTACTGACGACATAATATACTATAACTAATGTATTATAATATACTGTCATTAAATTAGCATCGTATTTCATTATGAATGATGAATTTACATTATTTAGCTTCCAATTCATAGCTCTGAGGACTTAAAAACTAATTAAATTTAGAAAGTTATTCTTTAGTCTTCAATATTCGATTGTTTCTGTTAATAGTGTACTTGACAAAAGGGATACATCTCTTGTCACTCGTGAACTTTCTAATCGAATATCTTTAAAAGTAATAATTATACGAATATAGTGTTCACACAAAAAATTAATAGTTTTAAAAGTTCTTTCTAAAAAATATAACATATGTACACGTTTTTTACTTTTTAATTCATCATTTTTTATTTTTTTAAAATGGCGGACACATTACATATATTTCGGTGCCGAAAACTCGTTCCCACAAGCTCTGCGCTTGGTGATATTTTTTCGATAAATCTCGGCAGGAGTTTCCGAGACCGAAAACCAAGAGAGAGCTTCCGTGAGCTTCGTTGTAGCACATTTTTTGACACTCTCGGAACATGACGTCACAGCCAAAAATTGCCGGGAGTGAGACTGTCTCGGTAGTTTCGTTGTAGCACCCCAGGTTAATTTTTTGGAATTTTTTCATGGTATTAGCGGCTCGCGTATGCGCTGCCGCAGGCACGGGGGGGGGGGGTCACAAGGCAGAGTTTCGTTCGGTTCGAGGTAACTTTTTTTGTTACAGCTGATTATTTTTTTTCGCAATGCTTTTATTTAAAAATAGAAATTAAAACAAAATCGAGTTAAAGATATAAAACTATACAAATTTAAGGTGCATTTAAGGCTATTATCATGGGCCCGGGCAATGCTGGGCGGGTTCGTTCCGTTCCAGGTTAATTTTTTGGAATTTTTTCATTGTATTAGCGGCTCGCGTGTGCGCTGCCGCAGGCATGGGGGGGGGGGGTCACAAGGCAGAGTTTCGTTCGGTTCGAGATAATATTTTTTGTTGCAGCTGATTGTTTTTTTTCGCAATGCTTTTATTTAAAAATAGAAATTCAAACAAAATCGAGTTAAAGATATAAAATCATACAAATTTAAGGTTCACTTAAGGTTATTATCACGTGCCCGGGCATTGCCGGGCGGGTTCGTTCGGTTCCAGGTTAATTTTTGGGAATTTTTTTATGTTGTTAGTGGCCCGTGTATGCGCTGCCGCAAGCACCGGGGTCACATGGCAGAGTTTCGTTCGGTTCGAGGTAATTGTTTTGTTACAGATGATTATTTTTTTCGTGATGCTTTCATTTAAAAGCAGAAATTCAAACAAAATAGAGTTAAAGGTATAAAATCATACAAATTTAAGGTTCACTTAAGGTTATTATCACGGGCCCGGGCAACGCCGGACGGGTTAGCTAACATATAGTCTTAGTATTAAACGAAATAGAAATTAAAAGATAGCATCTGTTTATTTGGAGTCAGTTTGACGTCACATTGACAGTACATTGTAAAATGTGATGTCATATATAGTATTTCTATTTATAAGCATTTTTCCGAATTTCTTTTTTCTTAAGTGAAATGTAAATTATATTAAATGTTTTAACTTGAAATACATTTAAATAATGATGCGACGATTTTTGACACATTACGGTCAATAAAGTGATCGTTGAATTCGACGGGTTCAAGCTAGTATATTTTATTCTAATATTCTAACTATTATAATTTTTTTTTGTAAGTTTATTAATTTGAATATTAATTTGGTATTTTGTAGTTATCATTATAATATTCTAAAGGTTTGAAACAATATGTTTTAGCGAAAATAATGGTTTTCAAATATTTTCTATTTTTTGAGAAAATGCATAGTGTAGTACCTTCACTGACTGGTTCGTCGATTCAAAATGAAAATATGTGTCCTTTTGGCTTTTTGCACCTTATTGAAGATACCTGAAAATCAACTTTTATATCGGCGATATCTTTCTAAATTATTTGCTTGGGGAATTTTTTGGAGTTGATCTATACCTTTGGCTAATAAATTATGCAAAAGAAATTTTGCTAGTGCTTGCGCATGCGCAGTTAAAAATATTTAGTAAAAATGCTCATATTTTATCAGATATCAGATATTTTTATATTCTGATTGCAATATGTTGTGTGTAATGAAGTATGTCAAGTTTTCTAAAAGTGATATTGCATTGGTTTTAAAACCCTTCATGTTATATATATATATATATATATTTTATATGTATAATCCCCTAAGTTTCAAGAGAATCCATGAAGTATTTGTTTAGGTATTCGGGAAAAAAAAAAAAAAAAAAAAAAAAACATCTAGATAGTTTAGCTACTATCATCCGTCCTTAAGTTTTGTCCACCAGTATATTAAAGGAATTAAGCACAAAAACTTAAACTATTTAATAAATAACCTTTACTAAAAATGTCAAAAATCTAGGAAAACACACTTAATTTTCAATTAGTTCGAGTGAAAATATTTCGTCGTTTAGAAGTTATTTATGAGATTATTTCATCTTAGGTCGTCAATACTTAATTGGGTAAGAAGAGTCGTATCCGCGATTACTTCGGCCCACATATGGGCTGCTGCTTTTCAGGGGTCTGTTTCTATGGTAACCAGGTTATATTAGAATTCTGAGCAGGCCACTATACCAGTAAGAAGAATTATTTCCTGGAGAGGGAGTTTCGTTTATGGTGTTATTAAAGAGCGATGTTTTGTCTGAAAATAAATATTCTTCATATGGTTTCAAAAATAAAGATTATAAACATATTTTTGGAAATAATTAAATAGTTGTCTTGAGATTCTGCCCAACTTCCTGTTTTATTTATTTATTTATTTATTATTATTATTATTTTGTTGTTGTTTTTGGCAGCCTAACACCGTGTAACTCTAAGGGAAATTAGGTTACGAGAATTATTTATTACCTAATGTATATTTTTAAATTCCATTTTCACGCTTAGAAAATATTCAAAACTGTTAAATTCGTTTTTGTTTCCCAAAAATTGACTTTTCTTTTCTTTCTTTTCTTTCTTTCTTTTTTTATTTTGAAGCTATAAAGTACAAATTGTGCATTTAGTTTGCTTGTTGCATTTTTAAAAGGATATCGATATTCGTAAACTTATTCAGATTTAATTCATAGTACTTTTCCGTATAGCGACTGCAACTTCAACTTGGCATTTCTCTTACGACCTTAAAATAATAAATAACAATAAATACAAACAGAACAAATTTACATGTAACTTATATATACTTATTAATTTATTATTTTAATTACCGGTAAAAGTCAATTTCTCAAGCCATTAAAAAAATAGTATGCCGTGGTTGGGACAAAACGTTCTATATTTTCCAGTATAAATTTACTTAGAACAAATAATTTATCAAAATTATTTTCGATGATGAATGCAGACGATTTTCATCCTAGAGAAGTACAATACTAAACGTCCAAAGAAAGTCTATTATTAGCTACAATATATTATTATTATTATTTTAATATTATTGTGGAAAAAAAAAAAAAAAAATAAATCTGTAACTTTGTTTTAAATTATCACAGTTCTGTGGTTTAGCCATTCGTTTTAAGGGTATTGATCAGTTGTTTTGAAAGATAGCCATAAAGTCAAAGAAAATGTACCCCCCTCGGGATGAAATTTCCCTTTAGGAAGGGAAGCGTTGCTCCTACGCGTTCATTTTTTCCTTATTATCTATCTATTACTATTATAAATAATTATTTTTATATTTTATAATAATTCTTTAAAAATATTGCTCACTGCCACACTTATCAGAAATTTTGTCCTATACTGCCTTGTTAAAAATTTACAAAAAGCGGAATGGCAACGCCACCTGTTGACCGATTTGATAGGCACTAATTTATGTCAAGGTAGAACTACATACTATTAATTTGTATGAAGTTCTGTCATAGATATAGTAATATATAGAGATCTATCATCCCCATGTTATCGGGCAAAGAATTTTGATGCCGAAAAAAAAAGGTTTGGAATCAGTCATTAAGTGGTATTGGAAAAAAGAAGAAAAAGAAAAAGGAATTTGAAACTGTAGCCAGAGTTTTTCATTCACCTTTAGTAAATAAACATTCATAAATTTTATTTACTTAATTATCCTTGTGTATTCCTGCATGTAATTTACTCGGGGAAAGACGGCCATATTTTCGTAAAATCACCGTCTTTTCTCAAGTGAAAAGAAATCACTTTTCTCTCCCCAATCTATATAATATTACTATATCTATGATTTCTGTGCAGTAGTTCCTGAGATACGGTTGTCACAAATTTTTTGACGCACATCCACATCCACAGACAGACATTTTCTAAAAATGGTCAAATCGTGGTCTAGACTTATCTAAACAAGTAAATCCATCGAAAACCCGAAGTGGAAAATTTTAACGAAACCTATACTTTTTACTTTCTCTTACCCATAAGGTAGAGAAAGTATTGTTTTTGGGTCAAATTTCCGAACGCGAGATTTTGTTATATTTACACGTTTTGAGGTCCCCTGAATACGAAAATCATGTTTTTAGCAAATGGTCTGTGTGTCTGTGTGTGTGTATCTGTGTGTGTGTCTGTCTGTTATCAGCATATCTCAAAAACAAATTATGGCAGAAAGTTCAAACTTGGTATTCTAAATGTGTATCATATAGGGATGCTACAGTAAGCTTTTCGTTAAGATCAAGCAAATGGTTCGTGTACAGGGACAATCAAGAGAATTCTAATACATTACGTCTATGGGGGAAATTGCTGGTAAGTAGAGTTTAACGTCTATAGACTGCACTAAACCAAATGAATCGAATATATATTTTTTGTAATAGAGATAGTTAACTGGGAAAAAATTTTTGTGTATGTAGGAGCCTCGCCTCCCCCCATGGGGGGGAAGTCCCCCCTCGAGGGGAGTAAATTTTCATGATGAGTATCATTCAAAAGAGCTTGCGAATACCTTTAAAACGAATGATTGAACTATAAATCTGTGATAATTTAAAACAAAGTTATAGATTTTTTTTAATTTTAACGAAAAAAAACTTTGAAAAAAAAAATCGTATTTTTTTTTTTTTTTTTTTTTAATATTGAGAGTAAAATGGACTTTTTTTGGATATTTAGTGTTACACTACCTCTCTAATATGGAAATCGTCTGCATTATCATAAAAAATAATTTTTTTAAATAATAATTTTAATAAATTATTTTTAAAAAACAGAATTATTTTTTAATAACCGAATTAAATTCTATATAAATGTAGGTGCATTAATGAAACGGGGGGTTGAGGGGGGCGGCAGCCCCCCTCACACAGAACTAATTATCGTATAAAACTCTTCTGAAGCCCAATTTGAATTGTTTAGCATAGGTTTACATGACAGTTCTCGTTATCTTACCTCTTAATCTGCAACCTGCATTTATAGTATTAAATTTCAGGGTAAGAGAAAGTCGTGTGAGTGACACACCAGATTATTTCTATTTGTATACAGTAAAAAGTAAAGGGAAAAAAAAAGTTGCATGCTACGAAGGAACATGAAATGTGTTTTAAATAAATTAACAGCTCGAGTTTTAATAAAATTCGGAAAAAATAAGCAGGTAAAATGAAAAATAACACATCTTCCAACTGAAGGTTCAACTAAAAAAATTCTATATTAAAAACGCTAAAAGTAGGGGTAACTGGGGTAATTTTTAGACACGATAACGTTGGGGGTAATTCTTAGACGCACTTGGTGTTTAAAAGCTATTAACTTTTATTTGATTTTGTATTTGAATTTAAGTTTTTAAATGTCTTTTCTCATTGTATAAAGCAGTAATCCACATATTAGCAAGTTTTCTATTTCACTAGAAAAATGTCTCTGCAAAATTACCTATCAACTTTTATTTTAAATATTTTCAAATTTGCTTATTGCATATATTTATTTAGTTTAGTTGCAGATTTTACATTGTATTAAAGAAGAAATTCATTATCTTCAAATTTATTAACAGAAAATTGCAGAATTCATAAACTGAGATGAGTATAGGCCTTTTTAAAAGGCATTGTTGTATTGTTTCATGCTGGGGTAATTCTTAGACAATCCTTGGGGCAATGTTTAGACATCCTGGGGTAATTCTTAGACAATGAAAAAAATAGGTTTAAATTATTTTTTATATCTTCTAATCAAAGGTAAATTTAATACAATGTAAAAAATTAGTATTTAAAGAGCCTAGTTACTATTGATTATCCATTTATTGATTATATTAGGCTCAATTTAAAAAGAAATCAATAAATATTATGAAACTGTAAGTAATTTATTAAAAAATCACATAACTTAAACTATTATATTTACAATTCATAATCAAGTAAAACTGAAGTGAACAAAAATGTTAAGTTACAGTCAAAATTATTAGATTATTACAATGGATATAGAGATTATAGCTTGTTAACTATAATCTGATGTCTTTATTTACTTTTTGTGAAAGAACTTGAAAGTGGTTCTAAAGGTTGAACTACATTATATATTTACCCTTAAAGTAAAGTAACTAAAACATTTTAAGATGATAATAAATATGGATGCAGCTGCAGTTGTTATAACATATGATGATTATATGAAAAAAATAAAAGAAAAAGAAGGGAAAAATTATTTCCTTAAAGAAAAAGAACAGCATTTCAAACAAAAAGCTTTTACCAGAAGAATAAGGAAGTTCTTCAGATGATGAAAGTTTTCACAGCGATGCATCCTCTGACATCAGTTTAATAGGCAAATCTGATGCTACCATTAATATTAAAAAGTATGTCTTACCAAAATGTCCACATCAACTGAAGCTACACTTGACAAATGTAATAAATAAGACTGCTAGTGATAATTTTTGTGTTGTTTATTATGAAACTCCATATTATATTTGGAAAGTGTTGGAGTTCTTTAAATAAAATAAAAAGAGCATCTGGAATTGAAATTTTTGAAATGGTATGAGGACAACAAATTTTGGTGACCTTCAGTACCAGATTTTGAAAAAGTTTCTGAATCTATTTTATGGTCCAATTCAGACAGATTCTGTTTATACCTTTAAAATTTCAAGCAGTGATTCGATTGCTGACGTTTATAGAATCCTTAAGAAGTTCCAGAAGGATGTTTTTGTGAATGAACTAATAAAAATTAATTGAAGTTATTTGTGTTTCAAGCTGAAATGGATAATAACTTCATGTTAATAAAGTCTGTTTTTCGAGTTAATTTACTTTTTAATTCTTCTGCTTTATCGCCACAACTGACCTAGTAGCTAGTACATCCAGATTTAATTATTAAACTACGTTTTTAGTTATTGCCATGTTTTCCCTGATTTTTATAAAATTTTATAAAGTGTGAAATCAAACATGTAACTTTTTTTGTGTGTATGTGTGTATTAAATTGCCAATTATTTTACCCTATTTGAAGTACACAATATAACCAAATACTGACTGACTAGTACTGTCTGTAAAAATCTCTTTTTTCTATTCATAAAACATAGAAATCCAGTGTCTAATAATTACTCCGTGCATTTCTAAGAATTACCCCAATTGCCAGGGTAAATCTTAGACACTTTTTATTTTATTTTATTTTATTTTAATTTTTCTTTATTTACAAAGACATTAATTGAGTATTCTGATAAGATAATTCATATAATATTAATAATATTAACCCTTTTTATAACAAAAGTTTACTTTTTGTCTAAAAATTACCCCGGTTACACCATGAGAAAAATAAAATTCTTTCAAAAATTAAAATTTAAAAATCGAATAATAATAATAATAAATTTAAATTCACAAATTAAAAAATTCTCGAAGAGGGGCTTTCCTTCAGGGTCTGAGTTACCTCGTTGCTGAGAGTTGTGTTGTGCGACCGGCACCCCAATTTATTTATTATACGGATTTACTTATCGATCTCAAATATACTAATTTCTAAAAATTATATTCAGATAGTTTGGGTATTTGAAAATCCTTTTATTCGTTATCCTGTTAATTTTTTTTCCTTAAAACACTTCTAATTTTTTTAAATTAATTTCTGTATTTTCATGATTTCTTTAATTGGGAAGACAATAATTAAAAATCACCGACAGATGCATGATGGGAAACCCTTCCAAACACCAATATTGGATAGATAAACCGCATTTAATTGTTTATTGTCTAGGGATGAAAACGGGAAAACAATATTTCTTCCTTCGCCTATTATCAGAGCTTGATTTTTTACTGAAGATTTAAATAAGAAGGATTTTTTAAGTCGTCAGTGGAATCGAAGCACTTCAGTATTATTTTGAAAATAACGCGTCGAAAACATACATGCATTTTTTTGCTTAATCCCACCCTTGACCTAGTTTTGAGCTCAACATTTTAAAATGTTGTTTGCGTCTAACTGTGATGTTGTGATCTACATTTTCTAGATTTCTCTTCTCAACTGTTTTGCATTTAAAATTTCAGTCAATAGTTTAGCTTAGGAAGCTGCAGCTCTCTTTAACAATTTCGAACAAAATTGTGAAGTGTTTATGAATTTGCCCCGCTCTGTGATTTCCATCTATAATTTTAGAAGGCCGTAAATGTTACGTGTTATTCAGGCTCACTGTGGCATGCTTTCCATTTGAAAAAGGTAAAGCATACTATATTAGTCTGTATACTCACAAAAGAATTAGGGTACATGACAGTCTCTGAGTGATAATTTTTAAAGCTTATTGCCGAAACGTCAGTGGAGGCCTTCATGTTGAAAGTGGGAATTCAAATGCTTTTGTCTGTTTGTATGTATATCTCGCGATAGCGGACGCAAAAAATCCCCTTATTGATTTGCTATTTGGTACACATGTTCATGAGCCGCACAGAATTAGCTGTATAGTTTTGGGTGTGTATTCTATTTGTAATTCAGGTAGAGAGACATACCAAAGTTTTTTCTTACCATTACGGCTTATGGACAAAATTTTTATGCATTGCAATAGCAGCCGCAAAAATTCGCAGGTTGACTTGCAAATTGGTGCACATATTTAGGGGCTACTCAGAAATAGCTGTATAATTTTTGGTGTACCTATTGCTTAATCTTCCGGTACCAGGCATGAGAATTTTCCGCGGATCCGCGATTTTCCGCTTTTTTGCAATTTTCGTTAATTTCGCGGTTTTTATTTTGTTAAAACAAACTCCAATAACGATCAGTGTTCAAACGCTCCACGAAAAACTTTAGATTATCAATCTTTTTCCATCCAAAATATAAATGTCAATATTCATTTTAAACATGTTTTATCAGATTCTATAACATATAAAAGAACAGAATTATTCAATATTTCTCACGCATGTAATTTTTTTTGTCCTCCCCTCCCCCCTTTTTCATCTCTACCATTGACGATCAAACATTCTGCGGGAAGCCTTTTGCTTTTGAATATGTATCCATCCACAATATTAATTTTAAACTTACTTTATGATATTCTAGAACCCATAAAGAAGGAGAATTGTGTTTAATATTTCTCTCATGAACTACTTTTTACACCCCCCCCCCCTTCTTTCCCATTTTCCACATTGTTAGCTAACTTTTTTTTTTTTTTTTTTAAACACATGTTTTATTGTGTTGATGTGCATTACTCTTTTAGTTTAATTTGTCACTTTTAAAATTTTTGTATAGTTTTTTCCTGTGAGCATTATTTTTCATTTGAAATAAATTTTATGAGCGTACATTTGTATAGATTTCACCGCACGCGTTATTTTTCTTTTAAAATTAATTTTATGAACACGCGTGTTTCCTCCTTTTTTAATTTTCTGCACTCTCATGCCTGCGGTACAGAGAGAAACCAAAGTTTTTCTTACCATTACGGCCTATGGGTAGATTTTCGTTTAAACGCATTTCAACATCGTTACACTGCATTTAACAAAATGAAATTAATATACATTATGAAGATGCTTTAAGGTACGCTTTCCGAAGAAAATGTGTGCTTAGACAATAATTAATGTACATGTACAGGACCTTATAAAGCATACATTATTTAAATTCTTAAAGGTATATTTTCTCTAGACAAAAGACATATATAGACTAAATAATTTATTTACAGGACCACACACAAGAATTCCGATGCCATTCTCTAATCATCCAAATGAGGCTAAATTTGGTTTAAATATTAATGAGTTACAATGAATTATTCGTATAGTTTTTATTGGTGTACATAATTACTGTGTGTTAAAGAATTTTGTACCGGTCTTTAGACGGTATTTCTTATAAGTGGATTTTAATATGGCTACGCTCCATTAAACACAATGAACAAATCGTATGTTATTAGAATGTTTAAAGCATGGTTTCTGTAAAAAATAATAGACATAGAATTGGTAATTTGTTTACAGGGCAACACAAAATAATTTCCATTTATTATGCAATCTTTTGCAATGAAATTTGGTAAAGATATTTATGAGTTACAAGGATTTAACACAAGACTATGGGTTACAAAGAAATATGTATATGTACGGATAAATATAGACAGACAGATACAACGTGGGATAAGAGGGGCGGCAGTCCCCCTTTATAAACGCATTTGTTTATGTAGCGAACTAATCATATATATATATATATATATATATATATATACAGGGTAAGTCAAAATGAATATAGCGATTACAAACGGCTATAACTATTTAATGAAAAAAAAAATTATCGATAACATTAACACTGAATGTAGACAGAACTTCAAAATTTTGTATACATACGTCATAGATGTTCTATGTGACTTCTCTTGGCCACACGGACAACATCTAGGCGGTAGGCGGTAGTCGGTAGTCCATTTCACGCCATACATTCTAAAGCATTTGTTCAGTCACCGACGCAAGCGCATTACAAATGTGTACTTTGAGTTCTTCAATTGTTTTGGGCATGGGAAGCACATGCACCCTGTCTTTCACATAAACCCATAGATAAAAATCGCAAGGTCTCAAAATACGCATTTGTAATGCACTTGCGTCGGTGATTGCAGACATGCTTCAGAATGTATGGCGTGAAATGGACAACCGTCTAGATGTTGTCCGTGTGACCAAGGGAAATCACAAAGAACATCTATGACGTATGTATATAAAATTTTGGAGTTCCGTCTACATTCTGTGTTAATCTTATCGATAAATTATTTTCCATTAAATAGTTATAGCCGTTTGTAATCACTATATTCATGTTACTTACCCTGTATATTATAAAATTATTTTAAATGATATGTAGTAAATAAAAAGGATCAACTGGGTAATTACTGATGTAAATAGGACGTTGAGGCACTTGATCTGGTGATCCGCTAGTTTTAATATATTTGTACTGCACAAGATATAAAGAAATTAACATGCAGATATGCACAAGAACATGTTTACTATTACGTGCTACTCAGATGCACAAAAGCTCGTTTTCTATAGAATAAGGTATAAATATCGTTAATAAAGGGCTTACAAGACTATTTTAAAATATTCAGATGCATTATGGAATGTAAGTGAATGAAATGAATAAGAGTTTCAACAAATTATTTCGAAAGATTAGATATTGATCAGTCAGGTAGTGTTATGGGAAATTCGCCTTTTGTGACCTCTTCAAAGAAGTTTAACGATGAGAGTGTTTTTGTGCATAGAAATTTACTTGTTTGGTTGTTATTTTCGGGAAAATTAATTTTCATCTATATCCTGCTTTACTAACTAACTGCTTTGCGGGTGCTTTCGAGCCTTCATTGAAAAATCAGCCTAATAACAAATGAAGAGCTGTGACTCTGTCTGTGACAATAAAATAATATTTATTAAAGAAATAATTTTTTTATTTGTTGTTTTTAAATTTCATACGATAAATTAATTATAAGTTAATAGATTTTATAAATAAATGTTATTTTTTTTAAAAAAAGGCGTTGCGTGCCGTAAAATAAGCATGCGTGGCAAGCAATTAGTACACGAATTTTGCCTCGTATCCAAGCATTATCGTTACAAAGACGTTTTATTTTATATCATCATACCTGGTAACGTTTATAATTTAATCCGGAGTACTGTTAGCCCCACCCTTTTTTCACGCCAGTCAGATTTTAGAAAAATTTTCTTCAATACGTAATTACGTTTAAATAAGAGAAATATGCTTTTAAAATATACTAGTGTGAAAAAAGGGCGGGGCTAAAAGTACTGTGGAATAAATTATAAATATTACCAGGTATGATATCACACAAACTCTTTGGTACTCTTTGTTCGAAAATTTCTTCTCTGCATCCCAGATACGGAACCGATTCTGAAACCGGTCCGCTTGGGCGATGTGACTGTGTGTATTCGGCTTTCGTTCAAAGACGAGTCCCGCTGAGTCGATGCCGAATTTGACAATTTGTGAAAACTGGTTATTTGCGAAATACGCAAATTTCATTCTGTGCCCGTTGGGCATAAGAAAAATATTGATACGAAAAAAAAGGGTGTATTAGTAATTTAAAAGAGAATGGACTGTTAAATGTGTGTCGTTAGCCAGAAATGCTGCTGAGGTGCGTAGGTCGTATCAAGCGAAGTGGCTTTTTCTTCTTTTTTCTTTTCTTTTCTCATTTTCTTATCCGTCTTCACCCACAGTCTGTTGTGAAATAATTTACGACCTTTCAGAAATTTGAGACAAAAGTAATATTATCAACATGACACTCACTTAAACTTTTTTTTGTTCCTTCGTTCCTTGACAGCCATTTATTAAATTGCATAATTCTTTTAATGATGTGAATGCTTATTTTTAAAATGAGCTCAGCTACTTATGGGATGATGAACTAACAGTTAATGAACTAACCCATTGGAAAAGAGAAAATAGTAAGTAACATGCAAACATTATAGCATTTTTAGTATGACAAGACTATTGTTTTTAGAAAGAGATTTTAGCGTTGTGGAAATTTGCAGACAGTCCTCCTGGAAATACAAGCAGGTCAAGACTTCCCCCCCCCCCATTTGATATTTCTAATTAAACTGGTTATTGCCTTTTTCAAAACGTACTACTGTTTACTTTTCTGCTTTTAATATTTCATTTTCATAGACGTAACCTGAAATTATGGCTGCAATTGGATGCAAAAATATACGCGATATGAATGAGTTCCCATGCCGTTCTCTCTGAATTCCAGTATGTTACGTTTGTACATTATGTTATGAAAATGTACGCACATTAAGTGTATGTTTTCAAGCAAGTTAAGCCCTGAATTTAGTATATGTATGTGACGTATTAATTACTTGATGAAAGAGAGATGACAGATGCAGCACACAATGACGACTAGGCATTCTTTCAGGAAACATCTTTATTGCTTCATCATTTCAGAGTCGGGACAGGGCAAGGCGAATGGAGTCTAGTCCGACACTCTGCCGATCCGCGCCGGCGGTTCAAGCGGCGCCCGCGCCGCGGGATCTGTTTGAGAGACCTATAGGACTTACGTAATTTCAGAGGGAGGTTGCAGCGTGGAGTTATTTAACAAATCAAATTCGTGGCAAGAAGTCTCCGTTTGTTTTATGTTTGGGCTTTTAAATCTAATTTTCTGAGCTGGTGATTGGTTCATTAGATCGTCTGGGCTCTTAAAAGGAATTTCTGGGATTAATTAATATGCAGCTCAATGCAGCGACTCTTGCAAGTTGCACTATCGTCAGCGAATTTCGACTTATAATTTCGTTCCTTTTCTGATTTCTGAGTTATAAAGTCTTCTGCTAGAAAACAAACTTTAAAGGGGCAATTACGAATTATTCGCGATTATAATTTCGATTAGCGATTTTCACACTTTTAAATTAGTTTTAAATTATTAAAAAACCCATTTATTTTTATCCCTTTCATATATGTATATATGCACGGATGCATTTTAGGCACCCAAAATTGGTTTTTTGATGTAAATTATCACATATTATAAAATGTATTTTATCTCAAAAAGATAAGCAAATATTCTTAATAAATAAATTTGCAAATTATTGAATCGTAAAAATAATTTTAAATATAATAAAATAACTATTTTAACTTATGAATAATAACTTAAATAAATACATAATCAATGTATTTTTTCTAAATTTGTATATGTTCCCTTTGTATATATTCCCTAAATTTGTATAGGTTCCCCCCCAAGGCAGCAGAAACTAAATGTTTGATCATCTCCCTATTCCCTTTAATGTAATGTAAATTCTTAAGGATTTGGTTAAACATATTTTGACTTTGTATTTTCTTTTATTTTGTGTGTTATTTTCATAATTCGGCTTTCTTTCATCTTGATGTGAAATGAAGATTGGTTGCCATATTGGAACATTCTTCGCTTTAAAGACTTAGTCAGAAATTTGCTTTGCTTGGTGCTCCTGAATTTTGTTCAACTCTCCACTCCGGATTCGTTCAAAATTTTTAAGTTTGAAAAAACGGGTTTTGTCTAAATATCCTTCAAAATCAAATAAACTTGCCTGTACTCTATAATAAAAGAAACCAATAATGTCTCTTTTATGGACCTGGAACTTTTCTTTTAATTTTTGATTAATTTTTAATAATAATTTTATTATTTACAGGCTCATCGATAATTTTGTTTCCGCAACAATATTTTGTATTCCACAACGAAATAATCTCCGTAATTGTTTTATCACCTGAAATTGTCTAGAAGGTTCCATAACGGCTCCGAACTGCCCAAAATATAATAATAAAAAAAAAAAATAATAAAAAATAAAAAAAAAAAAACATGAAAATCTGACATTGACAGATTTTAATTTAGTGCCAGAGGCCTACTGCTAAACTTGTTAATATCGACAAATTCTTCTTTAGTTAATTCGTGACGATCTAAATTCCATGATAAAGTTTTCATTAAATCAAACCAATGTGTTTCAGCTGCAGATATTTAACAAATAACGTTGGAAGTCCAAACTGTCTTATAGCCGCAAAACAACGTTTTTTCTCTTTTTCCCAATGAGGGGGAGGTGTGCCTTGGGGGGGACTCATGCCAAAGGTGTGCCTTGGGGGGGGACTCATGTCAAAGTTGTACCTTGGGGGGACTCATGTCAAAGTTGGGCCTTGGGGGGACTCATGTCAAAGTTGGGCCTGGGGGGGGACTCATGTCAAAGTTGGGCCTGAGGGGGAACTCATGTCAAAGTTGTGCCTTGGGGGGACTTCATTCAATAAATCACCATTCAATAAACCGACTGAAATAGGCCCTTAGCACTATTAAGAGTGTATTATAAAAATTCGACAACGCTGTACCGACTGAAATAGGGGTACCTTGGGGGGACTCATGTCAAAGTTGGGCCTGGGGGGGACTCATGTCAAAGTTGGGCCTTGGGGGGACTTCATTCAATAAATCCCCATTCAATAAACCGACTGAAATAGGCCCTTAGCACTAATTAAGAGTGTATTATAAAAATTCGACAACGCTGTACCGACTGAAATAGGGGTACCTTGGGGGGGATTCATGTCAAAGTTGGGCCTTGGGGGGACTTCATTCAATAAATCCCCATTCAATAAATCGGCGGAAATAGGCCCTTAGCACTAATTAAGAGTGTATTATAAAAATTCGACAACGCTGTACCGACTGAAATAGGGGTACCTTGGGGGGGACTCATGTCAAAGTTGGGCCTTGGGGGGACTTCATTCAATAAATCCCCATTCAATAAACCGACTGAAATAGGCCCTTAGCACTAATTAAGAGTGTATTATAAAAATTCGACAGCGCTGTACCGACTGAAATAGGGGTACCTTGGGGGGGGACTCATGTCAAAGTTGGGCCTTGGGGGGACTTCATTCAATAAATCCCCATTCAATAAACCGACTGAAATAGGTCCTTAGCAGTTAGCACTAATTAAGAGAGTATTATAAAAATTCAACAACGCTGTACCGACTGAAATAGGGGTACCTTGGGGGGGGAGTCATGTCAAAGTTGGGCCTTGGGGGGACTTCATTCAATAAATCCCCATTCAATAAACCGACTGAAATAGGCCCTTAGCACTAATTAAGAGTGTATTATAAAAATTCGACAACGCTGTACCGACTGAAATAGGGGTACCTTGGGGGGGACTCATGTCAATGTTGGGCCTTGAGGGGACTTCATTCAATAAATCCCCATTCAATAAACCGACTGAAACAGGCCCTTAGCACTAATTAAGAGTGACGTATAAAAATTCGACAACTGTACCGACTGAAATAGGCCTCTAGCACTAATAAAGGTATTTGTAATAATAATAATAAAAAAAAAAATCTAGACTACGGAGGCGAAAGAAATTTTTTATTTTTTCAACACCTCAAAATTTTGCTTAAAAAAAAAAAAAAAAAAGATGGTAGCAAAAATTTTAAGTTTAGGTTAAATGGTATTTATGTTTATTGTCATGTCAGATTTTTTAAAAAGAGATTTAAAAGTTTTTTATTAGATATAGAAAACCTAGAAACTGTTTTGTCAAAATTCAATTTTTGGAAAGTGTAAGGCGATTTTTGGACTATGAAAAAATCATGGTATTTACGAGATTTTTACCACCGTTTGAATTTTGCAATCATACTTGACCAAAAAACTATTTAAATGGAAGGAATAATATATCCAGCATACAGAAAATATAGATGACACTGCATAAAAATTAATATGTGAGATGTTCATTGTGAAACACAATGCTAATTTAATTTGGGTGCATATTGGCCGACACAGATGGTGTTGCTATGCAGCATCCCCCCCTCCCCCCCGTTTACAGGGAGGCTACATCTCATATTCCACAGTGTAAAAATAAAGTCACCTAACTTCACGTGTGAGATGTATATTATCAAAAACTATATGCGGATCACTTTCAGAATGTATATCGGCCAGCAGGTGATGCTGCAATTATTTATATTCTACAAATTTCTAGATGGCTGTTCCTTGGCCTCTATTGGTTATAATTGCACCAAACTAAACATGAGAAGCTAAGTTGATTAATTTTCTGTGTATTTTATTCGGTAGGTAACGCTATGATATCGAATAATACACTGAGAAAAAAAAAATCCCGCCTTCATCTAGAATGAATAAGTGGTCATTTTCTAAATCCCTTAACTAGAAATATAAATTTCCGAGCTATGCGCATAAGGCACGCCAATAAACTGAATAGACGAAATGATCGAGAATTTCTAGTCTACACATTTCTAGATGGTGAAACAATATTCTGAATCTTTTTTATTGCGAGAAATTCTCGCTTGATTTTCTAGAATTGGGTCATAAACCAATATTATAGTTGCTGAAACACGTATTCTCGTTTATTTGCAGAAATTTTTAAATAACTTTCCCGTCGATAATATAGGCAAACGCTCTAGAATTCTAATAGGGTTTCTAGAACTCGGTTTCAAAGGGGGGAGGGGGGGGGTAGAATTTATAAGGATGACATGGAACTATTTTTTCTAGAGCCACAATTTAGATTCTAGTTGTCCGTTACAGAATTTTTTCTGAATGTATGTAAAAGAAAGTTTTGCGATGACTATATCATGATAGTTTTTAAAGATGTTTTGTCTTAAACGAATTATAAAATGTGATATAAAATAATACTTCGATGGCAACATTTACGTTGGTATCGGTATTAATTAAAGTGAAAGGTTAAACTTGGTTGAATATTTAGAAGTGCTGAAGAGTTCATTTACACGTTGCACTGCAAAAGATTTAAGGAGGTTACTAATTAGCATGTCTGCTGATATTGATTGGAAAATGTACTGAGTATGAGAGTAAGTATTTCATTTATCATTCTTATCTGCTATCGAATTCGGATCGTTTTCTTTCTCACAGGCGTTTGCCGAGTTCACCGTGATCCATGCGTATTCGCAGAAAGGCGCAGTTACCGCTAGAATACTAGATGAGATGCTAGACAGAATCTGAATCAAGATTCTGAATCACGTACAAACTGGTAAAAAGGGTCGAGTAAAACTTTTTTTTTTTTTTTAAATCTTTTTGTATGTGAGTGTGTCTGTACCGAGGAAGTGGGGGGGGGGGGGGGGGAGGTAGTGATGTCATTTCCAGAGTTTGTTTCTGGTTAAATTTGAGTTTTTTCTTGGGTAGTGCAGAACATTATTATGTAGGAAAATTACTTCTTCGCTATATAAGTTAGCTGATTTTTATATGAGCTCACTCTACTTCATAATCGAGAAAATTAGAGATACAATTGTTTTCTATGTTTTCAAAAATTGCATTTATTACAAATGATTCAAAATCTTTCTTTGCTATAGATGGGCGTCATTCCATGCACCATTCTTTTAGTTTGTTGAATAAAATGCGATTTGTCATTTCTCGATTATCAAGAAACGAAGAAATTGCTGGGAATACGTTAGTTTCACATGCCGTGCTTTTTATACTGCACATGGATAATGTACAATTATGAAAATTGTTTTGGACAGCTTTTAAACGTACCATCAAAGAAATGCATCTCACCATTCGTCAAAAGCTCTTACGGATCCTCACATTCAAGTACGAGAATTCTTTTTCCCAAATCGATCTGAAAAGCGAGATATCTGAAAAACGTATCTGACTATTTTATATCGAGGAAGAGCAGTGAGACCGATTTTAGCACACCACCACTTAAAATAGCCAGATGGATTTGTGCTTTTTAATTATGTATCTACAAATCCATGTAGCTATTTTGTCTTGATAGTGGAATGTTGAATATTACTGAAACTACAATCTGCTATTTTGTTATTTTTTTTTTAAATGCTTTTTACATTGTAATCTTTCTTCCTTTCCAATTAATAATTAAAATATAATATAATAAGTACGAATATTAATACACAAACAGTTGTTTTGGGTCCATTCTGTGGACCCTTGGTATATGCTGTAAAAAGGAATACGTGCAGGGGAAGTAAAAAGGTTCTTTGTATAATGATTATCGGAAGTAAGATAGTAACATTTTGCATTAATACTCGTGGTTTCTACCATGTATTTTAATAACTTTGCATACTTCTTACAGGTTTGTTGAATTAAAATAATAATTATTACAATAATAATAACAAAATGCCCAATGTAATTTGAGTAAGACATGACATAAAAATTCTGCTTTTACTCCGAGGTATTGGGTAATTCAGTATAAGCCCCGTGGGCCTCGAAAGAGAAACAGATACCGCCTGAATGTTCAATGAAGATCAAATGAAATGTATTCACATTGAAATTCTCAAACACGTTCCAAATGGATTTGCTCCTCTTCTATCTAGCGAAAGAGAATAAGATTCCGATGTGTACAAATGAGATTCGAGGTTGATACGGAAAAAGCGGATAAAATCGAACACGTCGCTCAAATATTTTTCTAAGATTATTCTTTCTTTATAGGCTAAATTTTCGTATAACGATAGAATTTCAAAGTGTGTGTATTTAGTTCACGATAAATGTTGTATTGTGTGGTAAATTTCGAAAGCCTGCTACACTAAAATCACAAAAATCATTGTATTCCAACAGAAATGGTCAGAATTTTATTTAAAAATTCAAAAAATAAGATGGCTGAAAGTGTGTTTAAATATGTTCCAGATTTATTTTGGAATAAATGAAATTAACGAGTTTAGTAAGTTATATTATTACTTTCCGAACACTATAGTGAGGAAAGTATTGTAATCATGTCAAAAATCCGAATTCGAGATTTTGATGTTTCTATACGTTTTGAGGTGCCCTGAGTCCGTTTTCACTATTTTTACGATGATGTATGTATGTGTGTGTGTATGTGTGTATGTATGTGTGTATGTCTGTGAGTGAACACGCTAGCGTCTAAACGCTTTGTTCGATTAACCTGAAAGTTGGTACGCATATTGTAAGTCACCATAGTACGAACCCTATAGATTTTGGTGAATCTAGCACTTATAGTTTTTTTACAGGGAGACAAAGAAAAATTCTTTATCATTATGGCCTATGGGAGCAAAATCTTAAAAGTGCGATAGCATCTAAACGCCTTATTCAATTGAGCAAAACATTTATACACATATTATAGGTCACAAATACTCAATCTGTATAGATTTTGGAGAATCTAGCACTTATAGTTTTTTTACAGGGACACAAAGAAAAATTCTTTATCATTATGCCTATGGGGCCAAATTTTTAAAAGTGTGATAGCGTCTAAACACCTTATTAATCTGAGCAAAAAATTTGTACACATGTTATAGATCACAGTTGAACTAACTGTATAGATTTTGGTGAATCTACCACTTACAGTTTTTTTACAGGGACACAAAGAAAAATTCTTTATCATTATGGCCTATGGGACTAAATTTTTAAAAGTACGATAGCATCTAAACGCCTTATTGAATTGAGCTGAAAATTTATATGAGTATTATAAATCACTGTTGCACTAACTATAAGCATTTTGGTGAATCTAGCATTTATAGGTTTTTACAGGGACACAACGAAAAATTCTTTATCATTATGATCTATGGGCTCAAAGTTCAGTAGCGTTAAATAAAACATCGTGTAATAGATGGAGAAAAATACTCAAACACTCTATTATGGTTTTCTCTCTTTTGTTTGCTTAACAACTCCACTTTCTTTACTTTATCTACAAAACTGTTAATTACTCAATGTTCGGAAAGTCGAGTGGAGTCACTCCAGATTTTTGTAAATGCGATCATGAAATGTTCTTCCAGAAGACAAATATTTATATTTCTGCTTCTCGACTTAGAAATTAATCTGTAATGCATAAATCAGTTTTTGATCGCACGTGAGTCATAGATATAGTACTTATTTAATAATGAAATATGTTTCTGTATGAAGTTAATTCTCCCCTTCCATAACGAATACATGCACCTACACGACTGAATTCTTTTGCATAAAGCCTGTAAGCTAATTATACATTCCATGCACAATATTTTCTACGTTTTAATGATGTTTTTAAACGTTTTGATGTATTATGTTAATTTCATTAGGTCTGGTGGAATATGACAATGTTAAAATGCTTTAAAAGAAAATACGTTCATTGATTGTAACCTATTTAAACTCTTTTGAGTGTCCCTTTGTATATGAGGTACTACTTGCACTATGTGCACTAAAAACTATACAGCTGATTCTTTGAATTTAATACATATTTGTACCAGATTTAAAATCGTTTGTATGATTTTCGTGAGTATTATCGCTGTATGTACGGACGTACATACAGATACCAAAATCTTTTTTAATCTTAATAGCAGGAACTCTCGAATCTAGTGCCAGATCGCGCATGTCGGTCTAGCCGTTCAGAGTGTACCATGGTTTTCTCCAAAACTAGCACTAGAACTATAGGAGCTAGGACCTTTTAGAAAGACTCAAACGGAAGGCATCCTATCCTACCCAGGCTTAAGACCCAAGCATTGTCAATCAGCCTTAATCCCAAAACATAATCCCAATTTCTAAAATGAATAGTGCGAAGGATTCTTTGATAATCCAGGTGTTCTATATACGATAATAGTTTTACAAAAAGCAATCATAGTGTTATGTACGAATGTATGTTATTCTCTGTCAAAAAGAAATGAATAATAAAATATTCAAAGTAGACCGGAAGTCTGCCAGCAACGCATCTGCTGTCCTACCGCAAAACTGTATGCAGATTAAAGCTCATTGTCTTTAATTTCTTAATGTGTATGTACTTCTCACCAACCAGATTGACGTATGACGTTCTTTCGGTTTCAAAACAAGAAGATTTCCGACGTGTAAAAAACCACCTGCTACGATTTTCACATCTGCGTTATTCCATTCATTGACCTCAGTCTTGGAGATGTTCCAGGACTAGGACTCTTTATTTACCACCACGGATACGTTGAAAATGAAAATTCTTCTGTGTTGAAGCGTCTTATATAACAAAAGAAACTAATATAATTATTAATTATCATGCGTACGATATCATTCGATGAAACATTTCTTTAAGTTCGCATCTTATTAAAGGGCCCCCTTTTAGGGCGGGATTTACTCGATCCGAAAATTAGAATTTTCATAATTTTCGACTTCATGTTTTTGACGGTTTTATACGTTTTAAAAGATGTTCTGGATGCGTTTCGACCCTTTTAGAAATTATATCTGAATGTCTGCAGCAAGAAGTTTGTACCAGGTCTAGATAAAAACTATCTGAAAAGGTATTCATATAGCAACTTGGAAGAAAAACGTTAGATTTGTCTTTGAGATAACGATCTATGGTCCCATTTCTGGTTTTGAATGTACCACTCCCGTTTCCCAATTTTCTCCAAGAATTAAAAAAATCATCTGCACACAAGATCTGCCCAATTCTGAAGTTTTGTCGTTCTATCTTTATTAGTTTGGAGATATAATAGAATATTCCCCATACACATACATACACACTAATTAATTGTCAAAGAAACACTTTTTTTATATACAGGGGATCTTAAAACATGAATTCTATTTTTAAAAAGATTGAAAAATTTCAACAAGATCTGTACATTAGTTTTTGAAAAATCGTGTCCACCACTTTTCTTGAAGGTCTCCGGATACCAGGACCTGTCGGCTGAATTTTCCAAAATTTTTAACGAAAATTTTATGAAATATTGTTTAAATGTTGCTTTTTTATATGCTCAAAATTTTGAATAATAATAATAATAATAAAAACACTTATTATATTAAAAGGAAAAAATAAATAAAAAGAAAAATAAATAAATAAAAGAAAAAAGAAAAGTAAGTTTATTTATTTATTTATTTAAGCTTTTGAAACCCTTCCCTTAAATAAATATAGCGTTAATTTTGCATCATAAAATGAAATTTATAAGTGGGGGTTAATTTGACCCAGTGTGTGGTTTGGTAAATCGAAAATAATTCAATCCAATAATTTTTCTACCATGCATGGGTAAGAGAAAGTAAAAATCGCGGTACTGCTCTTAAACTTTTAAATAATAATTACAGTTGTAATATCCTGTTAGATTAACAAGATGTGGTCGTCTTTTATGGTGAAAATAATTTTTTCCATATATTAACATGATTTATTATTATTATTATTATTATTTTAACTAACCGGACTCAGAGAAGATGAATTGTCCTTTATATGTCCTTACTTCAGATTTAGTTGCATGCTAAACCACAATTTTTGGAGTTTGGACACATACATTATAGTAGGAAGAACAATTGATTAAAATTTCAGTAAATTTGGAGTAATATGTACTTAGAAAAACAGTACATAAAGCAGCGACCTCTGTGAACAATAACAGCACATATCTGCCTAGGCACTGAATCAAACAGCGATTGGATGACATGTGCGGGTAGAGCACTTCATGAAGTTTTAACACGATGCCACAATTCATCGATCGAAGTTACTGGTGAGTGGTGAAGGGCCAGTCGCTTTTCAACGATTAAACAGTCATTTTCATTGGTGCGAGAGAGAACGCGCTGGCCAGAGCAACAGTCGAACACCTTCGGCATCAATGAAGGTCCAGACAATATGGACAACTTGCGGTCGTGCATTGTCCTGCTTAAATGTTGCGCTTCGGAGGCCTTGTACATAGGGCAGAGCTATGGGCCTTAACTCGTCGGAAATGTAATGACTGGTATTCAGAGTGGCGAGAATGAAAACAAGAGGTGACCGGGACGTGTATCCAATGGTACAACATACCATCAATCCAGGTGGTGACTCAGTATGCGGCTACCAAAATTCTGATTACCCTCAAAACTGCATCACTGATATGGGCGCCATTAATGTGTGATCAACGATGAACCTGGACGCAGGAATGGCGTGAAGTCACTTTTCAGGCAAATCACAATCCTGTTTACAGCATCAAGATTGCCTTATCCGTATTTAACGGCATTATGAATAATGCACATTGCCAGCTGGGATTCGACATCATCATACTGTCCGTCATTTGCAATGATGTTATGGGTTCCCTTTGGATACACGTCTCGATTACTTCATGTTCGTATTCCTGGCACTTTGAACAGCGGCCATTAAATTTCTGATGAGTTAAGGCCCGCCCCTTTGCCCTGTATTCGAGGCCTCCGAAGCGCAAAATTTAAACAAGATAATGCACGACCGGAAGTTGTTTGTATTGTCCGGACCTTCTTTGATACAGAATGTGTTCGACTGTTGCTCTGGCCAGCGCGTTCTCCTGATCTCGCACCAATGAAAATGACTGTTTAATCATTGAAAAGCGACTGCCCCCCCCCCCACCACTCACCAATAACTTCGATCGGATGAATTGTGGCATCGTGTTGAAGCTTCATGAAGTACTCTACCCGTACATGTCATCCAATCGCTGTTCGATTCAATGCCTAGGCAGATATGTGCTGGTATTGCTCACAGAGGTCGCTGCTTTATGTACTGTTTTCTCAGTACATATTACTCCAAATTTCCTGAAATTTTAATCAATTGTACTTCCTACTATAATGTATGTGTCCAACAAATTTCATTCCGTTATTTTCATTCCTTCTTGGTGTTGCATTTTCAATGTCGAGCTGTGCTGTGTATAATGTTTGCCTTGTCGTCTGTGTGCGACGTACGGAAAAAAATATGGCACGTACAGTTCTCAATTTTTTTTTCTATATAAAGAAATACGTGTAGTTTTACAACAGAATACTTTTAGATTTTCGATATTCCTATTGATTTTTTTTTTTTTTTTAATTATGTTTTGCGACTCTTTGCGTTTTTTTTTTTCCGACATTTTTCTTTGAGATGTAATTTCAAACTAATGCCAATAAAAATAAAATACTTAAAACTTTTTATTTTATTTCCTTTTTTAACATAAAAAGAAACACTTATCTATGCGTAAATTTAAGGGAAAAAAAATGAAAAGTTAAACTTGTATTATAAAATACTTCTGATAGAACTAACGTCATAGTAGTTTTAAAATTATCAAATATACTTGCTGGTGATGATAATAATAATAATAATAACAACAATATAGTAATAATTAAATATGCATTTCCTTTTTTAGATATTTTATTTTGATTTATTTACAATTTCAATTAATCAAATATTTTAATATATATATATATATATATATATTAATTTTATTGTTTGCAAACTAATGTGAATGCACATATAGTTTATTTAAAATTAATCATGTTTCTGTAATCAACATAATGAAAATTAAATAAATAAATAACTTTTACACTTCATTAATGGCTGTGTATCACGGTTTTTGTCCATGGTTTTAGTTACTCCGTGGTTTTAGATATGGGGAAAGCAGTCGCCAATCGAAATATGTTTATTTAAACGTTTCAATTCTTCTTCTTCTTCTTCTTTTTTTTTTTTTTTTTTTTTTTTGAAAATTCTGTAAAATATAGTGACTAGCGAAAGCGAAGTGTAAAAAGTCTGCAAATAGTAACAAATAAAAGCACGTTGATAAACTTATACTTAAACAAAATATTTTTTTTTTTTAAATGAGATTTTTTAATTTGTATATTTGTAAGTTTTTATGTATATAAAGATTCGTTTATTTTTTCCATTGTAATTTACATGCAAGATGGTTTACTTTCTGCTTTTCTTTTTATGATACTAAATATCTTTATTTATTTGTTATATATATATATATATATATATATATATATATATATATATGTATATTAAACTTTTTAATGATGTATTTTTTTTCTTTATCTTATAGGTAAGTGAAAGAATTTTAAACTTTGTAATTTTTTGAATCACTTAGTATAAGTTGCATTAAAAAATTTATTTATGAATTTTTAATTTTTTTAACCCTTTAACGTTGATTTTTTTTTCACTGTAACCAAACATTTAACATTGTTTCTTTCTTTCTTTGTTTTTCAACAATTTTACAATATTCTTTCCTTACTTTAATCGATTTTTTTAATTTTTGTTTTGCTACGTTCGGTAGAGAGCAGCACTACTCCGAAATTTAACGAATGACGTTTCAGAGGGAGACAAACACATAAGTCACTTGAAATTGTGGGCGCGAATGCATAGTTGCAGTTTTGATGATGCACGCGTGCCTAATTTTCTTATTCGATGAAGTGCCGTGTATTATTTTGACCTGAAAAAACTGTTACGAGTTTTTTTTGCAATTCATAGTGTTTACTTACAAAATTATTAATTAAATAAATTGTTATTTGAATATACTGAAAGCAACATATATATGTTTAAGGGGACAGACTTTAAAAATGGGAAGATGAAAAAATTTTAGATCAACTTTCAGAATTAAAAAAAAAAAAAAAAAAAAAAACGAATTCGTGTATAAGCAAAACTTTTCTTGTCTTAACTAGTATGGCATTACTCTATTGATTAAAAATATTATTTTAGTTAACTTTAAAATAAAAAATTATTTTATTGCAGATGCAGATTTAAAAAAAAAAAAAAAAAAAAAAAAAAAAAAAAATTCAAGGGTGTTTTTTTTTCACTGCGCCATGAAATTTCAAAAAGTATTTGAGAGGCGAACTTAAAATTTTTCTCAACCATACATTTTGGCATAATGAATAAAATGAACTATAAATAAGAAATTCTATTCAATAGGGGAAAAAAAATAAAAAAATAATAATAATGATTGTGGAAATATAAAAATTTGAATGGTAATTTCATATTTCAAATTTAATTGTTAATTAAACTCCATATTATTAAAATAATTAAAACTTTTCAGTTCAGATTCTTAATTTGAATGTTTTGTTTCATTCAATGTAAAAATTATAAGGATAAAAGAAATCGCAATGCGTGCAGTGAAAAAAGTACCCTTAAAGATAATCTGCAATAAAATAATAGTTTAAAAAATTTCTATTTTAAAGTAAATTAAAATAATATATTTAATTGATAGAGAAATAGCATGCTAATTAACTAAAAAAAAAAAAAAAAAAAAAAGCGTGCAATTATTCTTTTTTAAAAGAAATACTGAAAGTTGTTCGAAATATTTTTTCATCTTCCCATTTCTAAAAGTGGTCTGTCCCTTTACAATCGAACACGCTTCGAAAATTTTCGAAAATTAAAAAGGCAAAATTTTCTTTTTACATATTTGTGAACAAGCTATGTTTCTGATAGCCATTCTTATTAGTAGCTTAGGAATTTTGAAAAGAAAATTAATGGGAGTAAACATTAATGGGTTAAACATTGTTGGACTTAAAAAAAATTTCATTCAAGTAAAAATTTCCGAATTACTTTTTTTTTTTTTTTTAAGAAAAAGAAAAAAAAAAAAAAGTAGGGCTGAAATTTTTATGTATTGAGATAACAAAAAATTTAAGTTTTTCTAATGCCAAGGTGAACTACTGTGAAATTATGCAACACGTAGCAGTTTACAACTTAGGTATTATCAAATGAACTAATTCCTTAAGACGAAGGACCTTGAAATAAAGAGTGTGTGTTGAATTCTAATTATTTAAATTTCGTTTCGTCGTTTTAAAACAGCTTTATTTAATTCATTTCAAATGTTTTTCAATATATCTATGAATGTTTTTATACGGGGAATAGTTAGTTCAACGAAAATAACGTCGCTGTTGTTATAGAAACAAAATGACTTGAGTAATTAATGTGTTTATGACATTTTAACCATGAAATTATTCTGCACGGCCTTAAAAACCGGAACTTAACTGAATACTCCCATAAACTTTGCAACAGAAAATCATTTAATGAATAATAATATTCATTACTGTTCGAGCTATTTTTTAAAAATACTTACGATTTTAAATTTCAACCTGGATAGAAAAGTTTTTTTTTTTTTTTTTTCTCAAGAATTTGTAATTATTTTTGGCTAAAAGAATATTTTTATTAATTTATTAAAATGTGTACATTTTCAGCATTGTGATTCAATTTAATATTTCGTTTACTTGTAATAAAATTTGTACTATCTACGATTCTTAAAGGTGTAATATCTCCTTATTATGTATATATATATATATTAAAAAAAAAAAAAATACGAAAGCATTTTATATATATATTATATATATATATATATATATATATATATATATATATATATTGCTTTAATTTACTTTCTTGATTACTTACGTTGATTAACTCTTTTTTTTTTTCTTTTACTTTGAAAAGATCGGTTCTCTATCTGCAGTATTGTTATCTATTTCTATTACTACGACAGGACTATAGTTTTCCGAGAGTGATTTTAGCGCTGTGGAAATTTGAAGTAGCCACCTTCAATCAAGCACACACACACACACACACGCATGTATATATATATATATATATATATATATATATATACACTTATTAATCAGGACAAAACCTAGCTGACGCCTCCGTAATTTTTAGTCTAATCGGATAATTGGTTCAAAAAATATTAAATAAAAACCCCGTTTTAACGTCACCCCTTGTCACTTTTGTGCTTTTTTAGCTCAATCGGATAATTGGTTCAAAAGATATTAAAAAAAAAAAAAAAAAAAAACCTATTTAAATTTTTTCGCCTTTGTCGCCAAGGTAAACCTTAATGGAAATGAATGGAATGCCATCATTTTCACTGTGACTGTACATCTACTTCTACTGCAATAGTCCAATTGAGGCAGGGAAGAGAAGTAATCCGTTGCAACCATGTGGACTACTGAGCGTGATATGTATTGAATCTAAACATCTCTTATGTCAGTTTTAAAATTACAACCTGTTCTCATTTGAATGTGCTCGGCCCTCCAGTGAATAAACTTCGAGATAACAGGTACTTTTTCTGTTATATATTTAGACTTCTAAAGAAAAGTGTTTTGTAGAAAATGTATAATATTATTTAATTTGACTTTAGCTATATACCTGCGCAAAAAGCAAATATATCTGCGGTGAATGAAAAGGCATAAAAACATCTATATAATTACAAAATTATAATTAATCAGGTACATAAAAACTGTAGGATTGTTTATAGTAATGAAAGGCATCGACTATCACTTAAAAACAAGAAGCCATTCCGGGTCATTCCATATAAATTCAAGGAAGTGTGTCGCTCGATTATTTTTGTTTCTTTGATACTTGTGTCCTTTTTATATATATATATATATGTGAAAGATGTTCAAAACAACTTTTATTTCTTCTGTACTATTAACCTGGGATTTTATAAAGGTCATCAAAAGTCGTTCTCCTGGTCAAAAATGGTATTATTAGACTTTTATATTTTGGCACAAATCTCTTTGAATTAAATATATTAGTGCTAATTTTAAATATTAGTGTCAAAGTACATAAGATAAAGGTGTTCCGTGCTTAGTTATACTACTGTAACTTAATAACTAAAATAATTACAGTAGATCAAAGTTCAAGGTCAAATGTAAATTTTTGTTAATTTCGATAGCGAATAACTCTTCTAGGGAATAAAACCACAAAATAAAATATCACAAAAGTTAATCTCTGGAATTACACTAATGCTAAAATTTAATTGTTAATCTGTGGTTTTTAACCCTTTACAGTTTACAGGTCCCCGAAATGTCAGAAAAATGTCAAAAATGACATTTTAAGACCTCCATAAACCAATACGGGATGAAATTAAAAAGAAAAAAAAAATCTTTACTAAATTATTAATTTATTATAGTATTATGTATACACACTGTGTGTATTGTTTTGTGGTTTTGATTTTTAGAAAATCGTATAATTTTTTTAACTGCGTAGTTCGGCTAATTGATGCACACTAAACTGGAAAATTAAACATTGAATTAAATAATTACAGATTAATTTTGTTTTATTAAAATGTTCTTTATAATAATGCAAAATTACTTTAATGGAATTATGATAAAATATTAAAAATTTTTGCTTTTTTTTTTTTTTTTTTTTTTTGGTAAATATTTAATTATTATTTTATAAGAATTTTTTCTTTTAAATCCAAAACCACAAAACAATACAGACAGTGTATACATAATACTATAATAGATTAATAATTTGAAAAAAAGAATTTTTGTTTATTTATTTTTTAATTTAATCCCCGTTTGATTTAAAATGTCATTTTTGCCATTTTTCTGAAAATTCGGAGAATACCCCTGTAAAGGGTTAAAAAAAAAAAAAAAAAAAAAAAAAAAGTACAATTACATTTTCTCATTAGTGGGATTCCAGCGATTAATTTTCGTGACATTTTATTTTGTGGTTTATTTCCCTAGAAGAGTTATTCACTATCGAAATTAATAAAAATTTTTACATATGACCTTGAACTTTGACCTATTGTCATTATTTTAGTTATTGAGTTACAGCAGTGTAACTAAGCATGGGACACCTTTACCTTATGTACTTTGATACTAAAATTTAAAATTAGCACTCATAAATTTAATTCAAAGAGATTTGTGCCAAAATATACAGGTCTAATAATCCCACATTTGACTAGAAGAACGACTTTTGATGACCTTTATAAAATCCCAGGTTAACAGTAGAGAAAAAATAAAAGTTGCTTTGAACATCTCTCATATGTGCCTATAAGGGACACAAGTATCAAAAGAAACAAAAATAGTCGAGCAACACACTTCCTTGAATTGATATTTATAATCCTTCCAAGAAACCACAAAATTTTTAGGTGCTGTTTTATTAGTTGTCTGTGAAGACTTTAAATGCGTTAAAATTGAAATATATATGCTCATTTCCGCTAAATAATTACGGAATATCTTATTTATTTTCTCACTGTGTTCTATTTTAATTGACGAATGTTATTTTATTATTATTATTATTATTATTATTTTTTTTTTTTTTTTTTTAAGTTTTGTTAAAAATACTCGAAGGATGTTTAGTGTCGAAACATGTGTACTGCATGACTAAGCGTTTCACTGGTAAGCGTTTCACTGCATGAATAAACTAAGATAAATTTAATTGGCAAGGCGGCCAGCCATTTTTTTTATTTATTTTTTCTTAATTTCATAACGTTGGTATTCTCGGTTGCATAGCAATCTAGATAGAATGGTTTTATACAAGAAATATGACTTAACTTTGGTTTTATAATCGGCAGATTTCTGTTCAGTTTAGCATTATGAAAAGAACAAATTGTTATTTATTTTCATCTGATACAGAGAAACTTTTTTTACCACCACTTACTTTTGCCTTTTCTTCTCCCTTTCTTTTTTCTTTGTAATAATAATAATAATAATAAAAAAATGTTTTTAATGAAAAAAGATTAGTTATTTAAAGGCAATAATTCTTAAATGTATTGAAAATTATACTAATGAAAATTTAAACAGTTCGTTTTATTTACTGCTGAAGTCTGTCTGTGATTACAAGACCACAAGTTCACAAAAAATTTTCGTGCCGTTTTCTAATTCTGTATACAATAGAATAAAATGCTGAATTCCTTAAAATTTACAACTGCGGGTTTCGATGGATTTACATGTTTTGAGATGTCCTGAAGACAATTTGACCATTTGTAGAAAATGCGTGTTCACAAAGTTTTGTGGACGCTGTATGTCACAAACTAATGGAATGAATTCAATATAACTTTGTATTTGGTTGGAACTTGACTTAACTTGTTGCTGAGTAGCTTTTAATCAGGGTTTCGGATCCGCCCCCACTTAAAAAAACCCTTATTGGGTTTTTGAAATCGAATAAAATTTGTCACTTTTTAAAAAAAATAATTTATTATTATTTTTATTTATATATATATTTTTTTTACTTCACATTATTATATATATATATATAATAAATATATATATATAATAATATTAAAAATTATGTATATATAAATATTATGTATATATCTACATAACATGGTGTGTCATATTAGTGATATAATATAGCAGTTTGAAATTATGTAATTACTTTTCAATTTCGTTAGAAAAATTTCTTCAACCATCTTTCTGCAATATCTCTTTTAAATAGAACAGTTTCGAAAAAAGAAAGATGAGAATAAATGAGCAAAATTGCAAGCCATTTTTGTATTTCTAAGCCATGATGTAAAAAAAAAAGTAATACTTTGGCAAAAATTCTAAGTATTTAACAACAAATATTAAACATAACTAACAAATGTACTATATTGACTTTTTTTGTAAGGTTAATTACACGCAGAAAATGGGGTTCCTTTGTTGCCCCTCACAAACTTCAAATTCATTAAAACAGCCTTTTTAAAAGATTTAGTTTTATAAAAATTATTTTTTTTTTTAATAAAATTTTTCCATGTTTCCAGAATTATTTTTAATGATTGGTTACCTATAACTTGGTTCAATGAAATACTATTAACTTGACAATAAACAGTTATATAGAACGACTGATAAAATGGAGGGTGTTACATGATAGAATTTTTTTTTTTTTTTTGTTTTCACAAAAATGAGCCTCAAAAATTAAAACCTGGATTGACTCCTGACACATAAGCGTAAAATGCAGGTAGTGGTAGCTTTGTTTTGTATTCCTTTATTAAATAATTTTTATTAATATTAAAAAAAAAAAAAAAAAAAAAAAATTGCATAATTTTTTTTTTTTTTTTTTTTTTTTTTACTTTAACCATATAAAAATGTATGATTATTTGTAATATGAAAATCGTACATGGAACGGTTAAAATATTTTTCTTTTGTTACTAGTTTTAATTTTACACAAAATAACTTAATAATAAAAAATTAAATTCAAAAATGTTGCTATTATTAGTAAATACTTTAGTACCTTGGTAGTTTTATACTTGATACAAGGTAAGACTTTAAAGAAAAAACAATAAACTCTTCACTTACCTTGTATACAGTAGTGCAGTAGCAGCTTCATCTCTTGGCATCAAACTATATCCCAAATGGCCTTCTTAAGGCTGATGAATTTTCTAGCGTTTTCATTTGTTAACTATTCTCTAATAAGCTTATATTTTTAACTAATAATGCAAAAAATATTTTAATAAAATTAAACATAATTTATACGTCTCATTAATATATTAAAACCAATGTAACATTTAAAATGAGATAAAAAAAATACAAAAATTTAAAACTTTAAAAATACATTTTAGAGAGCGCTTTTACCAAAATGCAACATTCTGCCTTGAACGAGGCTAAAGCTATTCCTCCTGAATATTTAATCTTGCTATGATGTATTATGAATTTTTGTAAGTGTTGTTTGTGCTTGTATCTTTGACACTGAGGAGGGCTATTGTTCTAGCCGAAACGTCTGTCTTTGTGTTTTAATGTTTTTAATTAAAATGTATTTTTAAAGTTTTAAATTTTTGTATTTTTTTTATCTCATTTTAAATGTTACATTGGTTTTAATGCAAAAAATAATTATTTAAATTAGTTTAAATGATTCTGCAAATAATTCAATGTTTTAATTAGCTTTATTAGGATATATTTTAAGGAATGCATTTTTATGCATCCTTTCTGGTTGAAAACTTATTACAGACTACAAAAAGAAATTACAATTTTGATTATATTATATTATATTATGACATTTGATGAGAAAAAATTAATATCTTATTTTTTTTATACAATCATTAAATTATATTATTGAATGAAATAAAACAGTTTTGTAAATGTTTATTTAGAGAGAAAAAGTCATCATCAGTCTATAATTCTTTTCGCCCACGCGCTTTTCATAATACTTCAATGTTCAAGGTTACATTTAATTATAGAAGAAATTAGTTTGTTTATATTTCCGGAATAGATGACAATAAAAGAATGAAAAAGTTTATGGAGATGATGAAATATTTATCAAAAATTGTGATAAAATATTGAATAGAATGAAATAAGAGTTCATTTTACTTTTATTCCTCAGTTTAGACCAAACCAATCATTAAGAATATGAAGGTCATTTAATTTTTAATTAATTATAATTAATTACTATTACTTTGTAATAAGTTTTCTTGTAGTCTAAAACTGTTCTCTTTTGAAATAAACTTAAAATCCAAACCCAATAGTGTTATTGTACGTTTAATATTAAAAACCCAATTAAACCCCAAAAACCTCACCCAGGTTGGGCTTTTTTTTAATGTTAGAACAAATTATTATTATTATTATTATTATAATTTTTATTATTATTGAAAGAGAAAAATTAAAATGAATAAGGTTATTGAATTGGGGCGACATTAAATCGATGTATAATCATAAAAGACGCATTAAATGAAAAATTTATACATGTTTTACTGCATATAGTATTCCATATGTATTTTAATGCATTTATTATTAAAACATTTGTTTACGTTTGTTAATATTAACTCGCTTGATATTCCCGCCACCCCTCCCCACTTCCCTCTAAAAGCAACCTATTACTCAACTGAATAATTAAAACAAAAATATCGCCTGGAGATTAAAAAATTCAAAACGGATTATGTCTGTATGAAATTCTTTTTTTGAAAATGTAGGTTACCAGGACAACGCCCTCCAGCGGAAGCGTTTGTCTAAAGTGCGGGTGCAAGTTCAAGGTCGAGACAGTAATCGATATACGGCTTTCGTTCTGCAGCTAAGCATGCCTAAAAAATTAGGAACATTGTGCCTTATCTCTCTTTAAAAATTAAAAAGAAGAGAAAAAAATAAATTTCTATTGATCTCTTTTTGCTTTGTATATTTTTAAGCAATATAATATCATTAATCAGTATCTTAGAAATAAAGAAAATGCTTATAAAATTATAATACGTGGTAACTCGCTTACGTAAATTTTAAATGTATGGTCTATTTTCGATTAATAATAGTTGCCAGATTTAACCGATCGATCATTTCGAGTTGATTGCAATCTAAACTGGCAGGTTGTGGCCACCACAAGACTTTCTTCTATATTTTCCTACATAATTCAATAAGTGCAAATATTTTATTAAAACTATTAAATTATCTAAAAGGATGAATGCAAACGATTTTAATCTTGGAGAAAACTGGCACTAAATATCCAAAGAAAGACAGTTTTATTGTTTATAAATAGATCTTAAAAAGTGCGTTTTCATAATGGTTATCTCACATATCAGGTTTCGTACAGTTATATACCACAGAAGGTGACATATAGCCTTGCATTATCGAGGAAAATTGTAATATAGCAGCGCCACCTGTTGGGCGGTTGACACCAAAAGTTGACAGGCTTTCTTTATGTCAAGGCAAGCTTATATGCAATTCTGTGCAGTAGTCCCTGAGATATAGCCTTCCCTTAAACTCCGGAAATTGCTAGAAACCCTGGATAATCTCAGAGATACGACAGGTACTTAGTTTTAGTACGCATGCTCAGTGGACAAACGCTTGTCCAGATTCCCTCTTGCTACAGTAACCTTTTACAATGCTTGGCGCTGATCGCGCATTTTGGTGATTTATCGGTGTAAGTTTTTAAAGATATTCTCTAAAGTAAAGCAAAAAAAATTTTCTTTGCAATCAAACTAAGATACATTATGCTTTACGTTACATTCGTTTTATTATTATTATAATTATTATTTAAATTTAGATTACATTTCTATATTCATAGAAATAATTTACACCATCTTATCATACTACATATCAAAAATTCTGAATTTTAATACTCTTTAGTTTTTAATAATATACTACGCAACTGTAGTCTAAAAATATATATTTATACAAACTGATAATAAAAAAAATAATAATAATAAAATTATTTTTATTTATTTAAAAAATAATTCATTTTATCAAATTTGTCCTTGTAGTTACTGGTAAGAAAGTACATCGATATTAAGATTACTTTGTAAAAATTTGATGATTTAACAGTTAACTTGATTTGATATATTCATTGGGAGATGACCGTTTAGCTTTATGATTAATTTTATTTATTGCAATAACTTACAAATATATACATTCTCAGCACATTAAATGTTTAAAAATTGTTTTAGTTGTTTATAAAAGGTTTTTCAGGGGGTCAAATGTTTTTGAGACTGTAAAATTAACTTTGCTCTCAAAGCTAATAGACGGGAGATATCAGGTTCGATACCAGGTAGCGCTCATCGGGCTAACTTTTCGAAATTATCTGCAGTTTTCTCCGAAACAAGCGTAAATATGGGCTAGAACACCTTAAAAAGACCACCCCTTACTTAAGTTATTCAACCCATACCTCGGCCTTTCTTTTGTAGGCAACTGGCACATTAACACCAATATGTTTTTCTTAAAATAATTCAGTTTAGGAAAATTGAATTAGTGTAATGCTTAAAAACATACCAATATTTTATAGTTAAATGCATAATCATTGATAATATTAATATTTGTAAAAATATTTATTAACTTTAAAAGTTTTATACATCCTTATTGTTCATGTCAAAAGTTTATTTTTCTTCAAATGTAATACAAATATATATATGCATATATATATATATTTTTTTTCGTATTTTGTACCTTTGAATAAAGTATGATAAAAAAAAAAAAAGGAGAGAGAGAGAGAAAAAATAACGTATGTGATAAAAAGAAATATGACGCTAAAAAATAAATAATTAAATTAATTAATTAATAAACAAATAAATAAATTAGCACTTATAATTTTACAACATAAAATTCTAACATATGTTGATCTCATAAAGAATGGTTGATTGGTTGTATGGCTTAAGACTGATTGACTACTCTAGGGGCCTAGGCCTACAGGAGAAATGCCCTCCGTGGGGTGGGGGGGGGGGTTCTAAGTGAATCTAGTTCGTATTTACGTGAGTTTTAGAGAGAACTACGGAAAACTCCGAACGGCTAGATCGATGAACGCGTTTTTTGATCGAACCCGGCACTTCCCATCTACCAACTTTGACCGCAGTTCCGCTTGGCCACCATAGAGGTATTTACTTCTATTAATGCCTTGATTTCTCCATAAAAAATAAATAAATAAAATAGATAAACAAATAAAAAAAAATTTATGTTTTTAAATTAATAAATAAGAGAACAATAAGCATTTTAATACTTTTAACCTTATTCTTTTTCCCCTCATATTCCGTATTTTTGAATAAATATAAGAAAAATATAAGGCACCTATTGAGTTTAAGTTTTATGCATAAAATGAATGTACTAGCCTTTATTTATATACTCCTGAAGAAATTAAAAAAAAAAAAAAAAAAAAAAAACTAAATAATTAAAAGGCCTTTTTATTTATTAGTTATGTATTTTTAACACTAAAATTTCCAAAAATATGCTTTACTTTATTAATTGTATTTATATCTAAATGTTCGTTATATTAATCAAAATAATTTTTAATAAGATCAGGTAAAACAAAAATAAATAGATAAATAAATAAAATAATAATAAGTGTATATTAGTTAATGTTAACTTGCATAATTTATTTTCAAAATTGTTCTAAAAAGAAGGGGGGGGGGGAAGCCGAACGCCGCACGTTAAAAGTGCGATTTTTTCCGAAAGAGGTTGGCTGTGTAATTATTGAAGTTATCGCCAAATACGAAACTGTTTTAAGAAAAGTACTTATTTAGAAAAGAATTGACGAAAATCAATGAAAATTTTTATTTCTATTAATAGGAAAAACATTTAGGAACATGAAAATTTGCTTCAAAAATTTTTAATTACATTTAATTAATATGAATTATAAGCATTTTTCAAAGTCACAATTTCTCTCTGCCTTATGTCTATGGTAGCGATGCGCGAAATCGCCTCGGGCGGTCAAAGGGAGCTTTCCACCAATAAAAAAGTATGAACACCTTGTCGTATCTCTCAGTAAAGGGTCGCTAGAAATCGCTGTATAGCAACGCCACCTGTTGGCCGATAAGCATTCAAATTGAATCAGCGTAATGTTTCATAATGGTTTTCTCGCATATAAAGTTTTATTTGATTATACGCAATAGAACTTGAGATATAGCCTCTCCTTAAATTACGAAAATCGCCACATGTTAAGCAGTTGACACCAAAAGTTGATAGGCACTAATTTAGGTCAAGGTGCATCTACATATAAATTTATATACAATTTTGAGCAGTAGTTCCGGAGATACAGTCGCGACAAAATTTTTGTCACACACACAGAGAGACAGAGACATTTTTAAAAAATGGTCAGATCGTGTTCTAGACCTCTCAAAACGTGTAAATCTGTCGAAAACGGGAAGTCGAAAATTTTTACGAATCCAATACTTTGTTTTATTAAATATAGAAAAAAGTAAAATGGTATTGTTACTTTATTTAGACGAAAGAAAGAAATGGCTCGTAAGTCGCAAGTTTAATTTTAGTTTTATTATTGTTATATACATATATTTAAAAGCATTGTTACCATTTTGCGTTATAACACTTTGAATAAAGCAGCATGTCAGGCAACATTCACAAAGAAGATGGGGGGGGGGAGGCCTCTCGTTCAAAATTAAATTCTATTTAGGACAGAATTTTAATTTATCAATTGCGCAAGACGAAAAAAAAAATAGTTTTTAGCCTGAAATAGCACTATTGTTAGGTCTTACCATGTGTATTAGTCGCCTCCAGTGGCGTATGCAAGGGGGGGGGGGGGGTTGGGGGTTTAAACCCCTCCCTTGACAAAATGTATAAGAAAAATTAGGCTGTTCCTTACATTTTTTTTTTCACATTTCAAGCGGAAAAAATGCATGGCAAGCGTATAATATTTTTTTCTACGAAGTGGTTTAAAATTATGACTAACTTTTTTTTTTCATTACTCTGCGATAAACACTCCTGAAAATAACTAAACCACTTCATTTGCGCGGTGCGAAACATGTTTCCCCTGAAAACAATTCTCTGAAAGGATTTCACCTTTACGAGTTCATACTCAAGCACAAGAGGGGTCGACCATATGGGGAAGGGGGTGACCATTGAAGTAGTGACCTTGAAGGAGTGACCCAAACAATACCCCAACAGTAGAAGACATTTTAAATGAACTAGCGAAAACTTCTCGTTGATTAGACTTCGCTCTGTAAATAAGAAAATTCAATGAAATATTTTGCGTAACTATGTACTATTTAATTTTATGTTTTGTGTAGCAGTTTGTAGAGGCTCTACGTTATTCGTCGCTAATTAAAGATTTTTTAGTTTGATCTTCTAATTGGTGAGTTTGTTTTACTATTTTTCATTTTCTTACTCTTATTTTCGGCAAGTAATTATGATATTTTAAAAGATTGTTAAACTTAATTAAAAATAAACTTAATTAAACTTAAATAAACTTAATTAAAAATTCGGAAGGACGAACCCCCTCCCCCCCCCTTGGAAAAATCCTGGATACGCCACTGGTCGCCTCAAACATAAAAGTAGTTTATAATCAATATTTATTAAATTGTTACTTTTTACTATATTTAGTAAAAGAAAATATTGGATTCGTAAAATTTTTTCAACTACTGGCACCTAAGTCCAGAACACGATTTGAAAATTTTTAGAAAATGTCTATGTGTGTGAGAGACAAAAACTTTATGGTAGCCCTATATCAAGAACTAATGCAAAGAATTTCATACCAATTTATATGTAGTTGCACCTTGACATAAATTAGTGCCTATCAAATTTTGGTGCATATTGTCTAACACGAAGCGCTGACATCTGTTTTTTATGAATTTTTAATACGGTATTGTAGATTTTGTTTTCTATAAATGTATACAGTGAGAATTATTTTTAACCAATCATTGTGAAATATATATATATATATATATATATATATAATAATAATAATTAATCAACCAGATATTTATTTATTTTTTATTTTATTTTTTATTTATGTGTAGAAGCATTGCTTTCCCCTCACTCTCGGTGTGTGTTTTACATTATGAGTATCTAACAAAAAAAAAAAAAAAAAAAGGGAAAGGAAGAAAGAACTCGCCAATATATTTACAACGATTTGTTGAACTATAGATCGTTGGTTCTTTAAAACAAAGCTATCCATTTTTTTTTTTTATTATTTTTTTTTTATTAAAAAAAAAATAAAAAAACATATATAGGGTAAGTGCACCAGTGATATACACTTTTAGAGCAATCTCTGATTTTTTTAATCTTCTAGTCATCAGAAAATATTTTTAGAAATCTTAAGTTATTACATATGGCATGAAAGACATTCAGAACCACATATATACATTTGATGGCAATTATTATTATTATTATTATTTTATGAATTTTTATTTGACACCCACTCAATGTTCCAGTAATTGACACTGCCAGTTTTACCTTTTATTAGTAATTGGCACCCTATGTTCCAGTGTTTGACACTGCTAGTTATTCATTTTACCAATTATTAGCACCCTATGCTCCACTGTTTGACATAAACTGTTAAAATTCTTATATGTAAAATATATGATTTTATTATTTTTCTTATTTATTAATTATTTTGGGATAGATGTCAATTACTGGAGCATGCTAATCACTGGAGCACCTACCCTATATATCCTAAGATATTGTTTGTAGGGCATAAAATTGATTTTTCCCCCCTGACATTTACTGTTCTTTATCTCTGAGATGAAAATTGCCGACATTAAGCACAGAAAATAGTTTTAATAAATAATTATTTTTAATAAAACATTTCCATTGCATGAATTTGTATAGGAACACACAGAAGAAAATTTTGTGATGGTCATAACAATTTAAAATGATCCTTCTTTTAAAACGATTAATAATTGAACCGTGTTAGAAAATAATTAGCAGGATTAATTATTGCGTTGAAAATAATTCAACGCAATATGAAAATATGAATTAACCCCGCTAATTCAATTTATCTATTTGCAACAATGTACTCTAAATAAACAAAAGTTACTAATACTACTACCCCTTTTCAAATCAAAGCTTTGACAAGTCCTACACCTGAAATGAAGTCATCGGATTTTGGCTTCCTGCCAGGTGTATTGTTTGTGAAGTAATTTTGATAATCCGTGTTTTGATATCTTAAAAGTAAATATACAACAGCCTTGTCGAATAAATTTTACTTTCCATAATTGCGTTCTACCTTCCTTTTTTATATGTTATTTTTAATATTTAAGTTGTTTTCATATTAAGTTTGTTACTTTAACGCTCATTTTCAACTTTATCGATTTTTCTTGTCCTTGAACTTGACCTTATTCGATTATGGCCCGCAGTGATTCATTAAATCGAAGAACATCTAAATCGAATTATCACACTCTTTAATAAATTTTGCTGAAATAATTAGAAATAAAATAAAAGGAAAGGAAAGAAGCTACGGCATTGTTAGTTTTTGTGTTTTACAGTATATGTATTTATTATTACCTTTAGTATCGTACTTTATAATAGTTTTAATTAATTTATTTATTTTTTAGTGTTTTTCTCTTCTTCTTTATTTCATTTGATTTAATTTTTATTTGTAATAATTTCTAAAAATCTTAATGTATAATAAATAAATAAAATATTTGTTTAAGTTAATTTTAACTTTAATTAATTTACAGACAACATTATTTAAGGAAAATCAGAAACAAGTTTTTTTTTAAAATAGTTAAAAAGAATAAAGTAGTTTAAAAGAAAAAAAAAATCAAAATCAAAATATTTAAAATTACTTTGAGGTATATAAAAAGGTATATATATATATATATATAATAAAATAATAATAACAAATAAATGCACGTTTTTATTCCAAGACGTTCCAAAAACTCCGATTTAGTGGAACTGGATTAAAAAGTAATTGCAAGATATGACACCGGCAGATAGGCTTCCTCCTTCTCTGGAACTTGCCCCTGATGAGATAGGACTCTAAAAGTAGTTCTATACGATATTGTATCGACTATGCACTCATGTCTACATTTTGAGTAAAATCCGTTTGTCAGAAGTATATTAATAATAATAATTTAAAAAAAAAAAAAAAAAAAATCACAAGTCGTGGCACAGACAGACAGACTTTTGCTTCTAGAGCTTGTCCTTGGTCGAGTAGATTTTTAAACGTAAGTACCCGGCGTATTGTATTGTCATAGACAAACGCTTGTGCAAAATTTCATAAAATCAGTTCAGCTGAAATGATTTAAAATGAATCGCAAGACATCTCACAGACAGATAGATTATTGCCCCTGCCCCCGTTGAGATAGGTCCCTGAAAATGCTTGTATTGTCATGAATTTTGGACTCATGTCTAAAATTAGAGTAAAATTGGTTCGGCAGGAGAGCAATAACGAAATGCAAGATTTGACGCAAGCTGATAGATTTTGCCCTGGAACCTGTCCCCAGTACGATACATTCCGGAAAATGCTTGCATGTGCTATTATTATTATCGATTCATATTTGAAATTTAGGTAAAATTGGTTAGACAGAAGTGCATAAAAACAATCACAAGTTTTGACGCAAGCAGTCAGATTTTTTACTCCTGAAACCTGGATCCCTGTAAACGCTTGCATATTGTGCTATTATCAAATATGAACTGGTGTCCAAATTTTGAACAAAATCGGTTCGGTGGAAGTGGCTGCAAGATTTGACCCTGACAAACAACAAATGCAGTTAAATAAAAGCGCGTTAAAAAATAAATAAATAAATAAAAACGCGACTATTTAAAAAACATTCCGAAATAAAATTTTAATGAAATTTTTGTAGGAAAATCAAAAACAGAATCAACAAATTTTGAATGTAGTTTTATCTTTTTATGTATTATTTTAGCCCTGAAATGATATATTTAAATCCTTAACGCGCGGTGCGTCCTCGCCGCGAGGGCGCAATTATTAAGTCCCAACTGCAAAAACTCATATCGGATTTTTTTTTTTTTTTTTTACAAAAATTTTATTTTTTATAAGATAGCATAATAAATCATTTTTTTTTTTTTTTTTTTACATTTTAATTTTGTTAAATTTCGATAACTTATAATTTAAATCAGCGTAATTACTCTGCACTCTCTGACATGTTTGAAAAATATTTACGTTTTACCTGCCTGTTCTTATTTGCCTGTAAATGTTGTTTCGCAGCAGTGATACTATATGTGCGCAAAAAGTAAGTATTCAGCTGTAATGTCCAAGTCATGTTCGGGAGAATCGATAAAGCATTTGTAAATTCCTAAAAGTATATTTACAACTGCTGCGTGATTCCTTTTATCCCTAAAAATATAAGTTTTGAAAAAAGGCATGAGAGTGCAGAAAAAAAAAAAAAAAAAAAAAAAAAAAAGAGGAAACACGCGTGTTCATAAAATTAATTTTAAAAGAAAAATAACGCGCAAGGAGAAAACTATACAAATGTACGTTCATAAAATTTATTTCAAATGAAAAATAAGGCTCACAGGAAAAAAATTTACAAAATGTTTTTAAAGTGACAAATTAAACTAAAAGAGTAATGCACATCAACACAATAAAACATGTGTTTAAAAAAAAAAAAAAAAAAAAAGTTAGCTAGCAATCAACTTTTAATCATTGGCTGGTGGTGGAAAATGGGAAAGAAGGGAGGAGGGGGGGGGGGGATAAAAAGTAGTTCATGAGAGAAATATTAAACAAAATTCTACTTCTTTATGGGTTCTAAAATATCATAAAGTTAATTTAAAATAATTATTGTGGATGGATAAATATTCAAAAATAAAAGGCTTCCCGCAGAATGTTTGATCGGCAATGGTTAGAGATGAAAAAGGAGGGGGGGAGGACAAAAAAAAAATTACATGGGTAAGAAATATTGAATAATTAATTCTGTTCTTTTATATGTTATAGAATCTTATAAAGCATGTTTAAAATGAATATTGACATATATATTTTGGATGGAGAAAGATTGAAAATCTAAAGTTTTTCGTGGAGCGTTTGAACACTGATCGTTATTGGAGTTTGATTTTAACAAAATAAAAAACCGCGGAATTAACGAAAATCGCAAAAAAGCGGGAAATCGCAGATCCGCGGAAAATTCTCAAGTCTGAAAAAAAAAAAAAAGGGGGAGAAGACGTGTTGTAATTTTTTAACACACACACACACACACACATTTAATTTAATTAATTAATATAGTTAATTAATATATTTAGTTATTAATATATTTAGTAATATATAATAATATTTAATTAATTAATATATTTAGTTTCTGTTTTTGTTAAAATCTGTAACAGAAAGCAAAAATATCCTATGTAATTATTATTGACGGGGGGGGGGGGGTTGCAGGCCTGTGTAATCTAAGAATACCATGATCTATTTCGTCAAAAGAAATACACACACACACACATATATATTGAAAACAAGGGACTTTTTTATCATATAATCCTACAGATAATTATTTTAATTTATCAAAATGGCACGATTTTTATTAACTTATACATAATAATCTTTGTTTGTTTTTCAATTTTATTTATCCCAATGTTTACTGTAATTTCTCTAACGAAGAATAAATGCATATGCGCTATTCATTCATTTTAAATGTCAGATTAATTATATGAAAATGCAATTATTCATTTAATTTATTCAAATCGTAAAATAAATTTAAAGCTTTTGTTGGTTAAATTTTATCCATCTGTGTTTAATTACATAAATGTGTAGTCAAACTACCACAAAAATATTTATTATGTGATCGGATGCATTACTGTTGCATTATATGTATTTGGAAATAAAATTGTGTTTAAAACGATAAGGTATATGAGGAAAATAAAATGCTACTCTTAATTCACTAATTAATTACGGATAGGAATTAAATTCCTCAAATTATTCCTCCTTAATTATTAATTTTTTATATCATAGCTGCCATTTTTTCTTTTATACACCATTATTTCTTCATAAAAATTTTCGAAAAATTTCCCTTGGCGAAATTTGAAATCGAAGTAGCCTGGGTGTTTCTCGCCAAGTTATTAACTAACGCAATTGCGGTAACCATTTCAGTTCATCGCCAAAATGCGAAAAAATTATTTAACGTCGCCAATGGGGTCCCATACTAAACTTGTGTCGTTTAGTTGGATCATATTTTTCAATGGCGTCCATCCATTATCGTAAGACTTAATTTCACTTCATAATTACTTTCATTTTATGATCGACTGAATTATACATAAGTAAATAAAATATTTCTATAATAAGTTACAATTAAATATATAACATGTTTAAAATTGTATATTTCAAGCTGCATTTGTAAACGTTAGAACAAAATTATATGTGATTAAAAGTAAAATTAGTTTACTCATAAATTAAATGATCCTTTAACTGTAACCTATAATAAAATATGTTATATTATTTAAAAATACTAAGTTCTTGCACATAACTTATTTATATGCTTATTGTATTTCTTTATTGTTCTAAATAGCAGGCTACGCCCGCTTCGCTGGTCATTATATTTAAATGATTTTTCACAAGAATTGAATCACTATATTAATTGTTGTTTTAATATTATTGTTTTTTTAATATCACTTTACTTAAAAATATATATATATATATATATTATTAAATTAAATTGCTTTAAATTTCGCTTCGGGTTCCAGCTGTCTATGACAGGTCTTTTCCTGTCAGCACTGCATCGGGTCCAGGTTACCACTTCCTGCAGAAAGGTCTTCGGACACTTCAATTTGGGTTTTATTGACAACAGGTGGAGCTGCTATTCTTCAAGAACTACGCTTTTAAAAATAACTGTATCTCAGCATCTATGAAACATTTTAGTTTTTGAATCATGTATTTTACACTATGTTACCATATAATTCCGACCAATATAATAAATAGAAGAAAAAGTAGATTTTTCTTTAAAAGGAATTAACTAAACAAAAAAAAAATAAATAAATAAATAAAATATAAAATAAAATAAAATAAATAAAATTCATAAATAAATAAATTTTAATAAGTTTAATCTTTTGTATTTTATTATCATTTTTTTCCAATAAATGCAATAAACTTAAAAAATAAATAAATAAATAAATAATAATAATAATAATAACAAATAAAATAAAGGAATTAATTAAATAAATTAAAAATAAAAAGTTGTTATATTGTAAAAATTATAAGTGTTATAAATAGTTTTTTTAATTTGAAAATTTTATTCATTAACCTTGAAAATTTATTCAGATAAATTGAAGTGGAAAGGCTGATTTTTATACCAGCTACGGGAAAAATACCAGAGCCGAGAATCGAACCCGGGCCCTCAGCTTAACACGTGGATGTTCTACCACTGAGCTACCCTGGCTCATTGCCAGCTCGGCATTTCTCACTAATTTTTAACATAGTTGGTATAAAAAATCATCCTTTCCACTCCAATTTATCTGAAAAATTTAACGTATTTAATTTTTTCTACTGTTTCACCAGTTGATTTCAACAAATATAATAAATTAAAAAAACAAGAACGGAAAATCATGTGTTACTCATTGATTATTAACATTTTCCAACTGTATGTACAACTTGTATCGTATAACTTCCGATGTTCTTTGCCTACGTTATCACACAACATACAGGCAGAAGGCACACATATAGACTAATTGAATTCATAATCAATCTTAAATATTGTTGGAAAGTGTTGAAAATATACTTAATGCAAAAGAAAATGCAGCCCTTAGATTCTAATTGCAGCTTTTAGATTCTAATTGCACCCCTTAATGTATCTGAATATTTTAATGTAGCCCTGTAAATCTGAAAGTTAACCATATCATATTCTATACAAAATATCATTTTAGCATATTAAAAATAAATTTCACTTTATTTATGATTTTTTCAAAAGAAAGCTATTTAAATGTGATTTATAAAAATGTCTGTCCTGCATTGTTTTTTTTTTTTTTTTTTTTTTGTGTGTGTGTGTGTCCTTGTACTACACACACCAGTTTTACGGGACCTATTAATGTCATTTTAAACAGGGAACATTTCATAGTAAACCTGAACAACATATATCATTTTTTAAAAATTCTAAAAATATTTACGGGCGTTGGGCGCAGGCAGACGGGCAGATAGACAGATGACAGTCGGACAGACACACAAACTGAAATTGTATTCACACTTAAAAATTGTTAGAAAGTGTTAAAAACGCTTAATGTAAATGCGACAGAATGTAAAACACAAGTAATTAATTTTTACGTCCCTTGTCCCTATAAAGGGACAGTGGGCTTTGAAAATATCAAAATATTAACCAATAAAGAAATTTATAGATTCAAAAAGTATATTTAATGTATAAGATATAGATAAAAGTATTTCATCGATTCAAAAATATATTTAAAAAATATGCAATTGCATAACATTTTAAGCTAGAAATAGTGTTGTATAATTAATTGGTTTTCAACTGGGCACGTTCCTAAATAATTATCAAATTCTCCAAAGAAAAAATTCTTTTAATGGAACAAGTTATTTTTTATTTATTTATTTATTTACTTATTTTCTGTGCGTGTTCCAGTAATGTTAGCTAATTATTCTGAAATATGCTAACATTTATGTAGAAATTAATATTGTAACTGTAGTAGATAATTATTATAAGAAAGATAAATTTGAATTTTTTCTGGCGTAGGCGGTACATGATGATAATAAATTATTGTTTAATGATAATGAAAGACATAAATTGCGACTATTTACGTGTTTTATTATCATTATTTAAGTCATCGTATTATGACCTTACTTGCGAAACTTTCTCTGCTTAACTACTAAGAAAACATTCAGGCCGTAAAAGTGATTGTTCTAAATCACATTAACCTTATTAACGGTGACTTTAGAGCGAATGTGACCTTAAATGCTATTATGAGAATGAAAATGATGCAGTCGCTTTATCATGTTAAACTTCTTTCTCTAACGCTCTTCGACAAATATTACATCATCATCTATAATAGTTTAATAGTTTGTTTTATGCCACGCTAGACATTTTTCAGATGTTTTCGTAATCGATTTTAAAGTTGAATGTATGAGGAGCAAACATTCAAACCGTGTTTTCTCCAAAAATAATAAAACTGAGTTGGTGATTTTTCTTTAAACTTAACATAAAAATAGTATGTCTACATATCTTCTTAGATATGTCTACATGTTTTCCTAGTGCGTAGTTATGTATCTAAACAAACAATAATTTCGTTTTAAGTTTAGTTATTTTTTAATTTATTAGTTTTTGTGTTTTCGGTAAAATTATGTCCGAGGGAGAAAACACGGTTTGAATGTTTGCTCTTCGTATATTTGAGCTACTTCTCCCCCCAGCCCCTCCCACTCAGTATTATTCCCATAGATGTTATATACTAGACAACGCATTCCCCTTCGTTATTTGACTGCATCATGAACGAGCTTCCCCAGCAAAATTGTCACGTGATGTTGGTCTAGAGGAAGAGTGGAGAATGATCACTATGTTATTTTTCTGTAGGAACGAATTTTGTGTTTTTTAATATTTTTATTGTGCACGCACTTTTTATTTTAGCATTTAGATTTACACATGGATGGAAAGCTAAACTTTCATAGATTAATTACATAGAAAAAAAAATTATGATAAATCATTTTGCAAGCGAAAAAATTGCGTTTGAATTCTTACTTCAGTCAGAGAAGTATGAGATTATGCTTGCATACGGGAAAAAAGAGAGAGAGAGAGAGGAATCACCCCTAGGCCAAGATCACGTGACTTCCGAGACTCAGAACAAAGGATGGAGGTATCAGATTACACCCTCATGTTGAAGACATTCGCTGTAATGGTCAGCCGTATTGGTAGCGTGGTCTAGTATATAAGGTCTATGATTATTCCACCTGGATTAAAATATTCGAGATTAAGGTTTTCGGGTTTTCCATATGGAACTAATGGCGACAAAATAACTATTATTATTTTTTTCTGTATTCAATGAAAAAATATTTATATATATATACAGGGTATTTATAAAGTCCCGGACCCATTTTGATGTTTAATAACTCATAAAATAATGAAGATATAAACAAACTTATGGCATTTATTGATGGAATAACTCATATATTTTCTTTTCAGGTTTGAATATCTTTACTTGTGTAAATATCGTCTGCGCGTGTGGTTAATTTCAGATAATTTCATTTTCCAGCCTAAATATCTGTACTTTTCTAAATATCGTCTGCTTATTAATTGCATTTTTCTCTCTTTTGTTTTTGGCAACTATTGTAATGTTATGTTTATATGTTATAACGCCGCTGGACTTTTTCCTTTGGGGATTTGTGAAGGACAATGTTTACAGGAGGAGAGTGTCGAACATTGATGACCTAAAAGTCAAAATTACAACCGCAATAGCCTCTGTGGATGCCGACATGCTTGCCGATACCTGGCGTGAAATTGACTATCGACTTGATATTCTCCGTGCGACGAAGGGGGCACACGTGGAAGTTCATTGACAAGGGTCATGAAACTTTTTGAGTCTATGTAACCATTTATGTTATTAATTTTAATCAGTGGCGTCGTCAGAAAAATTTTCAGGAGGGGGCAAACTTCAAATTGCAAAATTTCAGCATGTTTTTACAAATTCAAATGATTGATTAGATGATTGAGGGGATTAAGTAAGCCAGTGTGGAAACATTTACTACAACAATTATTTATACATGCAATTTAAGCTGAAACATTTTACATATAGAAATTATACAACTTATTCTAAACCAACACTAATCCGGAAAATGTACTGTCAAGTCGATTTAAAATCTGTTTGCAGGGAAAAGTTAGACAACATCTATAAATGCATGTTGAATGGGTTTGACTCTCATTGGCTCTGTGACATAAATTTTATTTGGTTATTTGAATTCTAATAACACAGCTTTAAAGCTTTAATTGTAATTTTTTAAAATAATTATTTATCAGAATTTTCCAGGAGGGGGCAAGTGCCCCCTCTTGCCCCTATGTGCCGACGCCCATGATTTTAATCTATCTTTATTATTTTATGAGTTATTAAACATCAAAATGGGTCCGGGACTTTATAAATACCCTGTATATATATATTACATTCGAAAAAGTTTTCGCCTTCTGACTTTCGTTCGTTACACGATTTGAGACGTTCTGAATACAATTTGGGTTTGGCCCGTTTTGTAAAATGTCTGTGCATGCGTGACCAAAATTTTCTGCCAACGGACTCTATCGCTAGTCGAAACAAATAATATGGATATGATTTACTCGGCAATCCCTGACATTTATACTATCATCTCAGTTACTACATAATCTTAGTACTAGATCGTGTTTTTTAATGTTAAAAAATAAACATGGTATTGTACATAATTATTTTAAATTATATATATGTACACATAGTATGAGAATAATGAAAAGAATGAGAATGAATAATAAACAGATGAATAATTCACCACAAAAACCCACAAAGGCCAATTTGGTAACTAAGTGAACTTGAAAGTTTTTAATTATTTATACGAATAAAGAATAATATCATATACTTAAATTAAATTCCTTTAAGATTACAAAGTTTTTAATTATTTATTTGAAAAAAGAATAATATTACTTACTTAAATTAAATTCCTTTAAGATTACAATGTATATATTTATATTAAGTGAAAATTTTTCAAAAGAAAAACAAATCCTTCAAGACTCTTAAGACAAATCACTATTTACTGCAAATTATTATACTGCAAAAAAAAAAAAAAAAAAAAATTCACATGTTCAAATTTCGTATTTTGCAGCTTCAAAATAAAATATAAAAAATTAAAAAAAATATTTTTAATATAAATACACAAAAATAAACTATTTCAAAACAACTAAAAGTAAAGAAATCAATCAATTAAAAATCATATAGTTAAATAATAAAAATAATTCTTTAAGAATTTTTCTATGATATGAAAGTCTATTGTCACGGATTTCGTGACAACGTAGGCAGCAATAAAACTTATAAGAAGAAAATTAAATAAATAAATAAAACTTCATCTCAGAGTCCCAAAATCTCAACAGTCAGGACACTTCTATAAAGAGCAGAAAACATCCCCGGTGTTCATTGTTCAGTTACCGGGGGTAACAAAAGTGCTACAGCCTTGAAAATTTTTAAAAAGGTGCTTGTTTGTTTGTTGATAACGTATACATCAGATTTGTATGCTTGACTCGTAGTCCGCTTGTAAATCTTCGTCAGATAACTACAGATAGCACATTACAATACGAAGAAATGGAAAAACACCCAGAGCGGGAATCGAACCCGCTTTCCTACGCTCGAAAGTGATTAGCAGTGTGGCGACATAACCACTCGGCCACGGAGGGCCTTAACGGCCCTCTTCACTTACCGTCGCCAGAAGCCCGAGCCAATGTTATTCTATGGGGAAATTTTCCTTACAAATAACTTATTAACTAATTACATATTTTTAAATTCTGTTTTCACATTCAGAAAATTCCCAACTGTTAGATTGACGGACCTTTTTTAAAAATGTCTTTTTTTAATTTTTAATATTTTATTTTGAAATTGAAAAAAAAAAAAAAAAAAAAAAAAAAATTCACATGTTCAAATTTCGTATTTTGCAGCTTCAAAATAAAATATAAAAAATTAAAAAAAATATTTTTTTAAAAAAGGTCCGTCAATTTAACAGCTGGGAATTTTCAGAATGTGAAAACAGAATTTAAAAATATGTATTAGTTAATAAGTTATTTGTAAAGAAAATTTCCCCATAGAATAACATTAGCTTCGGCTTCCGGCGGCGGTGAGTGAAGAGGGCCCTTAAAAAGGTGCAGTATTTTGTCCCGTTTATTATTATTTTTCTTAATTTTCTATCAAATACTTTTTCTCGAATTTTTGTTTCATTCGTCCGTTTTATGGTAAACGAGACGCGTAAGGTCAGTGTTTGCGTGAAAATAGTTTGCGACGTTTGATTTATACTACTCTTTTAACGTCACAACGCCTAATAAAAGGAAAACTGGCATGCACGTCTGGAAAATATTAAACACAGAAGGTCAAAAACCTCCCGTGCGTCTCCGCAATATTTTAATTTTAGCATGTAAAACAGGAGCTCGGGTATTGCGAGAAGGCGCTGTCAAAGCGAAATGATGGCCGGCAGCCCGGTTCGCGGTAATCGCAACACAATCCTTTAGTTCTAATTAGTTTGACATCCTTTGACACCAGTTGCATGTTGAAAAGAATTTCAAGTCATCATCTGTTGCTGCTACTGGAAGGGTGCCACATTTATTTTATTTTATTTTATTTTTTACTTCGGGAGAGGGATTGCTTTTGAAAAAGCGCCAAAGAATGTCGTTAATCCATGTTCTGTTTGCCAGCCTACAAATTCAAATGACCGAATTTCCACTTTCTGTTGTGTTAAAGGATTAGTCTGAAGAACTGGTATGTAGCGACTAACGACCATCACAAAACTTTCTTATATATTTTACTATACAAGACTGACTAAGAACAGGATTCGACAAGGATTTATTTAACAAAACTGCATTAAGTGTACTTTTTTTACATAGGAATTTTCGCTAGTGCTCGGGTACTTTTGCTGCCGACTGTATTTGCAAAAAAACTTGCAAAATTTACGTCATCGAAATTGCAAGCGTTCCGTTTGTATGTAACCCTTAGACACTAAATGTCCAGAGAAAGTAAATTTTGTGCCATTTAAATGAAATCTGAAGATTTTTTTTCTTTTTTAAATGAAAAAAAAAAAAAAAAAAAAAAAAAAAATCGATAACATAGTTTTAAATTATCACGCATTTATGGTTTAACCAATCATTTCAAAGGTATTAACGAGTTCTTTTGGAATATACTCATATTGAAAATTTACACCCCGAGGTTGAAAGCGGTGCTCCAGCATATAGAAAATTTCTTATACTACCATATAAAAAATTATGAAAAACTAAATGCCAACGCCCCATTTGGGCAATTTTCACCAAAACTCAATCTCTTTCTCTTCAAATTGAAAACTTAAATTAAATCAAAGTTTTCAAAAAAATCTTTATAAAGTTTGATTTATCCACAATGATAGGGTAAGAACGAATTTGAATTATCAGGGTTTACTGCATATATATGTATTTTCGATTTAAAATTTATTTGAAAGAAATGTTACATCCGCTGAAGATGTCAAGAAAACGAATAAATAAATTAACAAATGTAGAGTGAATAAAAAAATTCAAAAATTTAAATTACAGAGAAAAGGACACATACTAAGTGAAACGGTATACAATATTTTTCTCTTCATATAAATGATCTTGAAACCTTCCTGAAGGTAATATATGTCCTAAATATCTTGTTATTGAATTTTCTCTTTTATGCTACTACGCGATTTTATTTTTCCCAGTTCTTGAAAATATAGTCCCACATTCTATTTTAAAATTCTTAGCGAATTGCAGAATGTTCTTTAATGATGGCGTTTATAAGAAAGCTTAAATTCCTCCAAGACACTCGTGATTCGCATCTTTTCAGGGTCACAATTTAAAAATGTTTATAAGAATTTCTTTACATATATTTATATATTACACAGAGAAAGTCTTTACATATATTTTTTTCCCCCTCTTCACTTTACGCATTTCTTTACAATAAAGATTTGAAGCACTAAAATATAACGATGGTTTCATCTGCATGTTTTATTTTGTACACTAGCGATTAATTTTTCTGCTGATGGTAATGCTTTTCGTCACAAATGATGTCAGATTATGCAGAGTTTTCTTACATACTACATAAATAATATTTAAGTTATAATGTTTAAAAGCTGAGAAGAAAAAAGATTAAAATGGAACGATACAAAAATTAATGGAGAAAGGGAAAAGTTAAATATATATATATATATATATATATATATATATATATATATATATATATAACAGAAAAAATGCGCAAATTTTATTTTAAAAATATTACCAAAGACACCAGTAAATCTAATATGATGTGCCTAGCACTAGACTTTCTTCTATATCAATCTAATATATTAATTGGACTGAAAACTACATAAATCGTAAAAAAGGCGGCATAACAGTTCTATCTTACGGTGGGTATGTACAGTCGGGGAAAAAAAAAACGCAGCACTCGATGTAACTCCGTTGCTTTTCAATGCACAAAGATGTAATAGGTATCTATCATTCGACGGGGAATTGAGAGTAGATTCAGAAAATGAACGGAAATTTTGAATTGGGGGTCGTCTACATATTAAAACGCGCACCAACTTTGATTTTTTCAATGGTAATGCCCCATTTTTATTTTATATTTGAATTCCTGGGATCGCGACAATGCGAAAAAGTATATTGGTTGTATATTTTGCTTATTTTTTCACAGAGTTATAAGCGTTCAAAGTTTGAATGTGCTAATGTTAAATTCATATTTCAAACTTTTATTAATATCTTCACAAAAAATAACTTGATCGATATAATTCTTTTTTTACGAGATACAGTAAAGAAACCCAAACATAATCCATCATTAATTTTGATTCTGAAAAATATTTTTAATTCTGAAAAATATTAATAAATTCATATTCATAAAAATTATGAATTATGACCTATATTAATTTTTACATAAAATGAATCCTAATGCTGAAAAATATGGGTGTGCAAATTTGCAGCTCATTCCAGTTATTAGTTTTCGAGATATAAATAAATCTTTCTTTTGGAGTGGTTTAGGGGGCCGTCTCTTAAAAAATTTTGAATGAGATAACGAAGCAAATCTTAAAAAATAACGGAGAAAATTGAACAAAATACTTTTATTTTTTATTTAAGGGTCAAATTATATAACAACAATGTCAAATGCAAAGAAATGAAACAAAAATGTTGATTTTAGACATTTGTGTTAGTATCAAGAATTCGTGTTTTCTAAAGCCCCGCCTTTTATCGTTCTTCAAAACAAAACAATACAGACACGAAAAGTGAATGTGACTTTATGTATTCGTGTTAAACCCCTTATTTTACATTGGCAAAAATATACCCAAGTGGTATTTACTTCATCGATTACTGGTGATAAATTTAGAATCCTTTAAACGAACACTAGAAGAAAAAATTAACTAAATAGGCGGGGTTTACTGTTTTAAATACTCTCAAAATAAAATATTTCAAAACAAATTTTCTGTACCACAGTTATATTACAGATGGATATACATTATAACTATATTCTTTCTAATTAATATATTTCTATCCATAGTATATTTTATTGCAAAAATATGAACACTGGGTACATGCTTAAGAAATAAGTAACACACAAATTACGAAAGAAACGCCCACTGGCATTGTTACAGATTTTCAAATGATGTGAATCTACGTCAGCAGTCGCGAAAGCGTTAATTAAGAAATTATATTTTCATAGAAATTATAAAACAAATCGTACAGTTCCAAAGAGTTCAACTTACCCAAAACTGGTAAGTGCTATTAAAATTGTTCAATATTTACTTTATGAAACCTTACAATAATTTATCCGAAAAGATTTAGTTTATGCGTTGTTGTATATATATATATATAGCTATATTATTTCAGTTTGTATATTATGTTACACGTACGAAAGAAAATTTAAGCTTTATTGGTGATCAGTATATCCATGATAGATACTTTTTAATTGAAAAATATTGCACTTTTATAAAAAGTATTGTCTGACCAATCGTAAGTGTAATGTATTTAAATATACCTAAAATTATCTAAAAAAGTACTAAAGTATATACATATCCAAAAAACTAAATTCGTGATAATTAAGATACTGCGAAGGTGTTAATATTTTTATTTCTTTTTATAACTTTTTTTTTCTTGAAATATTTCCGGTGTGAAACAGTATAATTTTGTCTAGTTCTTGTAGGATCTTAATTTTATTTTTCTATATTTAGAGATAGCCCCCTAACACATTTTTGATCATAACTCTATGAATACTAAAGATAAAGTATACAAACAGTATACTTTTCCGCACTGCCAGACTCTCAGAAATTTGAATATGAAGTCAAAATGGGGTGTTACTATTGAAAAAATCAAAGTTGGCGCTCATTTTAATATGTAGATGACCCCTAATTCAAAATTCGACAACATTTTCTGAAAGTGCATTTCATTTCCTGTTCAATGGTGTCTATTAAGTTTTTCTGCGTCAATTAATAACGAAATACCATCAAGTGCTGCGTTTTTTTTTTCCCCGACTGTACATGTATTCAAATTGAACTCGCATATAAAGTTTGCTATAATTACACAATTAAGCTGAAAAATAGCCTTTTCCCGTTAATAGAAAAAATTGTAACAGAGCATCGCCATCTGTTGTCCGATATGCACCTAAATTAAATCAGCATAGTTTTTCAGAATGACTATCTCACATTCCAAGTTTGATACCTATAATACTTTTTAGAAACTGAGATACAGACCTTATGTAAATGTGGGAAATAGCAGCAAAATCGACTGGTTGATATAGTACATCAAAATCTAAATAACATCAAGTTATATCGAGATCCACTACATTTAAATTTTTGAAGAATTCTTTGCTTCTTTTCATGACAGCGCCTAAAACATTTTAGTAACAGACACATACATTCCACTCCAAACAGACAGGAAGACTGACTGACGCTTTCTAAAAAAAGTCAAATCATATTTCAGAGACCTCAAAACATGTAAATTCATCGAAAATCTTTGGTTGAAAATTTTCACAAATGCAGTTTTTCCCCTAATGCATACTTGCCAACCAACTCATTATAAACCGTGCAATTTTTAGTACCCGCCCTTTTTTTTTTTTTTTTTTTTTTTTTTTTTCACACCAATCATTTTTAGAGTAATCTTATTTAATCGTAACAACATTTGGAGATAATTACTCTAAAAATAAAGTGTTGTGAGAAAAGGGGCGTTTTTTGAAGGGGCGTAAATAATTGTACGGTTATTAATGTATGCTAATGTATATAAAGAAAAGTAAAAATAAAATAAAAATATAGAAGAAAGTAATAAAGTAAAATTAAGGTTTGTAAAAGATTTTTAGAAAGTTTGGTTTACCCAATCATTTAGTAAAAGCGATTTCGTATTATCATACGTATCATATATTTTAATTTTAAATTTATTTGAAAGAAATGCTACATTCGCACAAGATTGGTGAATCAAGAAAAACAAGAAAAAGTAAATTAAGAAATGTAAATTGAATGCAATTTTAAAATTTAAATTAAATATGGAGAAAATTACCTATTTTAACCCGTTAGCGCCCAGTGTCTTCATTTGATGACAGCGAATAAATTGGCACGTATATTTTTTGTAGTTACTTGGAATGATTTCTGCTTTTTAGTGAGAGTTTATAGCGTCACTCTAAATGATCCCTGAAAGTTTTATGTGCCTACTATTAATTATTATTTCATAATTTGGATAGTCATTTTATGATTTTTCATTCGTCGCACATATATTTGCTTTTCGCGCAGGTATACTAACTTAAATCAAGTTGAATAATAATATATATTATAATACTTTACTTTCGAGATCTTTATCAACATACAATAGGAAATTAATCTGGTATCTCAAAGTTTTTCTATCTCGAAGTTTTCTCGCAAGAACACTAAACGTCAATAAATGAGGATAGGCTTTAAATTTAGAACTATCAGCAGGGCCTCACTATCGCACGGTCACATGGGACTCGTGCGCTGGACACGAAATTTCTGAGGGGCACAAAATGTTACTAATGATTAAAATATATGGTCTAAATCTCCTTTTTTTCTTTTCTTTTTTTGTTTGTTGTCTTGCTCAACTGTGTTTCACTTACATGAATAAAAATTTAAAATAAAGTCTGTTGTTAAGGTTGATTGTGGGTAATTTTATTTGTCTTTAGATCCTAAAACAGTGGCAGATAATTTTTTTACCCAAATAACTCTTTTCGGTCTGTTTTTTCACCGGCTATAAATTGTAGTAAGTTAATAAAGTTTTTATTTATTTATTTATTTATTTATTTATTTATTATTATTATTATTATTTTTTTTTTTTTGGGGGGGGGGGGGGGGGAGGGCACGAAAAATTTAAAAGTGCCCTGGGCACAAAAAGTTGTTAGTCGGGCCCTGACTATCAGAAGAATTGTTTAAATTAATATTTTTTACTATCAGTTGTCAATATTAATTTAGAAATTAAATAATCAGCTAATAATAATTTACAAAATTAATTCGGGCGTTAACGAGTTAAATGAAACAGGATAAAATATTATTCTCTTCATAATAATCTCGAAACAATCTTGAAAATAACAAGTTTTAAATATCTTGTTATTTTATTTTATTTATTTTTTTTTTTAATGATACAACGCGATTTTATTTTGCCTATGTTCTTGAACATGTCACTCCTCATTTCATTTTTAAATTCCTTACCTATTGCGGAATGTGCTCTAATGATGTCGTTTCTAAGAACGCTTAAATTCCTTACGAGACGCGCTCTTTATTCGTATCTTTTCAGCATCATAAATGTAATTTTTTTTTTCAGAATTTCCTGGAAATTTTTACTGATATATACATTAATTTTAATTTATGTATCTCTTTATAATAAAGTATTTGAAGTAGAAAATATAAATGGTGGCATAATTTTGCGGTACGTTAATAAGTAATTAAAATTTCTTGGTGATTATGCTTTTAGTTAACAAATTGTCTCATTTAGATTACACCGTGGTTTTAAATATGCATAAATAATATTTAAGTACTGAGCAGGGAAAAAAAAAAGACTTAAAAGAGAAAGAAAAAAGAAAGAAAGAAAGAAATATAACAATATAAGAAGAGAAGTTAATACAACCGAACCTCGTTAACGCGAACATGTTTAACGTGAATTGCTTTTAACATGAGTTGTTTCCACAATCCCCGTTAAAAAGAAGATTAGTATCTAGTTATAAATACGATAGCATGAATTACTGATAACATGAACAAATTTTTTATCCCCCTTGAGTTTCACGTTAACGAAGTTCGATTATATATATATATATATAAGCAGAAAATGCGTAAATTTGACTCTAAAATTCTTCACAGAAACTCCTATAATAATAATAATAACAACAATAATAATAATAAAATGTTTGCTTTAAGGACAAATGATCGTCATACTTAAATAACACACTCATACACATAAATAAAAAGAAAGAAAGAAAAAAAGGAAAGAAATATAACAGGGTAAGGAGGAACGTTTGAAAAAAAGGGGGTATAAACACAAAAAATGCGTAAATTTCATTAAAAAAATCCTTTTCGGAGGCACTAATAATAACAATAACAACAATAATAATAATAAAATTTTTACTTTAAGTACAAATTATCGTTATGCTTAAATAATAAATGAAACGAGAGAAATATAAAAAGACAGAATAAAGAGAGAGAGAGAGAGAGAGAGAAACCGAAAATGCGTAAACTTTATAAGAAAATTCTTAAGAAACATAAATAATAATAAAATGCTTACGTTTCAGATAAATTATCGTCATATTTAAATAATAAAGTTTGACTATTAAAATATATCCAGTTTATAAATAAAATATATCTTCCCTAGCTGTTTTTTCTCTTTCTCTGTCTCACTCTCACTTTCGTCTGTCTAAATTTTTGTTTTAGTTACTTTAACGCATTTTCAAAACCTATCTCTCACTTTCTTACCACATTTTTATTATCAATAAAGTTTCTACAAAATTATACAAATGTAAGCAATACACGATCCTCCTATACTGATACAGTGAAAATCCCAATTTGGTTACAATTTAATATATTTTGCCATCCTCCAGTTTTTTTTTTTTTTTTTTTACTTTCTCTCTCAAGCAGAAAAAATGAAACCTTTAGAAAAGAATGAGATCCATTTTTGCAATCAGGTGTCCACGTAATTTCACTCGTTATTAGGTACTTCACAAACACATAAAAAAGTTTCACTAATTCTCTAATTAGGATTGTGTAAAATACTAAAATAAAAAAATAGAATATTTTTAAAAATTATTTAGCGCAATCTAAAAAACTCAATTGTTCACTTCTATCAATAACACAGAAAATGTTTTAGTGATTTTTCAGAAACATTTTTGTAATTGCTTTTTCATTATAAATTTAGATTTACATTTTTTTTTCTTTTTTTTTAATAATTCATTGCATTGTGTATTCAAATTTTTAAGATGTTTTAATAAAGTTAAATCAGAAAGTCATTAACAATGCTTTTATGCTAAATGAAATCAGTAATTTGTCGTAACATATATTAAGTCCTTTTATTGTGTCCTTTTTTCTCCCCGTATTATCTATCGTTAATGGAAGCATTATATTCTATTTTAATTTCTTATCTCTTACTTCAGCATATTTTTTTTCTGTTTTTTCCCCCCTCTAAGTAAAAATATAATAAAAAAAAAAAATTGCTGACCATCTTAATCTCTCATATTAAGATACTTTTTTATGGATATTATAGTAATTTCGTTTAGCTTTTATTTTGTTAATTAATAGCATAATAAAATTTTAAAATTAATAGCTTGTCTCTCTGTCTCCATCTTTTCACATTTTTTATTGTGCTTCACATATTTTCGTTTACTGTTATTGTTCTGTAATACGTTTAAAACGGATGGCTCCATTAAAAATTATTATATAAAACTATTATTTTGTAAATTCATGAAAATTATTTATCTCTTATCTATATTCAATTCAATAAATTTTCTGTAGAGGTATGAAGAGAATGTAAGATGTGTTTAAAAAGATTTAAACCTTTGAGGAGCGAGATAATTGCGCTTATTAATATGAAGTGCCACCAGAATTCACGGATAAGGTTAGAAAAAAAAGAGATAAATAAAGTTTTTCCGCTGAGCTATTAAAAAAGAAAAAAAAAAAAAAAAAGAAAATTGAAAATTTCCTCGACGAATTTTTGCAGCGGATAATTAAAATTAGGTGGTACAAAATGTATCCCACAGCCATTCAAGGGATTTTAAAAGGATTTTAATTTGAATACTGTTTTGTAGAAAAATGTACCTAAAAATGGTATACCAAAATTTGAATGAAATATTTGTAAGTCAACAAAGTAAAGCATAAATTAACATTTGTTTCGAGTCTAAGTGATGAAACATGATCTTTCACGAGGTGGGAGAAAAAAAATGGTACGAGTGCAGCAGGAAAGCAGCAACACATTTTTTTTTTTTTTTTTTTTTTTTTTTTTTTGTGTGTGTGTGTGTGTGTGTGTGTGTATGTGTGATTAATTACTTCGACCAAGGAAAAAAAAATTACAAATTTTAGAATTTTATGGTGTTGACTTACAAAGTTTTCATTCAACTTTTCATTTTTGCTTCTACAGTTTCTATAAAATTGGACTTTCGCAATCAGGGCACCTCAAAACGTGATATTATACAAAACATCAGAGTTGAAATATCAAAAAATACTTACAGCATGCGCAAGAAAAATTATTTTTGCTTTTTGAGCAGTGGTCGTCGACATAGTAAAATGTAGTAGCTGTGTAGTTCCATCAATTACATTCAATAGAATAGAACGTTTAACTTAATTTTAGGTAGTCTATAACCAATATGCACTATAAAAATATTGTGTACTTAAATTCACTCTTATGTGAAAAACATCTAACACAAAAGGAGTTACAATTCCATCAATTTCCATGTACGGCCCCCAATATATCTAAATACTTTGGGTAGTCCTGTAAGCGAATGATGAATAATTTCCCTATCACAACCTACACAAAACATGCTTTTATGCATAGAAAAGTTCATTTCGTCTTGTTTAAGGTAGCCTATAGGTCTTAAAGTGTACTTACAGTCGGTAACAAAAGTGTCCGAACACTAGAAAAAATTCCTATGTAAAAAAGTACACTTCATACGGTTTTGTTAAATAAATCCTTATCGAATCATGTTCCTACACTAACTAAGGACAGGATTCGACAAGGATTTATTTAACAAAACCGTATGAAGTGTACTTATTTTACATAGGAATGTTTGCTAGTGTTCGGACATTTTTTTTACCGACAGTACCTGCATTACCAGCATAGACGTAATGTATTTAAGTTATTTTGGGTGGCCCTGTACACACGAACCATTTACTTGATCTCGACAAAAGGTTTAGTGCAGCATCCTTAAATGATACATATTTAGAATACTAAGTTTGAACTTTCTGCTGCTATTTGTTCTTGAGATATGCTGATAACAGACAGACACACACACAGACCAGCCCGCTAAAAATATGATTTTCAGATTCAGGGGAACTCAAAACGTGTAAATATAATAAAAACTGCATATCGAAAATTTGACCCAAAAGCAATACTTTCTTTACCATATGGGTAAGAGAAAGTAAAAAGTAAATTTTAATATAGTATGCATGATAAAATGTGATATTTAACTTCACAGTAAAAATTTTTAAAAGATTAATGGGATTGATGTGAAAGATTCTGAACTATTTAATTTATAAATCCATCTATATAAAGAATTATCCCTCCTTTTCTTTTTTGTTAAATCATATCCATTTATATGAGCAAGAAAATTCATCGAGCACGATTCATCCTTTTTCTATAGTGTATTTTTTTTTTTTTTTTTTTTTTAATCAAACATTTTTTGAGAAAGCGTGTCTAATACACCCTCAGACGGATCTTTTGAAAGATTTTTATACATATTTCATTACCTGCAATTCGAAAAGAGACAGAGGGGGGGGGACTTAAAAACACTGAAAGTTTTTCAAGTACGATGTCGACCTTTTCCCTTTTATGGGCTGCATGTCGCCGGATCCGGCTAAAAGGCGTCTTTTTGTCCGGCATTGATTGGCATGAAGCTTTTCTATAAATTTTCGTATTGAGAAAACAGAGAAATGATGTCCCCGTCCTTCGGACACCTATTTTTTTGGAGTAACGTGTTTTTTAACGTGGAGCAATTACGATTACATTTTTTTTTTTTTTTTTTTTTTAACGATACGATAGTAATGTAATTAATAAAATACACAAGGATAAAATAATAATATTTATAAATGGACAATATTTAAGCACGCGGTTTCAGCTTAATGATCTAATAACAAAAAATGATATTTATCGTATGAGACCATTTTATGGAAAAATGTATTTTTAAAAGTTGTTTCTTCAGAATCTTTGGAAGCGTCATTTTAAAGGTATATACATAATATGAATTATCATCATAAGTTGGCTATAAAAACACATTCATAAAAAGTATAATCAAAATAGGAATTAGTTTTTTTTTTTTTCTTTTTTTAAACAAAAAATTATGGCAAAACAAGTAAATAAAATGTTATCGCCAATATGGCGACAACAATTTATAATGAGTCATGGGGGTCCTATGCTAAAACTCTACTGCCTGCGGAAGTATGAAAACTGGGTCGTCAATCATGAATTTTATTTGGAAACCTTTCTTTGAATGATTTTGTTTTCACTACTGCACAATATTAATTTGGTTCTAATTATAATTTGGCTTCTGGTACATTAAAATTTTAATTAGGTGGTGAAATTGGTACAATATTTATGAGTTTCAAAATTTAAAAGTAAATAAGAAAAGAAATAAAGTGCAAAAATTTTGCATAGGTTTGCTATCTGTAAATGAATAAATAATTAAAAAATAAAATAAAATAAATAAATAAATATTTAAAATTACGTGAGAATAGTCATATTGTATCTTTTTCCCGTAATCCTGTAGCAAACAAGTCTGTTTTTCATAGCACTTGTCGCGTAATGTGAATCCAGATTTATTGGGTGACAATCCGAAGTGAAAATATCCGATGTCGCTTTAAAATAACAAGTCATTTCCGTTTAGCTGCGATGGGAAAAGCGATGCTGCGGTTTCCTAGAAGGAGATCGAATTAGATGAAGACGTTTTATGCCGATTGAGATATCCCAGATCCTGGTGGAAACTAAATTAAATCGTGTCGTGGAATATTTTTCAAGAGCTTTTGTATTACTTTTTATTTGATACTGTTTTTCCACTAAATTGAGTGGGCAATTTTGGTAATTCAATGGCGGTTTGGAATGGCATTTTGAGTAATCGGCGATTTTAAAAATTTTCAGCAAATGTGAAAAGTTCATTTATTAATATCACACAATCAACAGATTGGGAAGAAAATCATATTTATTGAAAATTTTTATTTTTCCAACTGTGAAAATAATGCCTGGACCGGGAGTCGAACCCCGGATCTTTGTCTTATAAGGTCAAGGCTCTACCAATTGAGCTTAGGCCGAGTGAGTAATGCCCACTTTTGTCGGCCTGGATAGCTCAATTGGTAGAGCCTTGACCTTATAAGTCAATAATCCGAAGTTCGACTCCCGGTCCAGGCATTATTTTCACTCAGTTGGAAAAATAAAAATTTTCAATAAATTTGATGAGTACTTATGACTTCGATTACGATTTGTCTGTCTGTCCGCGCTCTAACCCCTGTAAATATTCATTGAAACGGATATATGTTATTCAAGTTCACTATACGATTTTTCCTATTGAAAATGGAGCAAATATTAGCATTGGTTTGTGTACAGGGACACCCTAAAGAATTCAAAAGCAGTGCGTTCTATAAGAGCTATTTCTATAAACCCTATTTAAATGTATTTATTTTGCACAAATCATAATTAAATTGACATTTATTATTCATGTGCATAAAAAAATGTTTTGTTAGATTATAGTGCGATTAACCTTAAGATTTACATTTACAGAGTCACACAAAAATTTTCAGATAATTTAAGGGCTATGTTTAGAAATTACTGCAATAGCATTTTCGTTTTTATTAAACGTTTTTAACATGATTTGAATTAGTCCATTTGTCTGTCTGTCTATTTGTCTCTCTGTCCGTAAATATTTTCAGAATTACTTCAAAATGATATGTTATTGGAATTCATTGTGGCATGTTCCCTGTTTAAAATGGTATAAATAGCACGATTGGTTTGTGTACAGAGACTCTCAAAAAAGGCCAATGCATTGCGTTCTATGAGAGATGTTTATTAATCATATTTAAATTAATTTATACTGCAAAAATCAGAAAAATTGACATTTATTTTTCATATGGGAAAAAAAAAAAAAAAACAATCTACAGAATATGGTAAATTAGCGTTAAAATTTACAGAGCTGCACTAAAATATTCAGATACATTAAGAGGGGTCAATACCTAATCCCGTGAACAGCCGTGGACAATGTTATTCTGAGGGAAAATTTGTTCCCATAGTTACTCATTATCTATTTTTTTTTTTTTTTTTTTTTTTTTATTCTGTTTTCACAGTCAGAAAATTCATAACCGTTAAATGAGTACTCATTTGCGAAAAATTGATTTTTTAAAAATTTTTACGTTTTCATTTTGAGTTCAAAAATATGATTTTTTATGTAGTGCATTTTCTCATTTTTTAGTTGCAAAATGAAATACTAAAAATTAAAAAAAAAAAAAAATCAATTTTTGGAAAATAAATACTAATTTATCACTTATAAATTTCCTAAATGGGAAAACCGAATTGAAAAATATTCATTAGGCAATGAGTAATTAGGGAAACAAATTTACCCATAGAATAACATAGGTCACTTCTGTCGGTGATATTAAATACTGTCAGCTGTTAACACTTTCCAAAAATGTTTATGAGTGATTATAAATTCAATTAAACTGTTTATCTGCTATTTTGTCATTGTGTACGTCCGTTATGTGTAGGCAAAGAACGTATGAAACGGGTGTGGATAATTGATATAATCTCTGGAAACGGCATGGTTTTTCGTTCTTGTTTGAATTAATACGTATAATCGTTCTGAAATGGGGTTGGAAATCTTGCATAGATTGTGATGCAATTTCCAAAATTATATAGAAGAAAAAATTATTATAAAATCCTCTCAAAAAATTTGGCGATGAGAGGCATAGGCATAGATCATACATGAATATACACTGGTGTTCAAAATTTAAGCAACAACCTGTTTTCTCGTTTTCTTCTTTTGCGCATAATTTTTAAACAAATAAATATATGAACATAAAATTTAAATGGCATGTTCGTAATCATACCATTAATCGAATTTTATATAATTTTAGTATGAGTAATAATTTTTAAACTATTTTTTTTTTTTTTTCAAAAGTATGCTTTGGAAAAAAAGAAAAATTTCAACAATTTTAGAAAGAAAAATTAATGAAAAGTGGTGTTAAGGATGCATTACAGATAGATAAAGACGCACATGCCTTGAAATGTTACTCTGGATCTCAATTTTTCTTTCTATATTAACTTTTCTTTTACTTTTATAATAGACTTTTAAAGAAATATACATAATTAATAATGTGTAAACTATGTTCTTCACCAGAATAATAAAAATATCGATAAGTAGTTTTATAATGAACATCATATCCAATTTTCATGTTTGTATGTATGTATATTTTTTAAAAAGTTATTCACATGCGAAAAAAAGAAGAAAAAAGAAGAAACAGAAAAGTGAATACAGGTAAAAAGATCCAGTTTTAATTTAACACATGGATGCACGTGCATCTTCACCTATCTGTAATGCATCCTTAGGACCATTTTTCATTAAGTTTTCTTTTCTAAAATTGTTGAAATTTTTCATTTTTCCCAAAGCTTATTTTTGAGAAAAAGTGAATATTTATTAACTTAGAAATTATTGCTTATGTTAAAGTTAGGTAAAATTCGGTTAATTATATGATAATGAACATGCCATCCAAATTTTATGTCCATAAGTTTATTTGATTAAAAATTATGCGCAAAAGAAGAAAACGAGGAAACAGGTTGTTGCTTAAATTTTGAACACCAGTGTAATAATAGATGTATGAGGTGCATGCTACTGCATTCTGAAATTTTGCGCTGTTAAAGAAAATAAGAAACTATTACTACGGACGCATTGAAAATAAAAGAAAACATATTTTAAAAAATTGTCAAATGTTATGATTTGACCTCAGGCTATGCATAACTTCGATTTTTTCTTTCTTTCATTTTGGAAAAACAAATCCGATTTGATATGAATTTCACGAATACTTAAGCTACTCCGCAATTTTCCCTCTATTCGATGGGGAAGTTTAATGTTGTGAAGTGTCATGTTGTTTTCCTCGAGAAATTAAGACCTTTTTAAAAGAATTTTCTTATACACAATAATGCGATCTTATGTCTTTATTTATTTATGAATAGCTGTAATACGAAGATGAACTTTCAGCGTATCTTCATTGTTTTCTACGTAGAACATATGAATAACTGAGCTTTAAACTTTCAGCATATCTTTATTTATTTATTTATTAATTTTTTACGTACAACATATTTTACGTGCACACATCAGTAAGCTTTCATAAATGATTTTAATTCAGCTTTATCTGAAATTATCAAAATAATTTTCTTTACCCTTATCAAATAATTCTGCTTATAAATCAATGCCCCTTATCAAATAATTGTGCGCACATTATACATAAAAATATTTTTATATACACCTGTAAATAAACTATAAATGCTAAATTTTAGTAAAATGCATTAAAAAAAAAAAAAAAAAAAAAAAAAAAATGAAGAATACATGCAGCATTGTAAGCAACTGCCCTAAAATGCAAGAGTACACAACCATTGTTTACGGTTGAAATAATAAAGCATGGCACTTCATCAGACAAAACCAATTAACCCTTTAAACACTGGTGGTGGTGTAGCAATTAAGGCTTTTTGACTGCATGCGGTTCCTATCCTAGGCCTTGGTGAAAAGCCCTGCGTGGAGGTCTTTTTAATGATTCTTACACCGCATTTACACTAGTTTCGTTACAAAAAAAAAAATATATATATATATATATATATATTGAAAACTCCGAGACTTCACGAGTGTGGCCTGGGATCGAGCCCGACGCCACCAGCTTCGAGAGTAGAACCTCTCGGCTACGGGTGGGGCCACTTTAAGCACTGTATTTAATTCAGTCAGAGTATGCTGTAATACCATATATATAAATAATATTAAATTTCGTGAAAATTGGATTATGTAATTATTTTTAATTTCATACGAATTGTTTAAATGTATAATGTTAAAAGATGAAATAAAGAATTATTTATTTATGTCTAAAGGTATACATAAAGCCTGTAAAGAGCAAGCTAAATAAGAATTAACGACACGAAAAATCAGATTTTGCTTTCTGGACCTATATCATGAGGTATACGAGTACGTCCTGATGTTTCGTGTAGAAGAAGAGTTAATGAAATATGTACGCATTTTACAATGCTGAAGGAGTGATGCAGGTGGCGAGAGTTTGAGGTTTAAATCCAATTGTCTACTTGAGAGACATAAGCCTGGGTAGGACGCCCACTTTGCAGGATTTTTCTAAGATAGCCTATCTCGTATTCACGCGAGTTTTAAAGGAAACCATGGAAAACTTCGGACGGCTAGGCTGACAAGTGCGACTTGAAAAGAACTCGGCAATTCCGTCTACCAAGTGTCGAGAGAGGATTCTGCTGTGAGAGCAGAAATTGTCAGCCTATTTTACCTATTTGATCAATGGAAAGAGCCTTTGTAGACGCTACTTCGCATTGAATTACATACTATCTTATATAGTTAAAAAAAAAAAAAAAAAAAAAAAAAAAAATCACATTTTATGTACTTTTATTTTTCTGAATACGCTTGATACAAATGCAAAATTCAACTGTGTATAATATTTGCGTCTTTGAAAAACGTCATCCTTTATCTTAATATCAATGTTAAAGAAATATATTTTGTGTATTTTAATTAAATGTACAAATACTACATAAATATTTCTAATATTTTTATATTTTTTCTTTTAAATGTTGCGTGATACTTTTTTTTTTTTTTTTTTGAATAATTGTCATGAAAAAAAAAATATATATATATATTTTGAAAAAATGAAATACTTTTTCTTTCTAATTTTATTAGACATACTTTACCTAATATTGCTATAGTTTAAGATAATTTATGAAATTTGTTCAGTATGCATTCCAGTGTTATCTTATAAATACTAATTTTGATAACAATAATAAAAAAAAAGCGACGATAATTACATTTTACTTATATATATATATATATGTATATGTATATTTCAACTTACCATAAGTGGTTAGGAATGATAAAACCTCTTAATTTGTTGCTGGTTTTGATCCATAAATCCAATCCAATCCATTCATTATATATGTTATTGCAATTTAATATATTTGATGTCCAAGAGTGTAGATGGCAGCACTATTTAATTTTGAAGGCATTACTTCAGACTCTGAAAGAGAAATATGGAAAGTATACCATATCATAATCATATATATTCATTTAACATATTTATATTTTATGAAATGCACCGCGCCCATACTGTCATGTCTAATGGTATTTTGAGATTCTATGCTGGTCCAGCATTTTTCGGGGCTTTGTAAACTTAGTATTTTAAGTAATGTCGAAGGATTTTTTTCTTTATTTCCCATCCCAAATATAAAGATTGCATGAGTGTGTATTTACGGGCTAAGGCCAGTTATTAGGCCTAAGGGAGGAATGCCCTTTCTAAGGGACCCAAACCCGTATTCACGTTTTTCTGAGAAAACCACGGAAGCTAGGTTCACGAGAGCAACCTGGGATCGAACCCGCATTTCCCGTCTACCAGCTTTGAGCGCAGAACGGCTCGGCTGGTGGGGAAGGTATTGGGGAGTAAGGCAAGGCCTTCCTGAGTAAGGCCGATTGACTGCACTAGAATCCTGGACAGAGGGGGGTCTTTCTAAGGGGTCCTAATCCGTATTTACGTAACTGGTTGGACAGGATTGTATACGAAAAGTACTGTGCTTGCTAACTGTGTACTCAAAGTTCCTGTAATATTTGCTGATCGTCGTTCGAGCGTTCGAACAAAGAGATAAGCCTTGGTTTCTCCTTATCTGTTTTCTGAATTTAAAAACAAGTTTCAACTAGTATGTTGTGGCCATCACAAGATTTTCTTCTATATAATCTTATACAAATTCACGCTGTGTAAATTACTTACTAAATTATTATTTATTAAATTTCCATTATGAATGCAGACGATTTTTATCTCAGAGAACTATAATACTAAATGCAGAAAAAAAGTTTTTTTTTTTTTTTTTTTTTTTTGGGGGGGGGGGGGGGTTAAAAATGAAAAATATCGATAACTATGTCTTAAATTATCACAGATCTATTGTTTAAGCATTTATTTTAAAGGTATTGACGAGTTCTTTTTAAAAATACCGATATTGAAATTATACACTTCCCAGGAGGGTACTTCTCCATCCAGAGTGGAAGTGATGCTCCTATATGCACACACTTTTTTCCTAGTTTACTATTACTATTATCAATAATAGTTGATATTAATTTTAGAATCATGAGGTAAAAAAAAAATTCTCATTATGCACGTTTATACGAAATTTTATCTTATACTGCCATATTAAAAATTTAGAAAAAATTAAATCACAGCGCCACCTGTTGAGTGATTAATTTCCAAATGTAATCAAAACCAGTTTAGGTCAGAGTCCAACTAGGTAAGTTTAGTTAAATTTCGTTCATTCGTTCGTGAGATACAGCGTCCACAGAATTTGTGATACACACACACAGACAGACATTTTCTAAAAACAGTCAAATCATGTTCAGGACATCTCAAAATTCGTAAATCCGTCGAAAACTGGAATTTGAAAATTTTCACGAATCTAGTACTTTCTTCTTATAAATGAAGAAGAAAGTAAAAATAATTATAAGATAAAAAAAATTTTATAAACCATGTTTTTTAATTTTCTGTTGAATCATATAAACGCTACTGAAGGCAGCCGGAACCCCAGCAATTGGATAAAAGTATTAAAAAAATTCCTTGCTATCGTCTTTTGAGCTATTATAAAAGTTTCAAATGGCTATCTAGCCTTGAAGTTAGTTAAAAGTTGATTGCAAGCTTTGTACTGGAAACGCTGCCGAAGGCAGCAGGGTCCCGAAGCAATTGGATAAAAATATTTTTAAAAAGCATTTTCACCGTATTCTGAACTATTCCGAAAGTTTCAAATGTCTAGCTACTCGGGAAGTTAGTTAAATAAATTTTCTGTTGAATCATATGAACGCTGCCGAAGACAGTAGGGACCTGAAACAGTTGACTAAAAGTATTAAAAAAAATGTATTGCTACCGTGTTCTGAGCTATCCTGAAAGTTTCAAATATCTAGCTAGTCGGGAAGTTAGTGAAAAATCGATTGCAAGCTTTGTACTGGTAACGCTGCCGAAGGCAGCAGGAACCCGAAACAGTTGGCTAAAGGTATTTAAAAAAATGCATTTTCACCGTGTTCTGAACCATTCTGAAATTTTCAAATGTCTAGCTAGTCGGGAATTTAGTTAAATAAATGTTCTGTCGAATTATATAAGCGCTGCCGAAGGCAGCGGGACCTGAAATAGTTGACTAAAACTGTTAGAAAAATGTATTGTCACCGTGTTGTGAGCTGTCCTGAAAGTTTCAAATGTTTAGCTAGTCGAAAAGTTAGTGAAAAATCGATTGCAAGCTTTGTACTGATAACGCTGCCGAAGGCAGCAGAAACCCGAAACAGTTGGCTAAAGGTTTTAAGCGTTTTCTGAACTATTCTGAAAGTTTCAAATGTCTAGCTAGTCGGGAAATTAGTTAAATAAATTTTCTGACGAATCATATAAGCGCTGCCGAAGGCAGCGGGACTTCAAATAGTTGACTAAAATTATTAGAAAAATGTATTGTCACCGTGTTGTGAGCTGTCCTGAAAATTTCAAATATCTAGCTAGTCGGGAAATTAGTTAAAAAAATCGATTGCAAGATTTGTCCCTGACAAACACACAAACCAACCCACAAACCCATAAACAAACAAACAAGAATCGAAGTTAAAAAATCCCTTTTCGGCAAGCTTAAAGGCAAAGGTAGATTCCTTTACGTTAATGTTACAATTGTAAAGAAATTTTACATATGCATTAATACCTAGCCAATGGCTTTGTTCCCACACATTGCATTATTTACGTCACTATTCTGTTTTCAAGAAATTTAATTTTCAACTACAAAAGGGTTTTATTCATTCTACTTAAAATTTTAGGCTAAATTTATTGGTTTGTAAATGTTTCAATTTTTTAAAATTGAAGCTCATAATCATTCAACAAATAAAATCCTTAAAGATATACAATCCCAGCAATGGTGAATCCCGGAGGGGCTATTGGGCTACACCCCCCTCCCCACCCAAGCTTAATCAAAATTATATTTTTTATTTAAAATCCATATAACTGTTGTTCAATATCTTTCTTTTAAAAGAAAAAGTAATAGAAACGTGAAAATGCACTTGTGATCTTACTAGTTCTGGTAAGCCTGGCGTTGATATGGTCAAATCAAATACATATAAGTGGTAGCGGTTTTTGGATAACTATTTCATTGTAATTTTTGTTGAATTATTAAAAGTTTTGTATTGTGTTTTTGTGATTCTTATTGTCAGATGAGTAAAAATTGTAAAGTGAAACTGTTTAGGTTCACATAAGCTGGAACATTAACATTAACATTAGTTAACATTTGACCATTTGGCACCGCTGAATTTCAATGTTAATTGTTATGAATTTAGTAAATTGTATGATTTGGCCAGATTTTGGTGACAAAACTTCCGACTTAGCAATGAAATTTGTGATTTGGCGGCAAAAGTTGATAGTTCACGACTAAATTTTTGACTTAGCGACAAAATTTGGCGAGCTTGGAGATGGAGAAAGGCAGCTTTGGCGTCATTATATTTTCTTTCCACGCGAAAACCTCATATCTCTTCACAGACCAATATCTTGTTGCGACAAGATAAAAAGTCAAAGGAAGCTGTAACGTATTACTCTCAATAGTAAATTTTAAATTATTGCGTAAACTGACATTCTAAACTATTCACCACAAACGATATTTGTATTAAGATTGACGTATTATTTTAATTTTATATTTTTAAATGATTAATTAAAGCGTTTAACAAGGTTTTTAATTAGCACACTTTTATTAACTTGATATGGTGCAACTATTAATGTATGTAACGGAATTTTGCAATTCAATTTTCGGCAACTTCTTGTCGTCCAAAGGACCTGAAATTTTGCACACGACTTCATAATCAATGACAATACTAGATACAAGCGTTTCAGGCACTTTTCCCATCAGGGGCAGGTTCCAAAGGCAAACAAAAAATCTATACTTATACAAAACTATTGTATGTGACACAGGATTTGGATGAATTTGTATAATGTCGAGTGGCAATAATTAATTTTTTTTTTTAATAAAGATTTACAAGTGTTAAAGGGAACCTAAATGTCCCCAAATTTATTACCTTTTATACCATGCCAGTTTAATTCGTTTAGCATCGATTTACAAGATTTTTTATTTATTTTATTTTATTTTATTTTTTTTTTTTAACGATAACATTTATTTTTTACACTATAGCATCTATGTCATATAGCTAAGTCTAAATCTGCTTAGCCCTAAGACATGTTGATTTTATTTACTTATTTTTTTTATTAACTTTTATTTTATTTGTTTAAAATCACGGATAAAATTTCATTTCATTTTTCTCAGTACATTGTTGTAATTGTGACGTCATATTTTCTGTTAAATTAAACTTTTTCTTTCTTTCTTTTTTTTTTTTTTTTTTTTTTTTTTTTTAAATCAGATTATTATATTGTTTAAAAACATGATTAAAATTTTATTATATTTTCAGTGATCTTTTTTATTATCATTTGCACGTGACATAAGCATCAGATTATAAATTTTTGCAATGAAAGCTATAGAAAATGTCGGCTTAATCACAAGAAAAATCACCTTTTAACTTGTAACTTTTAAGCAATTGAAGTTATCGAAAAAGTTTAAATACAAAAGTTGTTCTTTAGGGTAAGGCGGTAATTCGCCTGATTTGAAGTATTTTCCTATTTTCAATATTAAAGAAATTATGGGCAAATGAAAATTTCCACCCCCCACCATTTCCACCCCCGTTTGAGCAGGAGACCCCATCTACGAACTTGACCGAGATTTTTACTGTCCTGACAACATATCCCGAGCTGGTTAAATCTAAATAAAAATTACTCCAGTTATCGTGTTCACAACTTAACCCTCTGTAACTCATGACCTTTAATATTTTTGTGTTTATTTGTTTCGTAATAATTGGAAAAAAATAAAATACACGTGTTTCAGGTTTTTTTTTATTTCTCATAAATTTCGAAAAAACAAACAAAAACACCTACAGGCAACAAACACTTTTTATCATAAAATGCTATAAAATACGTGAAATTGGGTCAAAATCAATATTATACAATGAATTTGAAACACTTACCTCTTCACTGTTTCAATATAAAACACAAAACACACGAAAAACTATTTTTTATTATTTTTTGAATCAGAGCCGGTCCGCACTTGTCGTTAGTTACCCACTGTCGAGTAATGAACTTCAACTTACGACATACGGCGCCATCCAGTTGTGTTTCTAGATACTAGATTCTCTAACTGTGAGTGTATACGACAGGCTACAGTGCGTGATTACGTTGTAGAACCGATTCTTTGAATTTGAACCACGATCGAACGGTATGTTGCCTACAGTCTACAGTATGGTACAGAGGGTTAACATGGGAAAAAGCATTATACATACATATATATATATATATATATATATATATATATATATATATATAAACTTTTGAACGGAGGGTGGTTTTGGGTTCTAGGGGTCATGATCGGTGAAGATATGGATATGAAGAAATTTTCCAGAAGTCGTGTCATGAGAACCATTGCAATAGGTAGATCTCCTATAAGGAATCTACCTAATAAAAACATGGTAGTAAGTACAGCAGAATCTCGATTATCCAAAGTAATTAGGGACTACCATCTTTCGGAAAATCGAAATTTTTGAATAATATGGACTGCTTCAAATTTTAATTAAGGATGTGCTATTTCTTATACTAATACAAAAATAACATTATAAAAATAATGCACAAGCAAAATAGAAATAGAAATAAATTACCTAAATTTTTATTTTGAAATTAAGTACCTTTTACATATTTCACAAGGGTTCGAAATAAGATTTTATTTATCGTGTACAAGGAATGTCTGGGAATTTTGCATATAATCAATGGGATAGTAAAAAATATGAACCAAAAATATTCTTTTTATTTTGAAGCATTTTGTATTATTTAAACCAAGCAATGTTAAATATTTAACGATTTCATACTGCTATTTCAGAAGAACAGTTTGTAATTTTAATTTGTACATAATATGAATGTGTTTGGCAAAATATATTTTTAAGCAGTATAAAAATTAATTTTATTTCTTAGAAGAATAGCTGTGAATGTTTTGTGTGTGATTTTGGGAATTCAAAAGTAATATAAAGTGAAGAAAAAGAAAACCTCACATACTAACCTGATACTAGCTATCGCGAAATAGAAAACAATTTTCGATCAGAGGTGATATTCATGTAGACCTGACATATGTGGAAATTCTTAGCTCCCCTTTGTTGACACTGGTGGTGCTACTATCGCTCCGGTCCCCGTTTTAGCTTCACTGTCCTATTTGTATTGTAATCAGTGCCTCACTTTCACCCTACTAGCTTTACAGGTTTGTTTGTTTTTTCCCCTTAAGGGCCCTCTTTACTCACCGCCGCCGGAATCCGAAGCTAATGTTATTCTATGGGAAATTTTTCTTTACAAATAACTTATTAACTAATTCATATTTTTTAATTCTGTTTTCTCATTCTGAAAATTCCCAGCTGTTAAATTGACGAACCTTTAAAAAAATATATTTTTTAATTTTTTTATATTTTATTTTGAAGCTGCAAAATACGAATTTTCAATATGTGAAATTTTTTCATTTTGCAATTTCAAAATAAAATATTAAAAATTAAAAAAAATTATTTTTAAAAAAAAAGGTCCGTCAATTTAACAGCTGGGAATTTTGTGAATGTGAAAACAGAATTTAAAAATATGTTTTAGTTAATAAGTTATTTGTAAAGAAAATTTCCCCATAAAATAACATTGGCTCGGGCTTCCGGCGACTGTAAGTGAAGAGTGCCATTAATGAGTGCTTGTGTGTGTATGGGGTGGTTACCATATTTTTCTTCTTTATCTTTTAAAAATACCATATTATTTTGCTTTCAATTGTTTAGTACTAACACATTCCTCGTTTTCATTGATTTTCCTCTGTTTTTGTTGGTTATCCCTCTTTCCTCTTTAGTACTTTCCTCTCTTATATTTCTATTTTCATTTCAGTGTGACTTCTGCTTCAGTCATACTAAAGGTGGCAAAGCACGTTTTCTTGAACACCTAACGATGAGAGGTTCAGTCTTTTGAAACCCGTTGTGACGTTTCGTAAATTTTGATCACCCTCTCTCTTTTTTCCTTATTTTATTGTGCAGTGCTTTTACTCAGTTTCTCGTTACAATTTCAAAATTTTAAATAAATAAGTAAAAATAATGATAAGAAAGTTTAATATTATAATTTAGCATCATAATAATTATAAGGTTAAAAAAAAAAAAAAAAAAAAAAAACTTACCATGTTTTTAATTTTCTGATGAATCATAGAGCTCTTATCAATGTGCATAAAAATTTTTAAGTGATAATGACGTCAATTTTTGTGAAATGCATAATTTAACTTTTTATATTTTTTTAATGCTCACGTTTAATTAAATGTACTTATTTTTATGTCGAAAGCAAATGAACTCATAATTTTTTTTTTTTTTTTTTTTTTGGCAACAATTAAATTATAGCTAATATTTTTAATGACTATTTTAACGCTAAATTAGGATGTTATTATTTTCATATTTAAAATAATTATAAGAAAACTAATCAAAAATTCGAAAATTGGACTTCGAAGTATAGTGTTGTCATCGAGTTCTGAGTTATTGTGAAAGTTTCAAATGTCTATCTAGTAGGGAAGTTAGTTAAAATTCGATTGAAAGATTTGTACTGGACAAACAAGCAAACAAACAAGAATAGAAGTTAATAAAAACATGGTAAAAAAAAAAAAAAAAAAAAAAATCAACCGTTTATAACTTAAAACTTTGTTTTAAACAAAATTTAAAATGTTAATATAAGTATTTTATTAGCATTATAACTCTTTACATAAATAAATCGACTTCTTTTAATGCTAAATTTATTATTTATATAGCTTGTATCATATATATATTTCCTTTTCTTTTTCTCCTTCTTTCATTCTATATATACAATATTTCATTTTATCTTTTAGTCATTAACACTGAAAAGTGCCTTTTATAACTATGTTTGCTTTTTGTTTTCTGTTAAATTAAAGTAATGTGAAAATAATTAGGCTTACAACTCAGCACGATAAAATATTTTTATATACAAAAAAAAAAAAAAAAAAAAAAAAAAAATTACTCCGATGGTAATGAACTGTTGCGAGAAATTTTATGGTTAATTTAACTTTTTTTTTTTTTTAAACCATATTTTTTGCTTTAAATCCTCATTAATTAAGATATTCAGAAACTAATTAAGTGATTTTGTTTCCTTTTTTTTGCGTCTCTAGTTTTGTTCCTTTTTAATTTTGAAGCTTTTTAAACATTTGTATTAAAAACTCATGGAATAAACTAAAGATAGTATTTTTAGCTTATTGTTAATTGTTAGAATAATAATTTATTTATTTTTAATTACAAATACTGTTCTACAGCATATCATACAAGATGTCCAAAAATATTCTGCATAATTATTGGAAAAATGATCTAATGATATGTATATATACTTATTGTAATGTTGAAATCACATATAATTTTAAACAGGGTTGGCAAGGTTTCAAACACTATGATAAAAACACGGTACAAAACATGGTTTTTACCGTACTGTCTAAAACCCTAGCAGTGTCTTAAACTGTCCTAAACTATACTTTTTAGTAAAATTATGCAAATATTTGAAAAATTAGTTATTATTTTGTAACATCTTCCAGTTGTTTCCATTGTTCTGATAATATATTTAGTGAGAGATGCATATAACAATTATATATTATACAAAAACAACAATTTTTAATGGAAAAATGTGGATAATTGTACTTCAAGTATTGATATTTGTAATGTTCACATACACATAAACAACATGAATAAATATCGTATTTTCTTTAAAAGCGAATAAATCAATTAAAAAAAGAGAGCAAAATAATATCGAACTGTTATTTATTTATTTATTTAAAAAAAAATCAAAATAATAATAATCTTCAAATAAATGTTGAAAAAAAAAAAAAAAAAAAAAAAAAAAAAAAAACTACAGCTATATGAATGTATTTATTTTATTTTTCAATAACTAAGGGAATATATATGTAAAAATATTAAATGGTGCATATTTGAACAATTTAATTTTTAGGGGTATGTGGACATATTTACCCTTTTTAAAAATGCATATTCTTCAGTGCCTAATTATAACTTTATATTTTATTTATTTTTGCTCGTAATTTATGAAAGAACTTTTACTACAATAGTTTTTAAACTGAATTTCTGTAAAATAATGGTAAGTAAACTTTTTTTACAAAAGTTAAAAGTAGTTTTTTTTTTTTTTTAATATTTCATTGTACATTATTTTTTATTGTAAGAAATTTTTTTAAGTTACTAAAATTCACATTTTATATAGCTGTTGTTAAATTGTAAATTTCTTTTCGATAAAAAAAAAAAAAAGCCAAATTTTCAATGTAGAATACTTTTAATTACTAATTATAATTGCTACTGAGAATGTAGGGAGTGGAATTTCTTATAATTTTCGGTTTTTGGACACTTTAGGACAGTTTTGTACAGTTTTAGACAGTTTAGGACGTTAAAAACCACCTGTCCTGTCCAAAACCAGTTTCATACGTCCTAAACCCCAACCCTGATTTTAAATCAAAAATTTATTTCTAAATTTTAATAAACTAATTTAATTAGTTTTCCTTTTATGACTACGAAATATTTTTCATGTCATTTTGATACCCAATCGTTCGGTTGTTGTAACGGTGACGTGCCCTTAGCGTGAGTAATAATTATCCAAATTTTGCGACTATTTCAGTGAACAATGGTTGGACAATCCCAGAATTTCTCTAGATTTATGGAATGTATATGATCAAAGTCATCGCACTAATAATCATGTGGAAAGCTGGTATTGCAGATTAATACTACATCGAAATTGAAAACACTTTATATTTATTGACTTATTAATAAGTTTATGAAATAAGATACAGAATATGCAGATTACATAATAAAATACGCAAAAGTGGGTGGTCAACCGACTAAAAGGGGAAAAAAAAAAAAAAAAAAACCTATATTTTTATTTATATTGACGAAAAAAATAAAAGCAATATTCAGTAAATTGGAAGAAAATGGAGACTTGGGGAAGTGTTTAAAAACACTCACACATACACAGAAGTTACAGTGAAGTGATAACCGACAGCCCATCAATTTTTTTTATTACATATCAATATTAACACGGCAACGAAAAACATTCTTGCAACTTTTTAATTGTATATAACATAACAACGACGAACAATCTTGCAATTTTGTTATTGTATATGTATAACAAAGGACACTGCTTCAATTTTTACTTTCCATATACGTGATAGAGAAAGTAGTGTTTTTGGTCACATTTCTGATTTTTTTTTTTTTTTTTTTTTTTTTTTTTTAATATTTATACGTTTTTAAGTCCCCCGAATCCGGAAAACATGTTTTTAGCGGTTGCTCTGTATGTATCCGTGTGTCTCAGGAACAAATAGTAACAGGAAGTCAAAACTCGGCATTCTAAATCCGTACTATATAGTGATGCTACATGCTACACTAAAATTTTCATCGAGATCAAGCAAATGGTTCGTGTGCAGGGATATCCAACAAAATTCAAATACATGACGTCCAGGGAAAAAAAAAAAAAAAAAAAAAAAAAAAATTCTTAAGTACAGTGTAACAGGCTGCCGTAAATAAAATGGAAAGAACATATTTTTTATTTATTTATTATTTTTTTTTTATGTATATATGTATGCATAAAAGCATGCTTTGTATTGATTATGGTATGGAAATCATTCATTATTTGTTTACATGGCTACCCAAAGCATTTGGATATATTAGCGTTATACTTGGAAATTGCTGGAAGTGTAAAATGTATTTCATTTTGTGTTAGGTATTTTTCATATAAAACTAAATTTAAATTTACGCAATTTGATGTGCATACAGTTTATAGACAATATACAGGGCTACCCAAAATCAAGCTAAATATTCTTTTCTATTGAATGTAATTGATGGAAGTGCTTTGCCACATTTTACAAACATTAAGTTACATTTTTAAGTCGACGAACACTGCTTAGGAAGGAAAATTAAATTTTCGTACCTATACTGTAAACAAATTACTTTTTCAAATTTTATTTTCAACTCTTTTTTCTATAAGATCACGTTTTCAGGTAGCCTGAATACGAATGCCCAATATTTAGTGGTTGATATGTATGTATATGTATCTGTTATCAGCATAATTTAAAGAGAAATAGCTGCAGGAAATTCAAATTGTGTATTTTGAAGTTCGCTTTAGGTTGACACTTAAAAAATTTGATCAAGACTGGCAAGTTTGAAGGCAAGTTAATAGCAGCTTTGAATTTTTTTTAAAGAAATAAATGTAGGCTGTATGATTGAATGGAGGAGTTGAGGGGGTGGTACTCCCCTTGTCGCTGGTTGGCTAAGCCAGGCGATGCATGATGTAATTTTTTATTTTTTTTCCCTCAATAAACGTCGGAGCAGCTCACGTGGATTTTCCTGAGCGGGGGCTGCTCCCTGTTCAAACCTATTTTAGGATATTTTAAAAGTAGATTGAACTTTATTATCTGTGGTACCTGATTGATTTTTCGACTTAATCTGCAACTTATCTTTATAGTATTGAAATGCAGTGCAGGGTAAGAAAAATTTGTATGAGTGACACACCATATTATTTTATTGTATGAATGTGACAACAAAGGACAATCCTTCAACCTTTAAAGGCCCCTATTTTTCGATAGTTTACTTCTGAAACCAAATCTTAAGTCTTAATAAATAGAACAAAATCTTAAGTCTTAATACTTTATTTAGAGTTAATAGCCAATCATAAGTCTGAATAAAATGTGAAGAAAAGTTGAAAAGTTCGGTTTTTTTTTTTATATTACAGATTTACAATAAAGGAAACCACGCCTCCGAAAGGAATAACATTTATGCTAAGGACACGGGTTTATAGATTTACGCAGGCGCTGTCGCTAAGGGCAAGATTGTATCATTTTATTGCTTTATGATGTGGTAACAAAACAGTAGAATAAGAAAACAAATAATGAAATGCCACCAGAATCTCCAAGAAACTAAATAAATTAATAAATAACTAAATTAAATAACAATTGACATCTTAAAAGTATATGAAAAAGTTAACCAGTAATCTATATACATAAAATCGTTTGTCCTGAGTGCAGGAGTGTGTGATTCATCATCGCCCAGCCCAAACCACTGGACCTAGAAGCATGAAATTTTGTGACAAAGTTTCTTCTGTTCCGTAAACATCCACTAAGAAGCGATTTTACAAAATTCGCCCCCCCCGAATGGGGGGGGGAGAGGGCAAAACATGATTTCACAAAATCCTTCATATCTTAAACAAAAAAACACATATCCGTAAAATTTTTACTTTAAAATATAGCTAACACAAATATCTAAAAACTGATTTCTGGAATTTTAGAAATTCGGTCCCTAAGGGGGGAAAGGAGGCAAAACGTGATTTCACAATTCAGCCCCAGAGGGGGCACAACGTGATTTTAAATAATCCTTTATATCGCAAAAAAAAAAAAAAAAAAAAAAAAAAAAAAAAAACACACACACACACACACACACACACACACACACACACACATATATATCTGAGATTTATGCTCTAAAATATAGCTAAATTTATATTTGTTTATAATTAGTTTGTGCATATATATATATATATAGGGTGTTCCATAAGTCTGTAGACATCTTAAAAATTTATAAAAATGGAAGGAATTGGTAGATTTGAACGCGGTTTGTAAAAAAGTTATTCTCATAAAAAAAAAAGAATTTTTTTTGGTAAAAATAATATTAATAATAATGATAATGATAATAAATAAAATAAAATAAAATAATAATAATAGTTAAAGTTTTCATCGATGGAGGGCGCTTTACGTGTGCAAATCACAAGTTTCCTCAAAAATTTATTTCATTGCAAACCTTTAGAGGCATGGAAATTCTATTTTATGTGTTCACTATCACCGCAAATTACAGTTTGCAAACGAGTTACAACACTTCTAATTACCGCTTCATTCGGCGATTCTTATCTCGAAGAAAACATCTTTACCTAAAACGCTTTATCCATCAAATCAGTATCGCAATTAAAATTTCGTGGATGTACAAGTAGGAAGCAAAATAAGAAATAAGCTTTGTTCATCGTAAAACCGTGCAATTTATAGGACTCTGATTTGCATATTTCTCGTTACGTATCCATGCAGCGCCCTCCATCGATGAAAAATATAACAATTTTTTTTTATTTACCCTCAAAAAAAAAAAAAAAAAAAAAAAAAAAAAAATCCCACTTTAGGAGAATAACTTTTCCGCAAATCGCGTTTAATTAATTCTATCAATTCCTTCAGTTTTTATAAATATATATATACATATAATATTATACTGTTGTAATTATTCAAAATCATTGTATTATTTTATATTTTAAAATGTAAACAATTTAAGGCGACATTATCACCTGAAAACGAAACTATTCGCCCCCATGTTATTCTATAGGGAATAAATTTCACCTTCTAGCAAGTACAATTATTTATATTTTGGCTTCGTTTTTTTTGCATTGTATGGGTAAACTCAAGGCTCAGATGTTTCTTTTATTAAAATTTTTATAGAGTTAATTGTAATTTTTTAATTATTAATCAATGGTCGAAAAAAGCCTATCTGATAACATATGCCATTTTAATCGTATAGTAAATATTGTTTAAATAATCATAGAGAAATTTTTAGAACATGGACCTTTTCTCTAATGTATGTAGTTTTGATTAAAATAAACAGTAATTTTTTTAAATGGAAATTAAATTGATTATCGGTACAAATTAAAATTGTATCAAAACTGGCAAAGAAATATTCACAGCAAAACGAAGCTCCTAATCTGACAGTTTGATAAATCACTTCACACTACGAGAGGAGTGAGATAATGGTTTCCCTTCACGCTGCGGAAGTCGTTTGGTAGGGGACTATGGTCAAATTAGTAATTTGAAAACATACAGATGTCGCAGAGAAAAAGAGGAATATTTTTTGTGTTCAACTAAAATATTTTTGAAAATAACTCTCTGAAGGTATTGTAGTAAAACATGTTTGTGTATAGATCTGTTTAATATATTTGATTTGCTTTAAATTTCAACTATTTAGATATTAAAAATTAATTTTTATTTTATATAAATATTATTTTATATTTTACACCAGAGAAACATATTTTATAGTAGCAGATTTATAACTATATAATTTTGCATCTTTTTTTTTTTTTTGGCCTTGCAGCTCTATAAAATAAAATAAAAATAAAATAGTAATTTGTTAACATATTTACTTATAATAAAATATTTTTAAAAAATGGTGATAAAACAATAGAAAAAACAAGAAAGGAAAAGCATGCAGTACGCATTGATTAATAAATTTCATTCTGTACGTATCGAATAACTTTTAATATTCTTTGCCTAGGTTATCACACAACAGACAGAAGCACTGAAAATATACAGATAGAGTGATTGATTTTAAAATTATTCTTAGGCATTTTGGAAAGTGTTAAAAAAAGGCTTAATGCAAAAGAAAATGCAGCCGTTAGGTAATAATTACAGCTTTTAATCTCTCTGAATATTTTAGTGTATCCCTGTAAATCTGAAAGTTAATCACATCATATTCTATTCAAAACATTATTTTAGAATATTAACAATACATATCAATGTTTTTATGGTTCTTTAAATATAACTTTTAAAAGATTCTGTCCTAAAACTTAATGCATTGGATTTTTTTCTTTTTTGTTATTGTTGTCCCTGTAAAGAATGTAATCTTATTTAGGGAACATTCCATAGTGAACTTGATTGTATCATGTTTTAAAAATTCCCAAAATATTTACGGACGCTAGGAGCCGGAGACAAACAGATAGAAAGGTAGACAATCGGACAGACCGATACACAAATTGAAATCATATTCCCACTAAAATTATAAGAAAGTGTTAAAATTAATGTAAATGAAAGTGCAATTTCACTAAATTTTTATTAATAGCTCTTAATATAACTTAATATTTTTCTGTCACCCTGTAAATCTAATGCTAATCATGCTATATTCTATGCGAAGCATTCTTTTGTGCATATGAATAACATGTTTCAATTCCCTAAAATTTCGTGAGAAATAAAGCTATTAAAATTTGATTTATAGAAATATGTCTCGTAGAGCGCAATGCTTTGGAATACTTTTGAGTGTTCCTGTACATAAACCAATGGTGGTATTTACTCCATTTTAAACAGGAAACATCCAATAGTGAACTTGAATAACATATTTCAATTTCATTAAAACATATACAGTGCGTTGCATGAATATAAACGCACCTTAGCTTTAAGAATAGAATGGTATAAAAGTGTAATAAAAAAATATGAATAGGTGACACTTGATGCAAACAGCATGTGTATGATTCAAGAAATGAAAATACAAGTCAAAACAATGAAAGACCAATATAATTTTTTAGAAAATAATTTTATTGAATTTATGACAAAAATGCATGTTGCATGAATTTAAACGCACATGTAAAAAATAAATAATTGAGTAACAAATATTGTATCTAGTACTTTGTAAAGCCACCATGGGCTTCTAGAACAGCCAGTAAACGCTTTGGCATTGACTGATATAGTGGCATGAGGTCATCCAAGCTGACTGTCTTCCAAGCTAAGAGAATGGCCGATTTTAGTTTATCTTTCGTGTTAAACTGCCTTCCGTTTACGTAAACACGGCGAACCAGAATACCCCATACGTTCTCTATTATGTTTAAATCAGGGCTTTTTGAGGGCCAATCTAGAACTTTAATTTTATTGTCAAGGAACCATTTTTTCACGATATGTGCAGTATGTACAGATGCCCAATCTTGCTGAAGAATATAATTTCTTCCAGCTTTCTTGACTGCTTGACGGCGGAGGTTCCTTGTGAGCATCTGGACATAATCTACAGAGTTCATAGTGTTCTCCACGAACTCTAATTCGAAAGTCCCTTTAAAACCTATGGCTGCCCACACCATGACAGACCCACCTCCAGATTGACGTTTTGAACAGTACATTTCTTCGGTTCTCAAATCGTGCCAGTAGCTATGGAATCCGTCCGGACCATCGAGATTAAATTTTTTTTTTCATCTGAAAAGATGACTTTTTCCCAATTTAATCGATCTAGCATCCATTTTCTTGCCCATTCCAAACGCATATCTTTGTGCTTCTGAGTGAGGGGTGGTTTCGCCTTCATTTTCTTAAATTTAATGAATGTTGCAGCTTTGATAGTTCTCCAAATGGTTGTTCGATGAAAACCCAGCTTGTATTGAGCCTTTATCTTCGCACAGTAAATAGTCTTATTCTTTGCAGCGTTGCATATTCGACGTTTATCGTAACTGGTGAGCTTTCCTGTTCGCTTCTTATACGCTTTTTTCCCATAATTTGCTCCTTTCTTTATATAATTTCGCACAACACTCTCACTTCTTCTGATCCGGAGCCCAATTTCACGATTGCTAAAGCCTTTACCACGCATAAAGTCGATTTTTATCCTCTCGTCTACTGTCAAAGTTTTCCCTCTTGCCATCCTGAACAAACACTGTAAATTTTGCACTCGTGCATTAAAACTATATTTAGAGAACTTTAGCAACACGACTATCTGTGTTTTAATTTAATTCCGGTGGCTCTGTTAAATTTTAAACGAAAAATACAGAGTGCGTTTAATTTCGTGCAACAAACGAAAAACAGTAAAAAATAAGAAAATGCTTAAACACTCATTTACATAAGCTTGCATGAGCCTAAACATACGTGCTCACAGCACCTTATTCAGTTGTTAGTCATATGCAATAACTGTAAGTCACATTCCTTCTTTTAAAATTTTAAAATTTATATTTCTGGTTATTGGAAAAGGTGCGTTTATATTCATGCAACGCACTGTATACAGTAAAAGTATGAAAATATGGTTTATAGAAATACCTCTAATAGAACACAATGCTTTGAAATACTTTCGGTTGTCTCTGTACACAAACCAGTAGATGTATAAACTCCATTTTCAATAGGAAACATCCGATAGTGAACTTGAATAACATATATCAGTTTCAAAAAATTCCATAAATATTTACGGGAGTTAGAGCGCGGACAGACAGACTGACAGACAGAATTGTTGGAAAGTGTTAAAAAAAGGTAAAAAAAAAAGTCACAATAAACTAAAACATCATAATATGTAAAATTTTCGTAAATCAATAAACTAAAATTTGCTAAACCAATTAAAAGAAAAGATGAAGTAAGAAATTATAAGTTTCAAAATTATAATTAATTAATTTATTAAGTTAAAAGACTGTTTTTATTTAAAAACTTGCAGTCGTACCTATTTTACGCATGGCTATAACAACAGAAGTTAAAGGGGGGACTCTGATTAAAATCAGTTCCTGTCCAAAACCAGTTTCATACGTCCTAAACCCCAACCCTGATTTTAAATCAAAAATTTATTTCTAAATTTTAATAAACTAATTTAATTAGTTTTCCTTTTATGACTACGAAATATTTTTCATGTCATTTTGATACCCAATCGTTCGGTTGTTGTAACGGTGACGTGCCCTTAGCGTGAGTAATAATTATCCAAATTTTGCGACTATTTCAGTGAACAATGGTTGGACAATCCCAGAATTTCTCTAGATTTATGGAATGTATATGATCAAAGTCATCGCACTAATAATCATGTGGAAAGCTGGTATTGCAGATTAATACTACATCGAAATTGAAAACACTTTATATTTATTGACTTATTAATAAGTTTATGAAATAAGATACAGAATATGCAGATTACATAATAAAATACGCAAAAGTGGGTGGTCAACCGACTAAAAGGGGAAAAAAAAAAAAAAAACCTATATTTTTATTTATATTGACGAAAAAAATAAAAGCAATATTCAGTAAATTGGAAGAAAATGGAGACTTGGGGAAGTGTTTAAAAACACTCACACATACACAGAAGTTACAGTGAAGTGATAACCGACAGCCCATCAATTTTTTTTATTACATATCAATATTAACACGGCAACGAAAAACATTCTTGCAACTTTTTAATTGTATATAACATAACAACGACGAACAATCTTGCAATTTTGTTATTGTATATGTATAACAAAGGACACTGCTTCAATTTTTACTTTCCATATACGTGATAGAGAAAGTAGTGTTTTTGGTCACATTTCTGATTTTTTTTTTTTTTTTTTTTTTTAATATTTATACGTTTTTAAGTCCCCCGAATCCGGAAAACATGTTTTTAGCGGTTGCTCTGTATGTATCCGTGTGTCTCAGGAACAAATAGTAACAGGAAGTCAAAACTCGGCATTCTAAATCCGTACTATATAGTGATGCTACATGCTACACTAAAATTTTCATCGAGATCAAGCAAATGGTTCGTGTGCAGGGATATCCAACAAAATTCAAATACATGACGTCCAGGGAAAAAAAAAAAAAAAAAAAATTCTTAAGTACAGTGTAACAGGCTGCCGTAAATAAAATGGAAAGAACATATTTTTTATTTATTTATTATTTTTTTTTTATGTATATATGTATGCATAAAAGCATGCTTTGTATTGATTATGGTATGGAAATCATTCATTATTTGTTTACATGGCTACCCAAAGCATTTGGATATATTAGCGTTATACTTGGAAATTGCTGGAAGTGTAAAATGTATTTCATTTTGTGTTAGGTATTTTTCATATAAAACTAAATTTAAATTTACGCAATTTGATGTGCATACAGTTTATAGACAATATACAGGGCTACCCAAAATCAAGCTAAATATTCTTTTCTATTGAATGTAATTGATGGAAGTGCTTTGCCACATTTTACAAACATTAAGTTACATTTTTAAGTCGACGAACACTGCTTAGGAAGGAAAATTAAATTTTCGTACCTATACTGTAAACAAATTACTTTTTCAAATTTTATTTTCAACTCTTTTTTCTATAAGATCACGTTTTCAGGTAGCCTGAATACGAATGCCCAATATTTAGTGGTTGATATGTATGTATATGTATCTGTTATCAGCATAATTTAAAGAGAAATAGCTGCAGGAAATTCAAATTGTGTATTTTGAAGTTCGCTTTAGGTTGACACTTAAAAAATTTGATCAAGACTGGCAAGTTTGAAGGCAAGTTAATAGCAGCTTTGAATTTTTTTTAAAGAAATAAATTTAGGCTGTATGATTGAATGGAGGAGTTGAGGGGGCGGTACTCCCCTTGTCGCTGGTTGGCTAAGCCAGGCGATGCATGATGTAATTTTTTATTTTTTTTCCCTCAATAAACGTCGGAGCAGCTCACGTGGATTTTCCTGAGCGGGGGCTGCTCCCTGTTCAAACCTATTTTAGGATATTTTAAAAGTAGATTGAACTTTATTATCTGTGGTACCTGATTGATTTTTCGACTTAATCTGCAACTTATCTTTATAGTATTGAAATGCAGGGCAGGGTAAGAAAAATTTGTATGAGTGACACACCATATTATTTTATTGTATGAATGTGACAACAAAGGACAATCCTTCAACCTTTAAAGGCCCCTATTTTTCGATAGTTTACTTCTGAAACCAAATCTTAAGTCTTAATAAATAGAACAACATCTTAAGTCTTAATACTTTATTTAGAGTTAATAGCCAATCATAAGTCTGAATAAAATGTGAAGAAAAGTTGAAAAGTTCGGTTTTTTTTTTTTATATTACAGATTTACAATAAAGGAAACCACGCCTCCGAAAGGAATAACATTTATGCTAAGGACACGGGTTTATAGATTTACGCAGGCGCTGTCGCTAAGGGCAAGATTGTATCATTTTATTGCTTTATGATGTGGTAACAAAACAGTAGAATAAGAAAACAAACAATGAAATGCCACCAGAATCTCCAAGAAACAAAATAAATTAATAAATAACTAAATTAAATAACAATTGACATCTTAAAAGTATATGAAAAAGTTAACCAGTAATCTCCTTATATTATTAAAATCTGTGCGCATCTGTCTTTCTGTCTGTCTGTCTGTCTTTCTGTCTGTCTTTCTGTCTGTCTGTCTGTCTGTCTGTCTGTCTGTCTGTGAGAAATGCCTTGTGACCGCTAAAGCTCCGGCGCTAATGGTCGCATCGCTTCGAAACCGGTGTCAACAGACGCAGAATTTCTTCATCTCGACATCGCGATAATTCGCTAAGCGATGCGACCCTAATTAGTGGAGATATTAATTAAAACGTCCACCCTTGTCTACCGAAAAATGACCCAGAATTCATGATTAAATGCTTAAAAAGCGACATTTTTACGGAAAAAGTGGAAAATAAATTAGAAATATCAGTCGTATCGTTACAAATAAGGTATCAAATGAAAGATCCGATTTTTCTGAATCCGACGGTTTAAACAGCTTATCGATAGGGCAATTAGATTTTTTTAAATTAACTAAAGTATGAAAAAAAAGGTGGCAACAAATCACAAGAGTTTTATTAATTTCGCAATAGACGTATTTCGGTTACCATGGCGCCGGGCGAAAGGATAAATAGATTTTACTTCCTGCTTTACTGATTTTATACTGGAAATAAAAATTGCAAATTTCAAAATGCTTCAATTTTATTCAAAATTATTTCAAACTTGCTACACACTTTTAACATCACAAGACGAAGTAGCAGTTAAAATTTCACCAGGTTTCCAAAATAAATAAAAAATGTACAATTTAATTGCAAATTAAATTTTATTCTCATACGCGTATTTCAAATTCTAACTATGATTAAATTATTTTTAATACATCTTTCGAAAGATATTTTAAAGTACTTTTATATTATCGAAAGTGGGATTCAAGATTTCGCTTCATTTACACGTTTTGAGGTCTCCTGAATCGGTTTTCTTTTGTATCTCAGCTACTAATTAAAATAATTTCATAAGTAATACATCATTTGATAGCTTTGTTGATTTGGAATCGAACAGTAGATTACAGAAATTTCTACCGCCAGATGGCGCTGTAATATTTTCAAATTTCAATAGTTCAATTTCTAATTATGATTAAATTATTTTTAATACATCATTCGAAAGATATTTTAAAGTTTTTTTATATTATCGAAAGTTTTCACCAGATTTACACGTTTTGAGGTTACCTGATTAGGTTTTCTTTTGCATCTCAGCTAATTCAGTTTGACCGTTCAAAATTGATATATGTAGGTTAATTAGGAAGGGCTGAAAGGGTGGGGAACATATAGGCGTGCACCGCGCTCACGGGACAGCGCTACCGAAGGCAGTGGGGACCTGTTCCGACTTTTTAACCGATGAGAAATGATTTTTTTTTTCAATTTCTTTTCTTAAGAAAAAAATTTGACTTGAGAAGGAATATGTGCGCGTAGCGCGCGTATACCTTCACACGTGCGCGCGCAGCGCGCATGGGTCTGCGCTGCCGAAGGCAGTGGGGACACGGTGTGAGTTTTTACACGATCAGAAATGATTTTTTTAGGGGGCACGAAGGGTCAGGGAAGGAATACGCGCGCGCAGTGCGTGTATTCCTTAACTTAAACGCGCGCAGCGCGCACGGGACTGCGCTGCCGTAGACAGTGAGGACCCAGTCCGACTTTGTACCTGATGAGAAATGATTTTTTAAATTTTCTTTTCTTAAGAATAAAAATTTGATTTGAGAAATCAAATTTTATTTGGACCCGGACCGACTTTTTACCCAATCAGAAATGATTTTTTTTTTTTTTTTTAATTTCTTTTCTTAACACTAAAAGTTACTGTTAGTGATTCATTAATTTTAGTGATTCATTTGAAAATACTGACCCGCTAGCGGGCGAAGCTCGCTAGTCTATATATATAAAATCGTTTGTCCTGAGTGCAGGAGTGTGTGATTCATCATCGCCCAGCCCAAACCACTGGACCTAGAAGCATGAAATTTTGTGACAAAGTTTCTTCTGTTCCGTAAACATCCACTAAGAAGCGATTTTACAAAATTCGCCCCCCCCCCCGAATGGGGGGGGGAGGGCAAAACATGATTTCACAAAATCCTTCATATCTTAAACAAAAAAACACATATCCGTAAAATTTTTACTTTAAAATATAGCTAACACAAATATCTAAAAACTGATTTCTGGAATTTTAGAAATTCGGTCCCTAAGGGGGGAAAGGAGGCAAAACGTGATTTCACAATTCAGCCCCAGAGGGGGCACAACGTGATTTTAAATAATCCTTTATATCGCAAAAAAAAAAAAAAAAAAACACACACACACACACACACACACACACACACACACACACACACACACATATATATATCTGAGATTTATGCTCTAAAATATAGCTCACACAAATATCTAAAAACCAATGTCTGGAATTTTAGAAATTCGTCCCAGGTGGAGCGGGAAAGGGGGGGGGGGACTATGGAGGAAAAAAAAAACGTGTGGCACTCGAGGACTGCCGCGGTAAAGCTATTGCATAGCATTTTTTATCAACTCATGCAATTATAATTATTTATTTATTTTATTTATGCAGTATTTTTTTTTTCTTTGATATTAATTCAACTTTTTTCTTTGATATTAATTCAAATTACACTTTTTGAGCGTGGTGACAGATAAGAAAACAATTTTTTTCTTTTATTGAATAAATGAGAATATATTCGCAATGAGAATATATCAAAAATATCCGCAATCGATTTGTAGGTATCGAAAACCACGATGTGCCAAATTTGAATGATCTAACTCCATTTTTTGAGAAAAGGTATTTTAATAGGTTTTTAAAGGCCTGCAAGTCGAATGGGGATATTCAAGTTTTTTCTTTGATATAATTTCAAGTTACACTTTTTGAGAGTGGTGACCGATAAGAAAACAAATTTTAATAGAGAAAAGGTATTTAATAGGTTTTAAAGGCCTGCAAGTCGAATGGGGATATTCAAGTTTTTTCTTTGATATTAATTCAAGTTACACTTTTTGAGCGTGGTGACCGATAAGAAAACAAATTTTAATAGAGAAAAGGTATTTAATAGGTTTTAAAGGCCTGCAAGTCGAATGGGGATATTCAAGTTTTTTCTTTGATATTAATGAATAAGATAACAATAATGATAAGAAAACAAATTTTAATAGAGAAAAGGTATTTTAATAAGTTTTAAAGGCCTGCAAGTCGAATGGGGATATTCAAGTTTTTTCTTTGATATTAATTCAAGTTACACTTTTTGAGCGTGGTGACCGATAAGAAAACAAATTTTAATAGAGAAAAGGTATTTAATAGGTCTTAAAGGCCTGCAAGTCGAATGGGGATATTCAAGTTGTTTATTTGAAATTAATTCAAGTTACACTTTTTGAGCGGGATGACCGATAAGAAAACAAATTTATATAGAGAAAAGGTATTTAATAGGTTTTAAAGGCCTGCAAGTCGAATGGGGATATTCAAGTTCTTTCTTTGATATTAATGAATAAGATAACAATAATGATAAGATAACAATAATGATAAGAAAACAAATTTTAATAGAGAAAAGGTATTTTAATAGGTTTTAAAGGCCAGCAAGTCGAATGGGGATATTCAAGGTTTTTTTTTTTATATTAATTCAAGTTACACTTTTTGAGCGTGGTGACCGATAAAAAAACGAATTTTAATAGAGAAAAGGTATTTAATAGGTTTTAAAGGCCTGCAAGTCGAATGGGGATTCAAGTTTTTTCTTTGATATTAATTCAAGTTACACTTTTTGAGCGTGGTGACCGATAAGAAAACGAATTTTAATAGAGAAAAGGTATTTAATAGGTTTTAAAGGCCTGCAAGTCGAATGGGGATATTCAAGTTTTTTCTTTGATATTAATTCAAGTTACACTTTTTGAGCGTGGTGACCGATAAGAAAACGAATTTTAACAGAGAAAAGGTATTTAATAGGTTTTAAAGGCCTGCAAGTCGAATGGGGATATTCAAGTTTTTTCTTTGATATTAATGAATAAGATAACAATAATGATAAGATAACAATAATGATAATAAAACAAATTTTAATAGAGAAAAGGTAATTAATAGGTTTTAAAGGCCTGCAAGTCGAATGGGGATATTCAAGTTTTTTCTTTGATATTAATTCAAGTTACACTTTTTGAGCGTGGTGACCGATAAGAAAACGAATTTTAATAGAGAAAAGGTATTTAATAGGTTTTAAAGGCCTGCAAGTCGAATGGGGATATTCCAGTTTTTTCTTTGATATTAATTCAAGTTAAACTTTTTGAGTGTGGTGACCGAAAAGAAAACAAATTTTAATAGAGAAAAGGTATTTAATAGGTTTTAAAGGCCTGCAAGTCGAATGGGGATATTCAAGTTTTTTCTTTGATATTAATTCAAGTTACACTTTTTGAGCGTGGTGACCGATAAGAAAACAAATTTTAATAGAGAAAAGGTATTTAATAGGTTTTAAAGGCCTGCAAGTCGAATGGGGATATTCAAGTTTTATCTGATCTACTTTATACACAAATTTTACGCGTACAGCTATTCACTGTTGTACATAGATGATAGATACCTATACACCTATATACTTTCTCACAAACAGCTGCTTACGTATTCATCCGATTTCGGAGCAGCTCGTCTCGATCCGTGCGAGCTTCGTACAGCCGAAGTCTACCGAAGTTTGCCGAACTGTGTTAGGTTTTTTTTTCGTTACGGAATTTTTCGATTCGGTCGCCGCGCTCAAAGCCCGCGATAAAAGCTATACAATAGCTTAAAAATAGAGATACAGTTAGACCGTTCAAAAGTAGTACAGATAGGTTCTAGAGACCTGCAAGTCGAATGAGAATATTTTCGAAAATGTAAAGTTATTAGGAGCGGCGGAAAGGGGGGGGGGACGCGGAAGGACAAAAAATAAAATAAAAATAGAGTTAGATCGTTCAAAAGTAGTACATAGAGTTTTTGATACCTACAAATCGACTGCGGATATTTTCGAATTTGTAAAATATTTAACAGGCCGGAAGGGGGGGGGGGAAGGAACGAGAAAAACAATTAGAAATAGAGTTAGTCCGTTCAAAATTGGTACGTGCAGGTTTTTGGGACCTACAAATCGAATGTAAATATTTTTAAAAGGGAAAAATTATTAGGATAGACGGGAAGGGGGGGGGGCGAATGGACAAAAATGTAGAAATAAGTGTTAGAGCGTTAAAAATTAGTATTATTAGGTTTTAAGACCCGATAAATCGATAACGGATATTTTCGAAATTGTAGAATTATTACGAGGGTGGGAAAGGGGGGGCGGGCGCAGAGGCAAAAATAAAGAAATTCAGATAGAACGTTAGAAATTAGTATTATTAGGTTTAAAAGCCCGAGAAAACGATTGCGAATATTTTTGAAAGTGTAAAATAATTAGGAGTGGCGGGAACGGTGGGCGAAGAAACACGTGCACGCGTGTACACGCTGACGCAGGCAGTGGAGGCTCGGACCGATTATTCCACCTATGAGAGAAGATTTTTTTTGTATTTTATATTCATGTTTTTTCCTTACTATAATATAGTGATTCATGAAGAGTGCCGAATATAAATGCACGCGCGCAGCGCACAATGGCCTGTGCTGCCGAAGACAGTGGGAATCCGGTGCGACATTTTTCCCGATCAGAATTTTTTTTCTCTTTTTTTTTTCATACGCAATTTTGAGAATTCATTAATTATATTGATTCATTTAAAAATAGTGACCTGCGGAGCAGGCGGAACCTGCTAGTAGTTTTAATAAAGATATGAAAACTTCCAATAGACTTACTAATTGATCAATTACCAATTTGTCGCTGCATCTATACTATTATTATTATACTACTATAACGTCTGATTAAATTCGTGAATCATATTTTATATTTTTATTAGCTTAATTTTATTTACAAAATTTTAAGAAAACTGATGTAAACAAATAAAATATTGAGGCGTTCTTTTCGAACAATGCCGTCAAGAATTACTTAAAGAAAGATTGATCGTTTCTTCACGAGGCACCTGTTGCTGCAGCTTAATTTTATTAGAAATTTAAGTATCAACGTGTTTCCATTAAAAGCTTTCGGAAATGGGAATTGTTCCGGGAAAATAAAAATAGCGTAGGTCAAATGCAAGGAGCTGCTGGTGAAGGGTATTTAAATTCCTATGATGTAAAGTCGTTTTATATATTTTTTTAAAAAATTAGATTGAATTCTATGAGTCGTTTTTTTTTACTCATGGTAATAAAATAAACTCTAGTCAGAAAATAGAAATTGTATTAGTGCATGTTTTGTCTTGGGTGATTCAATAAAATAAATAAAATAAATAAATAGTAATAATCTGATACGGCACATGCACACTACTTTTACTACTTATTATTACTCTGTATTAAAAGAAAAAAAAAATACTTTGTAAGGTAAGATGTACTGTGTTTGAACGTTTCAAAAGTACTTAAATAAAAATAGTTTTAGAAATAGTTTTATATTCGACATATATTTCTTAAGTCCCTTTCAATACCTCGCTTACATTCACAGAATTTTTCAGTTTGTTATTAAATTATTACTATATTATTAGTGTAGTATATTATTATTATTATTATTATTTATATATTATATTGATATGTTATATTAATACTAATATATATTATTAATTATTATTAATATATTATTATTATTATTTTATTAGTCAAAACGTAGGAAGCTCTGAGACCACCCTTCCCGCTGTTCGGTTTCTTTTTCTTGTTGCTAAAAACCTGATTGTTAGTTTTAAGGGACATCAAAACTTGTAAGATGTAAAAGCTGAGCTTCAAAAAATTGGCTCCTAAACAATGCAGTTTTATATACTATATACGGGCAAATGAAGATAAAGTTATCATGTTGTGGTCATCACTAAACTTTCTTTTGTATTTTCTTAAAATTCTGGTAATTTAGACCAAAATAATGAGCATTGTACATTGTAAAAACAAGAGAAAAAAAATTCCAAACTGATGAAAAAACAACTTTTATTTAAATGTAAAAAAATCGATAGCTTTGTTTCAAATTATAAAAGATACAGTCGGTAACAAAAGTGTCCGAACACTAGCAAAAATTCCTATGTAAAAAAAATACACTTCATACGGTTTTGTTAAATAAATCCTTGTCGGATCCTCTTCTTAGTCAACCTAAGAACATGATTCGATAAGGATTTATTTAACAGAACCGTATGAAGTGTACTTTTTTTACATAGGAATTTTTGCTAGTGTTCGGACACTTTTGTTACCGACTGTACATGGTTCAACTATTCGTTTGAAACGTATCGACGAATTCTTTTGAAAAATATCTATATTGAAATTTTACATCCTCAAGGAGGGTACTTCCCTCAGGAGGAAGCAGGGGAGCTATGCTCCTACATATACAAAAATTTTATGCTGGTTGACTATCACAATTATAAATAAAATATTTCAATTATACGATGATTTGTTAAAAATAATCTTAATTGCGTACAATTATACGATATTTTGTCCTATGCTGCCACATTAAAAATTATGAAAAAAGAAAAAAAAAAAAGACTACAGCGTCAAACTTGTTGAGCGATATGCATCAAAAGATGATAAGTAATAATTTGTGTCAATATTCAATTAAATATAGCTTTTTTTTTTTTTTGAAATTATATGAATTAGTTCTCGAGCCAGAGCTGCTAAAAAAAATTTGTCATATACAGACAGACATCTTCTAAAATCGGTCAAATCGTGTTCAGAAGCTCTCAAAACGTATAAATCCATCGAAAGATTTTTTACGAATCTATTAATTTTTTCTACTGAATATAGAAGAGTAAGTAAAATTAAAAAAAGAGGTAGAGTAAAAATCTGTCTTCAGCAGATTTTAATTTAATTTTTCTTGTTTTCCTCTGACGAGACGATGAGTGATTTTTGTCGATTCTTCGAACAAAAATCTCATACCACTTCATCGAAAAGGTTAAAACAGTTGTCTTTTTGCAATGTTTTTATTTTATTTATTTATTTTTTTTTTTTTTTTCTGTTAAAAGAACGTATTGCTGGTGAAACACGGTTTTCTCTAACTTAGCAACCTCTTAGATCGATTTTTACGCCCACAAATCGTCTACTCTACGATTGAGTTTGAAATAATCAAAGCCGTTTACTTATGGCAATTTTTTTCTGTAATTTTTGTAATTAGCTGGTTACTACCTAGAAGTAATTTCGTTGGAGACAGTACAATATAACCATATATAGAGAGTCAATGATTATAGGAAAAGATCTAAGGAAGTATGAAATAGTAGCTGGCTTTCGCTTATGGCATCGCAGAAAAATCATCATCGCCATTCGGGACAATTTACGCTTTCCACTGAAGCTTCTAGGGACTCTACGTCCTTCGAAAGCTTTTCATAGTGAAAGAGTAAAAATAATAACTAGAATTTCGCAATAGGCAATTGACAACAGAATGGAATTCACCTGTAGAGATGAAAAATGAAATGGGAAATCAAAACTTGAGCTTTTATATCTTTCGAGAGCTTTTCTAAAATAAGGCCACCATTAGAATATACGAAAGGCGATCTAAATTACGATGCATTTACCAAAATATTTGTTGCTAAACAGTTGCAAAAAATTTTTAAACTTAAAAAAAAAAAAAAAAAAAAAAAAAAAGTTTGTTAATAGTTTGTTTTCTTGTTTGTTATTAGTTGGGCGTTGGCTAATATTCCCCATTTTTCTTATGACAGGAATGTGATCTTTTTGAATTGGCTCAAAGATTTTTTGCATACACTTAAATGCTTTTATTTTAGTCTTTGAAAAAATTGTGCTTTAATACATAAAATAACTTTATAGGCACAATACACTTCAATATTCATAATTATATTCTTATTATTATTATGCATCGTATCATCACTCGTGAAGCTGCGAATAAAGTGGTGGATATCCTGTCCCACGGATAGTCTGTTTAACGCAAGCTCCAACCAGTCCGAGGACCTCGGTACCAAGATTTTAAAGGCACCGAAATTTCATATAAGGTCACAAGATGTATTTATTATGCAAATTCTTATTATATAAATTCTTAATCAGGGTCTTCTGCTGGAAGGGGAAGGCACCCAACTGCATCAGGACCTGTGCTTTACATTAGATTGATAAGATCTTTCTGCCAGACCAGAGGTCCCTTTTCCTCACTTTCTTAATAAATGTTACTAATTCCGAATATACGACGGCATTATCCTCGTTTCTTGAAAAATAGCCCTTGTTGAATTTTTCAAAGAAATATTATTTTAATGCAAGCTTTATAAGTTCACTTTTAATTGACTTGTTTGTTGAATTATTACTTTCTTCTATATGTAATATAGAGAAAGTATTGGATTCGCGAAAATTTTCGAAGTCCACTTTTTGATGGATTTACATGTTTTGGGATATGGAGAACACGAATTAATAGTTTTTAGAAAATGTCTGTCTGTCTGTCTGTCTGTCTGTCTGTATCATTTTTTTGTGGACGCTGTATCTCACGAACCAATGAATGAAATTTAACCAAACTTGGTATTTAGTTGCACCCTGACATAAACTGGTGCTGATTAGATTTTGGGATCAATCGCTCAATAGGTGGCGTTGTGATCGCATTTTATGCAAATTTTTAACATGGCAGCATAGGACAAAATTCCGTATAAATGGGCATAAAGAGAGTTATTTTACACTTGTGATTGTAAAATTAATATGAATTATTGATAATAGTAGTAGTTAGCTAGGAAAAAAATTTTGTGCATGGGGGGGCATCCGTTCCCCCCCTGGGGGGAAAATCCCCCCCCGGGGAAGTAAATTTTCAAGATGGGTATCTTTCGAAAGGTCTCGTTGATAATAGTAATAGTTAACTTGGAAAAAATTTTTGTGCATGTGGGGGCATCGGTTGCCCCCCACCGGGGGGGGGGGGGAAGTTTCCACCCGGGGGGGGGGGCAAAGTTTCAAGATGGGTATCTTTCGAAAGATCTCGTCAATACCTTTAAAACGAATGGTTGAACGATAAATCTGTGATAATTTAAACTAAAGTTATCGATTTTTTTTACTTTTAACAAAAAAAAACTTAGAAAAATATCGCAATTTTTTTTTTTTTTTTAACGAAATTTAACCAAACTTGGTATTTAGTTGGTCCCCGACATAAACTGGTGCTGATTATGTTTGGGGATCAATAGCTCAACAGGTGGCGCTGTGATAGCATTTTATCTACATTTTTAACATGGCAGCATAGGACAAAAATTCGTATAAATGTGCATAATTAGAGTTGATTTAAACTTGTGATTGTAAAATTAATATGAATTATTGATAATAGTAGTATGTAACTAGGAAAAAAAAATTCTGCATGGGGGGGGCATCGCTTCCCCCCCTGGGGGGGGGAAGTACCCCCCCGGGGGGGATAAATTTTCAAGATGGGTATCTTTCGAAAGGTCTCGTCAATACCTTTAAAACGAATGGTTGAACTATAAATCTGTGATAATTTAAAACAAAGTTATCGATTTTTTTCACTTTTAACAAAAAAAAAAAAAAAAAAAAAACAGAAAAAAAAAAATCGTACTTTTTTTTTTTTTTTTTTAAATATTGTTACTGATTGAATATGTATAGGTAAATATAGAAGAAAGTCTTGTGGTGGCCACAACATACTAGTTTTTCAATTGGCTCACGTATATTCACATGCATTCATGTAACTTTGCTCAGGTATATTAAGAATATTTGGCATGAGACGTATTCATTAATTATCTTTTCTATTTAAATAAATAAATAAAAAACTTTTAGTTGTTTATTTTTTAAACAATTCTATAATCGAATATTCAGATACAAAAACAGGGTAGAAATTAAGGATCTGTCACAAATATGCTTGAGTTGCTCTTATAGATCATTCATTCGTGATTTCATTCATATATATCGTACATACATTTGGTCGAGCATTTGCGCGTTATGTCAAAGAGCCTAGGTTTGAATCCTGACCTGATTACTTTTCACTGTTGTTAAAATGGATTCATCTTTTTCATTAACAATTCGTAGTAAATATAATCTGTGTATAAAGCTGATTATCAACTCGAGAAACATAGGCCTGGATGGAATGACCTCCGTCGGAGACTTTTTACAGGGTCCTAACCACTAAAATCTTCGAAAGGCTAGGCCGACGAGCGCTTTATGGGTTCAAACTCGGCACCTATCCTATATTAACTTGGAATGCAGAACCTTTCGGCCACTGGAAATATATGGTCTAAGTTACTATTCTGATAATTCTTTGAACGTGACATTTAAGAATAACATTAATTTCTCTTTATTTTGTTTTTTGGATGAGTTGCAAATGGATAATTTTGACGTGTTTGAGTAATACCTTGGATTTTAAAAAAAAAAAAAAAAAAAAAAAAAAAGCTTCTGTCAAAGATGCATGGTTTGAATACCGTGATATTGCTTCAAGTAAATGATTCGTAGCTGTTTTCCTTCTAAAAAAAAAAAAAAAAAAACCTCTGATGTGTCTCATTTAGAAAGTGAGCCATATATCAGACAATCGATCAGTGTTTGCTAGATACTAATTAATGCTAATATCTCTTCCTCTTAAAAAAAATAAAATAAAATAAATAAATAAATAAAAATAAATAAATAAAATAAAAATAAAATCAAAGATACGACTTGTGTTAGCGCTATGCTTGAACAGATAAGTGTATCCGTAGTTATAAAACTGAATGTCTCAATTCATTTTTTTTTTTTTTTCGTTTTTGAATCTCGAATTTTGTTTCAAGTGCCACCTGTTGAAGATCTAAGTGGCTGAAAATAGATATCGACCCGTTTACTCTTTTTCTTTTGGACGCCTTGTCGACATAAAAATTGCCGCTTTATTTGCGTTGCTCAGTTTTTGCTTCTGTATGTTTAATGTGGCCATAAAAATCGTGTTTTTTTATATCACTTGACGGGCAAAAAATAAATGTGTTTGTTATCTTTCATTTTGAGTCGCTGACAAAATTTTTGTATACTTTGTTGTAACACTTTTGTTCTGTATTTTGTTGTACCACGTTTGTTGAATATTTTGAATTAACTGACAATATTTCACAGAATGTTATTTACTAATGCATTTTATTTATGTATGATATGATCCTTTTTTATTATATCATGCAGAATATTGGGTATTTAATTTAACCCAGTGCAATGCCATTTCTAGAAAACTCTACATACTACAGTAGAACGCATATACAGTAATCAGAATATAAAATTATTCACTATTTGTTAAAATATAATTACTTTTACTGAATAATTTTAAACTGCACATGCGCAAACGTTAGAAAAGTTTCTCTCACTCTCTTCATAATTTATTAGCTAACTGTATAAAGTTACATTTATAAAAATCTCAAGCAAATATTCTGTATATATATATTAAATTAGGGATTTTATTTATGTTTAGTTTACGAGTGTGTGACTAGAATATAACGAGACTATTGCTGCAAAAAGTTTCATTTTGAATTTATACACTTTTAGTTATTATTACCTTCAATTTACATCTCTCCTCTACCCTTTATAGCACTCTTTGCGTAATTTTTCATTATTCGAAACAGTACTGGGAATCTTTTCTGTGAGCTCCTCTATAATGTGTGCCGATTTTTTTTTTTCAAAGCTCCAACGAACTGAAATCTGATTCCTTTTATTGCAGATAAAAGTCTCATGGGGCAAGGTCAGTCAAATAAGCCGGATGCTGGGATGCTGTATTTGTCTAGAAACCTGTTGACAGACAATATAAGCCAGCGTGTACTCTTGTTGGAGAACCCATTACTTGTTCTTTCATCACAATTCACGTCGTTTTATTTTTATACTTCACGGAGTTGAGTAAGAATTTCAAGGTAGTAACCGGCGGTCAGATCGAATTAAATTATCGACTTTTTATTATTTTTTATACGTTTTTGACGTAGAAGGGCGACCCGGGTGTTAATCATCTTCAGCGTCTTCGCGGCCATCTTGGAGATATTTAAACCACTCATAAACTCGCACACATAATACACATTCATTTCCATACACTTCTTAAGTTTCAGGAGCACTTTTTCCAAGTTTCCTGTGAAATTTCACGTCGATTCATTGCTCTCATTATGACACTTACGCTCAGACTAATTTGCATAGACACAGGAGGTGTCCCATTCTAAAGAGAAGGCTTCATACTACACAGCTACACAGATGTCGGTTGTTAGCGCTTAGCACATGCGTACTTATGTGGAAACTTCAGTGTCGTTATTTTGTTGGCACATCTCGTATTTTTAATCAGTGTCTAGTATATCGGCATTAATTGATTTATACTAAAACTTTGGTTAAAATCCCTTATTAGTATTTTTATTTTTATTTTTTTAAACACTCTCCAACAAAATTGAAAAATGTTTATGATTTCACATTATATTTTAAATAACTTTTAATTTTTATACTCCATTTTCCATTGGTATAGTTTAACAATATATTCTAAACATATTTAGGTATTACATTACTTAGTGGATTCATTGATAAGTTAATTTTTATTTTCAGCTATAGTCAATAGTAAAATGTATAGGATTCGTAAAATTTTCGACCTCGGGATTTCGTTGGATTTACATGTTTTGTGAGGTCTAGGACACGATTTGACCATTTTTTAGAAAATGACTGTCTGTCTCTCTCTGTGTGTGACAAAATTTTGTGGTAACTGTATCTCAGGAACTACTGCACAAAAGTGCATAAAATTTGATATGCAGTTGCACCTTGACATAAATTAGTGCCTATCAATTATTGGTGAGGATCGTCTAACAGGTGGCCATGACGCTTTTTTTTTTTTTTAATTATTAAAATGGGGAGTATAGGACAAAATTTCGTATAAATGTACATAAAAAGAATTATTTATTAATAATCATTATGAAATTAAAATGATTTATTTATAATAGTGATAGTCAACTGGATCTGGGAAAAGTTTTTGTATATGTAGGAGCATCGCTTCCCCGCCTGGAGAGGAAGTCCCCCCCCCCTCTCCCCGAGGGGTCAAATTTTCATTATGTGTATATTTCAAAAGAGCTCGTTAATACCTTTAAAACGAATGATTGAACCACCAATCTGCGATGATTTAAAATAAAGTTATCGATTATTTTTTTTTAATCAAAATAAATAAATAAATAAAATAAATAAATAAATAAATAAAAAATAAATAAATAAATAAATAAATAAGTAAAAAATAATAAGAAGACATTATATGTTAGTGTTATACTACATACTACTTCTCTAACATGAAAATCGTGAGCGTTCATCATAAAAGATAATTTTATGAAGTAATAATTTTAATAAATTATTTATACTGAGGAAATTTGTATAAGAAAATATAAAAGAAAGTCGTGTGGTGGTCACAGCATACTAATTTAAAATATTTTACGTTTGAATGCTGAAATGTCATGGAAATTTTTAACATTTTAACATAAATATATATATATATACACGTATATATAAATCTTATTAATGAAATCACAAATTAATACCCAAATATGTTTTGAATATATTATTATGCAAAATTGAGATAAATAAATAAATAAATTGTTAAATAATTAATTAACAGGGGGTATTTTAAAAATTGTCGGAAAATTAAAAAATTTTTGAATTTTATTTCATTAAATTTAAATAGTTTTCGAGAAATTTTAATCTACTTAATATTATTATATTTCAGTGCATATGTATGCAAACTTTTATAATTCTAAGACAGTAATTTTCAGAAAAGATTTAAAATCTCCAGCAGCACCTAAAATAGGTATTATTTTTTTATAATAGTTAAAAGAAGTATTACATGTAGTTACAACTGATTAAGACTTTTCTCTACATCATATCTTCTATTGCAGTGAAAGTAGTTTTACAGACAAAGTGAAAAACATGTGACAGTTCATTCACTTTCAAAGATGTCAAACTTGGCGACGAATTTGGTGACTCGGCGTCCAAATGTGGCGAAAAATAGTAGTTTAGGGTTCCCGAAATTTTGAAGTTATCCGATGCACGGGAGCCTAGATCTTGGACTTTCCGTTGGATTTTCGATAGAAACTTCGCCAAGCCTCATCGCCAAAAGGAATGAGTTGACGTATGCGAGAGAGTGTGTGTGTAGTTACTGTGAGTCATTGTTGTTCAGAGATTTATTCTGAGCGATTGCATTTTGAAGATTGTACTCCAAGGTCCAAGCTACTGAACTTTGTTTGTGAGCTAGCGAAGATTTTTGATCTGGAGTATTTTACATTATTTGCTTTACTTCTGTGGCACAAGTGATTGTTTTTGGAATGTTCCAGAACATCCGTTGAATAGTGACATTTGCTGCGCGAGAGACTGTTTATTGGACTGTTTCCTGAATATTCGAAGAATATTAGTACATACAATACTATTATCCTTCAAATTGTAGTATAGACAGTACTATTGGACTGTTTTCGAGAATATACGTTGTAATAACAGTTTTAATTATACAGATTCGAGAAGATACGCAGAATAAAATACGTTCATCGGCTATAACCTGAAAAGTTCTTTACGAACTACTTTTTCATACAAGAAAGTCGACAAGTTTTTCGTAACAATGTATATAAATTTCAAATAATTAATTATGCTTTATGAGAAATTACCATAGAATGTAAAAGATAACATTAATAATTTGTCAAAATTAATAAACAAGATGAAGAATGTTAATTCAAGACTTATTTAAACCAAAAATTCAATAAATGAAGTAAATTCATCAGCAGGTGGGAATATTACAAATTAAAAAATATTTATTAATTATTTCAAATTTATCTTATAATTAGTTTGTGCATATATATATATATATATATATATATATATATATACCAGGTGTTCCATAAGTGTGCAGACATTAAAAAAAAAAAAAAAAAAAAAAAAAAAAGAAGGAATTGGTAGATTTTAACGCGGTTTGTAAAAAAGTTATTCTCATAAAGAGGGATTTTTTTGGTAAAATAATAATAATAATAATAATAATAATTAATAATAATAGTTAAAGTTTTTGTCGATATAGGGCGCTTTACGTGTGTAAGTCACAAATTTCCTGAAAAATTTATTTCATTGCAAATCTTTAGAGGCATAGAAATTCTGTTCTATGTGTTCACTATCACCACAAATTACAGTTTGCAAACAAGTCACAACTAGAGGTCTGCACGGGCCGGGTTTCCGGCTCGAGCCCGAGCCCGGCCCGGCCCTCGGGCCGGGTTCGGGCCGAATTTTTGAATTTGCTCTCGGGCCGGGCTCGGGCTTAAAAAAATTTTTCAGGCTCGGGCCGGACCGGGCTCGGGCTCAGTTTTTTTTGTGTCTATTCGGGCCGGGCCGGACCTGAATAAAATTTTCTCCGTGCCGTGTCGGCCCGAATCTTCTTCTGGTTTCCTCGTTAATCAACGAAAAAGGAAAATGATAAAATATTTCTTCAGTCATTTATTTTACGTAATTTTACAGGCTTGTATGTCACATAAAGTTCTATTTCGTTAAAAAAGTGTCTGTAACGTCAATTTAATTGTCTATCAGTCTGCCTGTCCGAAATCTGATTTTTCGCAAATATTTTTAGCATTCCTCAAAATTAATATATTTTATTTAAAGTAATATTAGATTGTTTCCTATTCAAAATAGTATGCATGTCACTACCAGTTTGCGTACATGTACATAACAAAAGAAATTAGATACATTACTGTGTATAAGGGTTTGTTTCTTATGATCTGTTGAGTTTAGGTGGTATAAAAGTTATAAAAATCTTTCCGCTGTATCTTTTTCTCTAAGGCTCCTTTTTCCTTTTCTCCAGTGGACGAAAGTAGCATCATTTTTATCATGGGCAAAAGCAACTTTTTTATTGAATATGGTTGGTTTAACATTAAAGTTTTGTTTACCGGAGCACATGAAAGATTCGGATACATTACGGTATATAAGAGGAAATGGTTGAAAGTGCATTTTTAGTAGTATTAACCATTTTAAATACCTTTCTATATTGTTTGATGAATGCTAGTGTTTTCGATTTGACTTTCTGTTTGTCTTTGTGCCTTGTCTATAATAATGAATTTCCGTTTATATATAATTGTGTTGTAAAATTTCAGCAGTTTTGTTAAAGAACGTACTATTGTTTGGTTATATAAAGCCTCTGCAAAACACATACTAAAAATCTTTTTTATAAAAAAGCATTTTTTTTTGTTGTTGTTGTTATTTTATATATTCTTGAATCGGACCGGGCCGGGTCGGGCCTGTTTTTATCGTTTTTTGTCCGGGCCCGGGCCGCATTTTCGACTTCATAACGGGCCGGGCCGGGCCGGGAAAGTAAAGTTTTCGTTCGGGCCGGGCCGGGCCCGGGCCTCGAAATTCCGGCCCGTGCAGACCTCTAGTCACAACACTGCTAATTACCTCTTCAGTCGGCGATTCCTATGTCGAACAAAACATCTTTACCAAAAATGCTTTATCCGCCAAATCAGTATCGCAATTAAAATTTCGTGGATGTACAAGTAGGAAGCAAAATAAGAAATGAGCTGTGTTCGTGCTATTTACAATAGTCTGATTTGAATATTTCTCGTTCCGCATCCATGCAGCGCCCTCCATCGATGAAAAATATAACTATTTTTTTTATATACCCCCCCCCCCCTCAAAAAAAAAAAAAAAAAAAAAATCCCGCTTTAGGAGAATAACTTTTCCGCAAATCGCGTTTAATTAATTCTATCAATTCCTTCAGTTTTTATAAATATATATATACATATAATATTATACTGTTGTAATTATTCAAAATCATTGTATTATTTAAAATTTTTAAATGTAAACAATTTAAATGTAAAAAATCTTATATAATTCCATGAGAAACTTTGTGTTTCAATTCCGTAAAACAGACTTTACCAAATAACTTTTTAAAGTGAGAAAGTTAAAATACACACTCCTTGAGAAAAAAAAAAAAAAAAAAAAAACGCTACTTTCCACTTAGAAATATATTTAATTTTTTCTCCTTTCCTTTTCGTGTACTTTGTAATATCTTTTTCTTCGGTTTTTCTTGCAAACACATTTCAGTCATATTGGAAATTTCCGACCAAAGATTTCGCTTCTCGCGTTCCATTTATTTCGGCAAATGGCTGAGTACATTTTCGACAAAAGTTTCGCATTTCTTTTTACTCCCCACTCATTTTTAATATCCCTGTTCTTTTCTGTTTATGAAGTAGACCATTTTCAGTTCGGAGCAACTGATATTGAAAGAAAGTCTGGATATTTCATTACTGCGACGTTTAAAAATGTTCGGTATGCAACAGAAGTCGAAGATTACGAAAGACTATATTAAAAATTATCTATGTTGTATGGAAAGAAGGGAATAGTGTTTGGTACCTTTATCATTATTCACAATAGAAATCTTAGTCGCTGGACTAACAAGGAAATATTCAAAAGGTGTCGTCTTCAAAAAATATTGAAAAAAAAAAAAAATATATATATATATATATACATATATATATGTGATTCTACTCTTCATAAAACACCAGAAAGTGAAAAAATTTCGGCTGAAATGAATTACAGCGACCACAAAAAATTATCAAAATTAAGCATTTTTGGCGATTTAGTTAGGCGACAAGTTCGCTAGCACTGAGATTGTACGAACAGAAACGTGTTTTGCTTCTCTGCTAAGTACTCAAAATTAATTGCCTAACAGTGTAAAATCTCCAAATATGCTTAATTTTGATAATTTTTTGTGGTCGCTGAATTCATTTCAGCCGATAATTTTTTCATTTTCTGGTGTTTTAAGAAGAGTAGAATTACACATATTTTTTAAAAATATTTTTTGAAGACGACACCTTTTGAATGTTTCCTTGTAAGTTAAATGTTGGCTCTTAAAATACGGAAATATTGTATGTGAATGTTTGGCAAATATGCTTACTGTGTAACAGAAATTACACATACACACGCGCATACACACACACACACAAAAAAAAAAAAAAAAAAAAAAAAAAAAAAAAAAAAAATCACGTGATATATTACATGAAACACAGGGAAAAAAAAAAAATAATGTTAGTAATAATGAAAAATTAAATGATGAAAGCATATAACTTCAACACGTTATCAGGGCTTTGACTGAATATTGTATGCAAATAGGTGTAATTTATGTACACTGTAAGCATATTTGCCAATATATGTACAGGGCTCGAAATTAACAGTGGTTCATTGGTGCGGGACCACACAAATATTGAATGGACCAGCAAAATTTAAATTCTAGTAGTCCAATAGACCAGTGAAACTTTTTTTTAATTTACTTTTCTATAACATTTCCTGTAAATCTATCACAAAATAGTATGTTATAAAAATAATAAGTGTATTACAATTGTCGATATCACCTATTCTCTGAAATTTTTTATTTAATTTCACTTTATAATCTTTTATTTTTTCTTAAATAAATAAATAAATAAATAAATAAATAAATAATAATAAACTTTTAAACATAATATAATACTTTATGGTAACTATGTGACATATTCGGATCATTTATTAAAGCATAAATTTTTGATTTATATAAAACTTTTTTAAATATCTTTAAAAACAAAATAGAATTGGTAAACGAACCACTGAAAGAATGTGCGGAGCAGTAAAATCTTAAAATTACTGGCTCCGCGGACCAGTAACTTGAATTTCTTAATTTCTACCCTGCAATATATAAATAAATATATATATAACGTATCAGAAGAAGAAATGAAAAATATCAGAAGAAATACAGGATTTAATTAAGAAGGGGTTGGGGGGGGGGGGGGGGGGAGAGTTAATGTCCGATTTACCTATATGGAAATGGAATTAATTGAATAAAGAAACGAGATAAACGCAATCCAAATATTATAAGAAACTAAAATAAAACTAAGAAAAAAATAAAACGACTTACTTACAAAAAACAAAATAAGAACATTAAATCCGTCAACGAAATAATAATAATAATAATAATGAGAGTTGAAGTAAATGCAATTTGTAAGATTAACTATTTATTGGTGAGTATTAATACAAACTTAAAACCAAAAATTAAAAATAGTTTTATGATTAATTAGTCTAGTAATAAATCAAATATTATAAAATAAAAATATCAATATTTAATTTATTTTTAAAACTAATTATTAAAAATATCGAATTTCTTGCAAATGACACTTCAACAAAAGTTAATCGATACTTAGAGAAGAAAAGGAAAAAAAGAAAAAAAAAAAGAGCGCTGTCTTCTATGTACGCTATGAAAAAAAATTAAAAATAAAATGCAATTCCCTATAAATTTGTATGATAAATAATCAAACAGAACATAAATTACAGCTAAGATTGAAAACATATAACTTTTTTCCCCCCTTGTAGTTGTTAATAATTAATATATACATAAAAAAGTTAATATTTATATTACTATAATTTAACTTAATAATCATCGTTATTTAACACAAAATTTATTGGATCCTACACCTTCACTACAGTTTATTATATTTTCAGTGGACTTAAATACTAAGATCTCTGTGTTAGATATTCCGGTCCGGTAGTATGAGGAGGAATTATTTACGAAATCCTTTCTCACAGATTTGTTTCTTTTCTTTTTCTTTTTTTTATTATTTTTAAATAACTTGTAAGTTTGACTTTTATAGCACAAGCCTTTTAGCTAAATATCTCTTGGACATAACACTGCATTAAAAAAGTTAGATTAATCAAAAAAAAAATAAAAAAAAAAAATCAGGTAGACACACGAGTCCAAAAAGCAAAGCAAACCAGACTTGCTCCCGACCCGACTGCATGCTAAGAGAAAATAGTGGTAAGCGGACACACCAGATTATTATTGTTATTATTATTATTATTACTATTGGGAGGTCAAGGGGTATTGTACAGTTTAATTCGTTGAATTTGAACTGTACTATTTTAAATGTTTATTAATTATGTAAGCTGCAAAACCGTAGGCAAATATTCCAAAACCTTTCCCGTTTCGAATTATTTAGATTAAAAGAGGGGAGAAAAAAAAAAAAAAAAGAGAGAAAAAAAGAAAAACCTTAACTTTCAATTTAATTTAGGTAGAATTTCATCATTCTCCAAAATACAAATAATCTATCTCAAATAACATTAGGTAATTTATTTTCCTGCCGTCTCTAATATTTCGTTTGCAAAACCCCGGTCACGTAAGCACTTTTGCACAGAACTCTTGAGAGCTTTTGAAGTCGAGCTTCGTTTGCTTGCTGAATTTAAAAGCCCACTTTGGAGAAAACTCAATGCTGTCTAAAACTTTTATGTTAATGAATCAGATAACACTGGGCACTTTTATCCAAAATAACTGTCTTCCTTTTCGACTCCACGGAAAACAAATAGTCGCTACCGCGCAGGCGTGCTCGGCACGTGGTACCCGGGACTTCTCCAATTACCATGGAAACCTGGATCACAAAGATCCTCCGCGAAGAAAACCCGCTCTTTTAGTGAGATGTGGATAAGCGCGGGCTGCTAGTAGATTAGTTTTTTTGTGCCGTTGGCCATCATCACACGCACATTTAGGATTAGACACAAATATGACGAGGACTTTGCAGGTAATATTTTTATATTTACATTTAATTTATTCATTGACGTTTGCATTTTTACTGACAAGCAAAATTTAATCAGTTCGATCACTGTTTATACAGAGCTATTCAAAATTTATTCCATTACACAACTAATAATAACTAAAATTTACTCTACTCTACGGGTTTTTTCAGTAATTTATAATTTTTCGAACCATATGCAAGAATGGCATTGTAATCACGGAAAAAAAAAAATAATATAATAATAATAATAAATAAAAATAAAAAATCAGTCTATAAGATTTTAGTGTATCTATACATTTTGACCCATTTTGAATTAAATTTTGCTATTTTTCTGGTAATGTATGCATGCACAGGTAAGAGTAAACACGATAGCGTCTAAAAACTGCCTTCCATTAAGCGTATTAATACCGGTCTTCGTCGTCAAGTAAAGCTCATGTAATTGTATGGAGAAATTTGTTTAAAAAATTAATCTTTACTTAATATATTTTTTAAACATCCATTTTCCTATTCTGAAAATTCAGAACCGTTAAATTTGTACTCTGTTTCAAATAAATAAATAAATAAATTTTTCATATTTTATTTTACATCTATAAAATGGTAAAAAATGCACATGGCATTAGTTAATTTTTCGCATTTTTAAACTCAAAATTAAAATTTTGAAATTTCAAAAAATCAAATTTTGAAAAACCAGTACAAATTTGGTTGTCAGTTTTCCGAATGTGAAAACAGAATTAAAAGCAATACATAGCAATACAAAAGCAAGTATTGAGAGTTTTTCTAAACACATTTCCCTATAGAATAACACGGGCTTTGTTGGTATGTACGCTCTTAAAATGAAATTGGGCAGATTTTTTTAGGTGAACTCTGAACTGTATAAATTTTCCCATGAACTGTATAAATTTTAATCAGTGTGGGACTAATAATTCTTTTACAAGGATACAGAAAGAACTCTTATAGAAGGTGGTTGTCTATAGACCCAAATTATATAAAGTGGATTTTAGAATTGTTAAATTATTTAAAGTTGAACAAAACTGGTATATGTTGCACTGCTTTGTTAATTTATGGTCAGTGTGTGAAAGCAGGGTCATAGCACTTGCAAACTCTGTTGCATAAAACATAAAAAAAAATTAAGCACATTTATAAAATTATTATCAAAATAATTCTATACGTTCCTTATCATGGCATCATTCATGAAAATTCTTCATTCTTTTATGTTAGATTTTAATAAATATAAAGCTTGTTTTATTTATATATATCCAGAGGTAAAAACTGGATGAGAATTTCTCACCCCTACTGAGAAACAAAGTGAGATTTCTGAACCAAAAAAAAAAGAAAAGAAAAAAGAAATCTGGATTAATGTAAATTGTTAATGATATCTGATTTTACAGCTTATGGATATAATTTGAATTTAATCATAGTTGATTGCTTAAATAGGTCGATTTTTATCACTGAAATAGGCAGCTATTGAATTGCAATTTGATGAAACTTCAAACAAGATTATTTACCTATTTCCAGTTTTTCTGTGTTTGATTGTAGAAATATAATGTATTTTTGCAGGTGATCAGCAAAATACGCAGTGTTAGAAATAAGAATTTTGAAACTAGGCATCAAAATGACACCTGGATTAAATATTTTGGGCGTCAAAATGAAAAATCTAGGTGCCATCTGTAATTAAATATGTATATTAAAAAAAATAATAATAAAGCATCAACTTGTAAATAATATATACAAGATTATGTAAAAAAGATTTACGTAATGAATGTAATTACACTGGCAATACTAAACATATATATTTAAAATCGCAAATTCTATCTTCGCCCAGAAGATACATCATTCCACCACAATTTAATAGCATTTTCTGGGCAGAAATCTTCCAATTTGGGGCAGTTTAATTTAATCATTAACAAATCATCAACTACTCTCATAGAGATATGATTTCTTAAATCAGTTTTTATTAGGTTCAATTGACTGAAATAGACTTGTTTACAGTCTGATGGGATTGGGAAAATTATTAGGTATGATGATAAAAAAATCCAGGCGTCAAATATGGCACCTATGATTGGAATTCTAGGCGTCAAAATGAAAAAACTGGTTGCAAAATGCGACTAACGACCGCTTATTTCTATCCCTGAAAATACGTAATATTCTTAGCCGAGTTTTTTTTAATTTTTTTAAAATCATTTAACTTTCGTGAAAGGTCTATTTAAATTGACTGATTTTTATGAAAGGATGTTTCATTTTTAGATTATTGATTTTTATGAATGACTTGTTTTTGGGCCAAAAATTTTAATAAATTGACTCCAGAAGAGTCATGAATTTCTCTCAGAGTTAAACATTTTATGTGAGAAAATAGCAATCTCATGCTTTAATTAGAACCCTGATTATATATATATATATATATATATATATATATATATATATACATACAATATAAACCCTTTCATTATATATATATATATATATATTTTTTTTTTTTTTTCTATGTAAACTGTATTTTTCATTCGGAAGAACACTGGCTTACAAATCAAAATGTGAACGCAGAATTGTTTTTGGAGTAAATAAATATTATTATTGTTTTAAATCTCAAATATTTAACTGAATTTAGTGACTGATTGTAAAGTTATACAAGTTTGTTTTTTTTGTCAATTTTTAACTTTTATTAATCTTATTTAAAAATTTGCATTTTATTTATTTATTTTTTTAAATATTCTAATAATAATAATAATAATATGACTTATCACCTAACCTTGTTTGGATTAAAATTCGCAAATTTTTATAAAATATCCATGCAAAGTTGCCTGAAAACAAATAAGTAACATTTTAAGTAGTTTTTTAAAATTTCTATAAAATCTCTAATTTTTCACCAGCTTAGGAGATTTTTGAGAGTGTGAATACATAATCAATATTTAGCTTTTATCAAAATCGGTTTAAAATTCACGATTTCTTTAAAAAAAAGAAAAAAGAAATCTGGATTAATGCAAATTGCTAGTGGTATCTAATTTTACAGCTTATGGATATCATTTGAAATTAATTGCATTTAATTGCTTAAATATGTCGGATTTTTTTCACTGTCGTTCACTGAAATAAGCAGCTATTGAATTGCAAATTGGTAAAACTTATATATATATGTATATTATGAGATTAATGAAAAGAATGATATATATATATATTATGAGATTAAGGAAAAGAATGATATATATATATGTGTGTGTGTGTGTGTATGTGTCTTCAATACAAGATTATTTACCTAATTCCCAGTTTTTCTGCTGTTTCATTGTAGAAATATAATGGTTTTTGCAGCTGATCAGCAAAATACGTAATTTTCTTATCCGAGTTTTTTGAATTTTTTTAAAAATCATTTAACTTTCGTGAAAGGTCTATTTAAATTGACTGATTTTTATGAAAGGATGTTTCATTTTAAGATTATTGATTTTTATGAATGACTTGTTTTTGGGCCAAAAATTTTAATAAATTATCTCCAGAAGAGTGCACGAATTTCTCTCATTTTATGTCAGAAAATAGAAAGTATGTGAGTTTCTCGAAATCTCATGCTTTAACCCGTTAGCGTCCAGTGTCCTCATTTGAGGACAGCTAATAAAATGGCACGTATATATTTTGTGGTTTCTTGGAATGATTTCTGCTTTTTAGTGACAGTTTATAGCGTCACTCTAAATGATCCCTGAAAGTTTCATGTGCCTACTATTAATTATTTATTTTTCTCATAATTTCGATAATAATTTTATGATTTTTCATTCGTCACACATATCTTTGCTTTTTGCGCAGGTATACTAACTTAAATCAAGTTGAATAATAATATATGAGGATAGGCTTTAAATTTAAAACTATCAGAAGAATTGTTTAAGTTAATATATTTTACTGTCAGTTGTCTATATTAATTTAGAAGTGAAATAATCAGCTAATAATATTTTGCGAAATTAATTCGGGCATTAACGGGTTAATTTGAACCCTGATTATATATATATATATATATATATACTAGCTGACCCGACAAACATTGTTTTGTCATATAAATTATTTCTAGAGAATATTTTGCTAGAAAAAAATAACTAACTTATTGTAAGTGTGTAAGGATGTGGTATATAAGTGGAAGATGTATGGAGCGCTGTGAACGGTGAAAGAATATAAAAATAACAAAACACCAATCATTTATTTTTTTTAATTTATTAAAATTGATTCTTTAAAATTATATACATATCGCTACTTATAACAATATTACTAAAAAACAATATCAATCCCTTAATGCAACAGAGTGTACAATATTTTTTGTTATCCCATCTTTCGCCAATACAAACAAACTGGATGGTTTGCCCACTCGAGAGCCACGTATAATTGTCCGTGTGAAAAACATGATGTGCTCAAATCTAAGCCACAGACAGACATTGTTTGGCCCTGAGACTTATTGATAGTCATTGCAAATGCCAATCTAATTGGAAATTGAGGGCGTTTAAATTGAATTGGCACATCTGTGGGTATAATAGGGATTCGCAGTAGTAATATATTTTCACCTCGGAATTTGTCATTTAAAATGATGGCTTCGATAATATTTTTCATTAATTTTTTTTATGACTAATCGCGTGCCGTTGCACAACCGTGGTGGGTTCAAATTACGAAGCAAAATAACCGGAGATCCAACCTTCAGTTGTAAAGTATGCGGTGGCATGCCTGGTAAATCCAATGAGTTTAAAAACTTTGTTGGATAATTTACAGCTTCGGTGGCATCGCAAACTGTATCATTAGATTTGTATGACACCAAGTCTCCTGGTAACAAATGTTGTATCTTGAGATTCAATTCGTTGACGTCCACATTTTTTGCTGCTAAAATTGCTCTTTCTGCCAGCCACTCATGATTTGTGTATCGTCTGTGTACATCGGGAAATATCTGGTCAATAAGAGCATCTTGAGAATCAATGATTGTGCAGAAATCGGTCGGTAATTTTATGCATCCAGTTTCATCTATAGTAACTTTTCCATCGCCGATATCTAACAATTGTTTTGAGAATGTTTCAGCGGATGGATCTTGAAGCTTTTGAATGCACAAATTTACTTTCAGTTGTACTTTTTCAACATTAAGCCACAATGACGATGATTTTAAGCACGCGTTGATCTCATCAGCGTATGTTGAACGCGGAATAACGGGAAGTGCTTGTCTGAAATCACCTGAAAAGAGTAACAGAGTGCCGCCAAATAGTTTGTCGTTGTTTTTTATATCTTTCAATGTCCTGTTCGACGCCTCAATCGAATGTTTGTGTGCCATAGTGCATTCATCCCAGATAAGAATTTTGCACTATTTCAGCACTGTGGCCATGGACGATTGTTTTTTTATGTTGCACACTGCGTCTGGGTTATTTTGAATATTTAGTGGCAGTTTAAATAATGAATGAGCTGTTCTGCCAAACATCCAATAAGTTGCCGCAATGCCAGATGATGCAACAGCCAATGCGATGCCATTATTTGATCGTATTTCGGCGAGAATTAGCGAAATAAGGAATGTTTTGCCAGTTCCACCTGGTGCACCCAAAAAAAAGAATCCACCTGCCAAAATTGTCCTGCCAAAACTGCGAGCATGATGCGGTCGTAAATGGTTCTTTGTTCTTCATTCATTAGTGGGACATTGCGAGCAACAATCGCTGCCATTTCAACAGTATTGTATTGTAGTTCACGATTCAATCACTGCTTATTAAATCAGATGCATTTCGATTTGTTGAATGCATACCGAAATGACTGAGTGGTAAGTTGGCAATTATAATGCAAAGATCTTCAATAGCAATCAATGCTTCATTGTACATAGCGTCACTGAATACTATCGTTAGATCGTTGCACCGTGAACGATGTTGATGCAATATATCATCAGTCATTGAATCTTTGTGATTATCTCGTAATGTCTCTGCTCGGGCCGGGAAACATGTAGTCAACACTATAGCGAATAGTAGACGAATTTGTTTTGCTGTACAGTTCAGTCCTACTTCAGCAAGCATACACTCCCACTGGTTGTCGTCTTCCAGCAAGCCGAGTGCAAGTCATGCATCTTTATACGTTGGATACTGTTGTCCATTCACTTTACGTAAATCTTGAAATGACAAAGGGCCGATGACATTAACCAATAACAGTCGAAGATAAAAGCACTCAGTCTGCCTTGGATTGACTGTAAATACTCGTCCCAAGGTGTTTGATTTGAATAAACCGGGACATGCATCAACCGGCGTGCCTTGCTTGCGGGGCATCCATTTTTTTGTTGGAGCCCATGTGAAATAGCGTGGTACTTCTGAATAGAGTAATGTCCGTGCAAAAGCACCAAAAGCATCCGCACGATTACACAATTCAAAAAATTCGGTGAGTGTATATTATTTATAGCACGATCAATCGCTGTCTCGCTCGTGAAATATACGCGCTGGCCATTTTCAAGATGGACGGCTAAATGAAGAACTGCTGGATCCCGTTCATGAATTGTGAAACCAAAGATACGCCAAACAGCTTCATTGGAGCTGAATACCGGCCAATTTGGTAAAGTGTTATTTCATCGTTGTTATTTACCAGAGGAGCATTCACATTGGTATTTTCAACTCGAAATACAGCCATATCACTACCTTTATTCACATACTTGCAAATGTATTTGATGCTCTTCACTGAACTGCAGAACCGAACATTAATATGAGCATTGAATGTTTTGCTCAGCAGAGGCAAATATGGGACCACCCAACGGTTATCAATGTCAATATCTATGTTGTTGACATAGATGATAAGATTGTCCGCCATTATCGGGATTTCTTCGACGGTATATTGGATATCCGTCAACATTTGTGATCGTGAAATTTTTCGGAAAACTTTTAGTACATTTTCCATCTGCACAAATAATAATGGCCTAAAAATTCATTTTCATTTTAACATAAAATAACTCCGTCGGATATTGACGAATTTTTTAAAAGAATATACCATTTTAACTAATTTTAACATTTTAACAATATTAACGTTGAAAAAATATTTTAAACACTTACGGTTAAAAATTCAATTTTCATTTCAACGTTAAATAAATTCTGACATCGTGTTTACGATTCTAAAATATTAACTTTGAAAAAATATTTTAAACACTTCGTAAGATACGGTTACGATTCTAAAATATTAACTTTGAAAAAATATTTTAAACACTTCGTAAGATACGGTTACGATTCTAAAAATATTAATTTTGAAAAAATATTTTAAACACTTCGTAAGATACGGTTAAAAATTCATTTTTCATTTCAACATTAAATAAATTCTGACATCGTGTTTACGACAACTCACGCCATCTAGGTGGAAAAGTTGTTGAAAGAGTTGGTTAAAAATTAATTAAGAAAGAACTAATTAAGTTACAACTTTCATTTGTAAATCTAAACCATTCTCGAATCCATCTGAAGACACACAAAAAATTTCATTAAATTCAGTCCAGCCGTTTAGGAGGAGTTCAGTGACATACACACGCACAAAAGAAATATGTAAACTGTAATTTTCATTCGGAAGAACACTAGCTTGCAAATCAAAATGTAAACGCAAAATTGTTTTTGCATTAAATAAATATTATTTTCTTTTAAATGTCAAATATTTAACTCAATTTAGTGATTGGTTGTAAAGTTATAATAATTACCTTTTTTTTTTTTTTTCTTTTTTTGTCCATTTTTAACTTTTGTCAGTCTTGTTTAAAAATTTGCATTTTATTTATTTATTTTTTTAAATACTCTAATAATAATAATATGACTTATCATCTAACATTGTTTGGATTAAAATTCGCAAATTTTTATAAAATATAAATGCAAAGTTGCCTAAAAATAAATAACATTTTAAGCAATTTTTTAAAATTTCTATAAAATCTCTAATTTTTCATGAGGTTAGGAGATTTTTTGGAGTGTGAATACATAATCAATATTTATAGTCAATATTTAGATTTTATCAAAATCGGTTTAAAATTCACGATTTTTTTTTTTTTTTTAAACGTTTTTGTGCTCCAATCCAGAAAACTGCATAATTTAAAATCGAACATGATGTAAAAATTTGAGGATTGCCAGTTCGAAAATTTTATTTAAGAAGATCTGGAACCTGGAAGATTGCAGTTCGCTAATTTTAAAATACTAATGCAAAGTGTCCTGAAAAATCACATTTTAATTTATTTAAAAAAATCTATCAAGCAGATTTTTATCAAACATAATTAAGAATTATCTTGATCAAGTCTGCGTTCTGACAATGATAATAATAATAATAATATTAATATTAATAAATAAATAAAATAAATATTGAAATTGGTCTATTCGCTTAAAAACTATAGTGCCACAGACAGACAAATACATACGCAAATTCTCCAAACTTTTAAACTAATAATTTTTGGTTGGGGTGTTATATATATATATATATATATATATATATATATATTATATATAATTTTTATTTTTTCAATGATTATCTTTACAAAAAAATTATGAAATATATATTATAAATCCAGAAAATAAATAAATAAATAAATAAAATAAAATAAATAAAACGATGAAAACATGAACGTTACTTTCCACTGGATATAGAAGCGGATGAAATATAAACATTTAAAAGAAATGTTTATTACATTTAGAGTTTCACCAAACATGAACAAGTTTTTATGGCAGACGTGTTCAAAGGATTCTGGTTTGCTTGTTCTTGTGGGTTCCGTGGTTTATTTATTTAATTCTTTAAAAGTTTTTTTGTGTAAACTCGTAGGGGAGAGTAGGGAGGGATGGGACAGTTTTGACAAAAATATTTTTTTACAAATTTACTTTTACTGGTACAACACTGTAAGTTTCAGAGAAACAAATTGAAACATTTTAACATCTTTTAAAAATATAAATTTGATGGTAATTATTAAAATATTAATTTTATAAGCCAATTAACATAGTCATAAAAATGTCCCATCCCTCCCTTACATGAGGGAGGGATGGGACATGTTTATAAAGTTAAAATAAGTACATATTATACAGACATACAATGAAAAATGACAAAAAAGTGGGACACGATGTATGCAAGGTTAATTAATTACGAATACCACTTATTTTATCCAACATTAGAGTATAATGTACCACTTAAATAAAAATTTTCAAATGCTCAATCAGTTCATCTTTTTTTTTTTTTTTACTTCTAGCAGAGAAAGTATTGTTTTTTAGTTCAAATATTTCAAATTAAGTTTTTGTTATATTTACATGTTTGTGGTTCCCTGAATACAGGGCTTAACCTGGCAAAAAAATTACTTTACCATTTTAGCGAAAATAGGCAAGCACTATTTTAGCTTTTTCGAAAGTTAATTCTTTGGATACCATTGATTTCTTTTACTTAGCTTTGTTATCCACAGTTTTGTTTTCTATTCCTTTTGTTCATTGATGATTTTAACCAAGCATCCATATTTGTGACTTTAAAAATATGAATCAGGGAAACTATGTTTTGATTTTATCAATAGAAAAAGAGGTATTCATATCATATGTGTAAAATGAAAAAGCAATTTAAAAATCAAGTAAAGTGTAGTGGTAGATAATCGTGAAATACTAGTGCTAAAAATGCTTCTATGAAGCAAATTCTGAATTCTAACATACTTTTAAATATTTTTGCATTTAAATTCAATCATTGAAAATTAAAAAATAAATCCAAATTACTATATAAATAAGGATTCCCAAAAATTTTAGTCCTTTCGTAGTTTTTGCCTGCAAATATTACAAATAATAATAATAATAATAATAATAATAATAATAATAATAATAATCTGAATTATTATATAGAGATATTTTATGCAGTTATTCAGTTTTAGCTTTTTAGCGAAATTCTGACCGACTTGTTTTAGCAAAATATGATACCTTTTAGCAAAATGCTAAAAAAACTAATGGCAGTTTAAACCCTGCCTGAATATGAATAAGGTTTTTAGTAGCTAGTTTGTGTGTGTTATCAGCATATCTCAAGAACAAATATTACCAAGAAATCCTAACTGTAATTAGTGAATGTAATTTCTTTTGTATATTTTACCATGTCCAGGAATAAAAATTAATTCCTCATACAACTCATGGTAAATAAAGTATTTTTAATAGTTAAAAGGGTAAACAAAACTCGTGTGAGTGCCACGCCAATTATTTCCCTTGAATTTGAATTTCTTTCGTGCATTTTCCCTTCCATCTATTCATTCATTTGCCTTTCTTCATTCTTCTTCCTTTTCTTACTTGCCCCATCCCTCCCTGCTCTGTCCCATCACTCCCTTTTCATTATTTTTTCAAAAAAAAAAAAAACTTATTATTAGACATATGCTACTTTTAGACTTAATTTAGCTACTAATTCATAAAACTTATATTATTAAGGTATATAAAATATGAAAAGTAATTATGCTAACATCAGTGAGTGACGTTGAAAACTTGCCTTGAAAATTAAGCAATTGTTTACTTTTGGTGTTACAAAATGGTTTTCTTTTTTTTTTTTTTTTACATAAACTTACAGAAATTTCCAACTAAAATGATGCATAGTAACAAATATGGGGCTGTAGTTACTGCACCTGGTAGAAGTGTTAGAAATTAAAAACAATGTTTATTTTAAGAATAATTTTAGGTGTCCCATCCCTCCCGACTCTCCCCAAATCGTAATAAAATATTATTACGCTATGGTTACGCGATAATAATTTTTGTCTAGAGATAATAAAGGGTAAAATTAGCGGTAACCACTAGCTACAGGGCCACTAAGTGACGACTTAATTATTATATCTTAATGATTAATACTCATTAGTTTTGCACTGAAAACAAACATTTAACATATTTTTATGAAATATCGTTTCAATATTCTCCCTTGTTTTATTTGATTTGTAAACTCTGTTCTGACTACTAAATTTAACTTATGAATTTTCAAGAGGAAGCCCTTTGCAGAAGTCACTCTAAATTTTTTAGTACTTGCCGTATTGATGATGTTGGAAATATTTTCTTGCTGACGATAGTTATGTTAAAAATATTTGTCGCAGACGATAATTTATTTTCTGATTGACTGTCTATATATTGTAAGATCTATGTTTTATACAGTAAATGATCAAATTATGAACTCACCCTTATGAACTCACAAATCTTAGTAAGTAAATAAAGATATCATATGTTAAAGCTACAAGCCTATAAATCATTTGTAGCTTTTTATGATACAGGGTGATCCGAAGTATTTTCGCTCTTCTTCAATTTGTGGTTGATCCCCCTAATTGCACTCTGGACTACATTGATAATGGAAGAAATGAGAATTTAAATGTTATTTGCATGTGTGAAATTCCAGGCCACTTCGTCTAGTATTTTTTTAGAAAATCAAAAAAAAAATGTTTAAAAAAAAAAAAAAAAAAAAAAAAACGAATAATTTGATCACCCACTGTACTTTTATGTTTTTAGAAGGGCAAATACTATATTATATTCGATTTGGATTTGGTTTCAGTTTAAATAGAAGTAGTCTTAAACTTGAATAAACAGACATAAATCCTGAAAACTTGAAATTAATTTTAGAATATTATGAATTGGTTTTCTTGATTATTCTCGTTTAAACTTTTATTTCAGATGATATGATGCATACCTAGTTGATGTACCTAATAAGGACCGTGCTATTATTTTGATCCGAAAAAAACTACTGCGAGTTTTTGAGATTTATAGTGTTTATTTACAAAGTTATTCATCAAATAAATTAATTATTTGGATTTAATCAGATTAACATAGAGATATTTCAAAACAAAAAAATCTCTAAAATTAGGGAAAAAAAAAAAAAAAAAAGCTTATTTTTTCTTTTTACATATTTATGATCAACCATGTGTCTAATAGCTATTCGTTGAAAATAGTTAAGATTTTTAAAAGAAAATATGTATTTGTTGTTTAGAGTCTTTGATAATTAGATACCCTTCTTTCTCCTCCATGTAATCGAATGGGAATTTTTTTGCTTTATATTTTCCGAATATCTTTGTGTTTATCGAATTCTGTTTTTTGAATTCCATTCTTCGAACATCTCAATTTTTTTTCTTAGGGAGCAATTTTATTTTTTGTATAAATTTAAATATTTTATTTCATTAAGCAAACTTAAGGGTCTAATTTAAAAATTCAAAAAGAAATATTTAACTTTTTTTTTAAAATAATTTTCCCTTAAAGGTGACATTTTCAAAGGGTGGAATTCAACAGAACTCGAAAAGCTTTATTTTTGAACGATATATCCTGATAATACAAAGAAACAATTCTATTGGATTACTTGTGGAAGGAGAAAGGAGGGTATCTTACTATTAAAGAACCCTTAACACCTTTACAGCTGACTATTGGGTAAAAGATTATTATTGTTATTAAGAGATACAACAAGCAAATCTTGTGTGAAACACTACAGCCGCTGAAATTTATTTTAACCTTGTTATTAACATTTTTCAACAAAGTTCAAAACTGTTTATGATTTCGGTTTGTCTATACTCACTTTAACTCCCACAAATAATCATGTAATTTTTTTTTTTTTTTTTTTTAATTAATATGGTATACTGTATTTAAACTAATTTAACTTAAGAATTAAATATAGCAATTATAAACACTTAAAAAAAATAATTACTTAAAAAGTACAAAATTAAAAAATATTAAAGAAAAAAAAAATCTTACCTGTGAAATATAATCCTTATTTTAGATAACTTTTAGGGCTTTTTACAGTACATCTAATCGCTATTTCTTGCGATAAAATTCCGTCTAGATTCAAAACAATCTAACTTTTAAAGGGAAATAAAAATTTCAAAAAGAACTTTCAAAGGAAAAGGAAAGATATCGTCTGCGTACGAGAAAGCTGAGTTTAGAGCTTCACGAGAAAATTTCAGTGTTGGCCAGTTGGTTTCCTGTAGTTCAAGCAGTCACGTGACTTTTTTACGAATGATCTTTGCCACTGAAAAAGGTTGCCATTGTCCCGTCCACTCTTATAACAGGTCTATGGCTTCAACAAAGAATTTTTCTTGTTTTCGATTACAATTAATTATACAAGGCTATACATGAAGTAAAATGTACGGAAAATTCTGCTATTTTTGCATGCAACTCTGCCAAAAATTCAAATATCAGTTTAAAAGGGAAACAAAAAAAAAAAAAAAAAAAAAAAAAAATGCGTGAAATTTCAATAAAATCGGTGCTTTAGTTTTTGGGAAATCATGTCCAACCGCTTTTCTAACGGGTTTCCGGAAACCAGAACTCATCAGTTGAATTTTCCTATTTCTTTTTAATGAAAGTATTGTTTAAATGTCGTTCTTTTAAAGGCTCAATATTTTAAATAAAATTTTTATTTATTATATAAGTGTGGAAATATGCTTTAAATTTTTTTTTTCTCTTTTTTTTAAGTTCAAAACCCATGTAATCCCTTAATAATATTAACAGAATGTTTAAAGTTATTTTGAGCTTAAAAAAAAAAAAAAAAAGAAAAGAAAAAGAAAGTGCCTATTAATGCCCATTAATTATCACTGGCTATTGACTTCCAAGAAAATTTCCCAATTTTACTTTTTAAAATATAGTTTTCGATAGTTTTCAAAAATGCTTCATCCCAGGAAAATTATCAATATACAGTAAAGCACCGTTTATACGTCTTTTAATGGACTGGTGCAAAAGGATGTGTAAATGAAAAGACGTATAACCGAAATTAAAAAATAAATAAAGCTTTGATTACTGCAAATTTAATGGCACTGAAACAAAATATATGCGAAAATACAAATTAATATATATATATATATTAAGATAGTAACTAGTATAATATTTTGTAGTAAAACTTATATTTGAGGATAATTATGAAATATATATTTAAAAAAAAAAAAAAAATTGAATTTTAAAAAACTGAGAAAGTGATAAAAATCCTACCATGAATGCATGACTTAAGTACTAATTATCTATCTCATACCTTGAGCATTGTATTACATATCTTGAATACTCTAAACATATATATTTTAAAACCTAGTGAAAGCCGAGCAACAGATACAAGATCACTGAAACCACATAGACCAATAAGAATAAATTTTCATCAAATTAAAATTACATTGAAGACTGATCCTTATTGATCCCGAAACAAAAGATACAAACAAGTAATGAGAAAAAAAACAATTAAAACACTATTTTAGACAAATTTAAAGTAGGAGAAGCTCAGAAAGGTGAAAAAAAAAAAAAAAAAAAAACTCGCCAGGCCCAGGGGAGACCTTTTTCACCCTTGAGTGAAAAAGGTCTCCAATATGCCAATATGCGATTGTCTCCAATATGCCAATATGCAAAAGGTCCAATATGCGATTTCGTTACTCTAGTGGCTACAGTAGCAACTTGCTAGCTGGCCCCCGATCGTTCATTAAAAAATTGAAGTCAAGCGGCAGAATTGCACAAAATGCAATGGACTGGATAGTTGACGATTAATCAATCATTTTCTGCGAATTTTGCAACTGAACGATTAAATTATTCATGGTCATAGAAGAAAAGATTGATCAATCAATAATCATGAAATACTAATAATTATTGATAAATCATTAACCTTCAGGCTAAGCGATTGAAGAAATCAACAATTAAAACTTGTTAGACTGGGACTTACCCATTTACTTTTTATTTATTTATTTATGTGGTGGGTTGGGTTTGAACTTAAATAAAAATTGCTTTTAGTATTTTTCTAATGTTGTAAATATAACTAACAACCTTTCTGTTTTATCTGAAAAATTTACGGTACGAGTACCACTGATGAAAATGCTGCATTTTTTTCCTCCTTGAGACGTATAAACAGCGGTTTACTGTAGTAGCTTTCATCTGCACAGCACATGGTGTTAAATAGGAATGGATAGTTGTTAATAAAACGTACCTGGATGTCCGAGTTTCACTCGGAATCATTGCCCTAACAGCACATCTTCTCCAAGTGACATCATCTGTATTTTCTATGGACAGAAAGACATCCTATGGACATCTTCAGGATGTATTATGGACAAGTGTGTTGTTAGGGTGCAAAATTCATTTGCAGAGTTAATCGAGCGAGTTGTTTTCCGAAATCATTATAACTATTTCCTTACTTAATGAATTCCTAACGCATTATGTTTTCATAAATCAGAAAAGGACAGAAGTTATATCAATTTCAATTAAAAAAAAATCCTCTTTTCAGTGATTTAAATAAAAGTCGTTAGAGCCGTTACAAAGAAAACTCGATTTCTGCCATATTTTTCCCCGGAGGGAGTAGCAGCCGGAACACAAATTTTCCTGTAAGGGTTATTTAGATGAATTTGTTATCTCAGAACTTACCTGTAATTTTTTTTTTTTTTTTTTTTTATCAATAATTCAAGCATTTTTTTCTTTCTTTTTTTTTAAAGAGGTTTCTGCTATATTTTGTCTCCGGCGTAGGTTATCAGCAAACGCTAATTTTCCTGAAGATGTAGATCAGTTTATCATGTCGAAAAAGTATTAATTCTAAATTTTTATCAAACTCGTTTGAGCGATTTTCCGGAAAATCCCAGAACATATTTAATTTATATTACAATATTATCTGGCTTAATAATAAAGAGGCTTTTCTGCAATTAAATGTAGAACAATAAAAAATAGGGTACGTGCCACACCAGATTATTTGTTAACTCTTTGTTAAGAGTAATGTAGTGATTTATTGAAAATATTCCGCAAAACAGTAGTCCTGTGCTATTCTTCCTTAACTCTTTATCTATTGGCGGGACTTTAGAGTCTCACTAGATTAAAATGCGTATAAAATCGAATTTATAAGATATTTATAAGATATTTATAAGAATAGAACGCGAATACACTCCACTTCAATCTCACTACGTGGCACTAGACGCTACACGATACCGTTTTTGTTAAGGTTTTCGTACTGTGCTTATTTGCTGTGTTTCACTGCCACGTTTCATGATCTTCACCTTTGTCATACTTAATTTATATATTATCTCAAACATCTATCTTCACGATCAAGAGGAAAATAATAATAAACAAGTATTATTTTACATTTTTTTTTTTTCAAGGTTCTGATCTTTCGACCTCAGTGTATACCTGTTTCTTTCATAATGTGGGAAACGAAATGGTAGATCCAATTTGGTTATTTTTAGTTTTAAAAAAGCTCCAAAGGATTAATTTTAATTAAAAATATTCGATAAATCGAAAACAAACTTAGCCGATTTAAAAGAAAAAAGAAGCCTAAACTGGACTGTAATCAGGGTTGGAAAAACCCTGGGTTTTTTTCAAAAAAAAAAAAAAAAAAAAAAATCCAGCGCAGTGGGTTTTTTCGGGTTTTTTTTTCTTTCAGTTTTATCGGGTTTAATCAAAGTTTTTTTAATTTTATCAGGGTTTTTACAGAGTATTTTTGGGTTTTATAAGAGTTTTCAGGAATATTTTCTTTCTTCTTCTTCTTCTTCTTCTTCTTTTTTTTTTTTTTTTAACATTAGATTAAGTATATCACAATTAGATAATTTAAAAAATTAAATATTAAAATCAAAAAATTTAATTTTAAAATAGCTAAAGTCTTTTTATGATTAAGTTATAAAGAAATTTTTAAAAATTAAATAATTGCATTTTAAATATTCTAAAATTCTGTTTATCTGCCCTTTGCAACAAAAAATTGGATTTTAATAATCATTTAGTGTTGCTTTATTAAATATTTCATAGTCAATAGATTTTCAAAAAACATTTTTAATTATTGTCCCTCTACATTATGTAACAGTATTGCACTGATAAAGTTTTCAGAATATTTTTTAAATTTAAATTTTTATTTATTTATATATTACATTCCTCGAGTCGCACAGATTTCTTTATACTGACAAACAACTCTGTTTTTTCATGCTTTTATTTTTTTAATATAATTTTTTATTTTGTTTTAATAAAATAATAATTATTATTTTCTTTTCTTTTTTTTTTTTTTTTTTTAATGGAAAATTTTTCATAATTTTTTCTATAGATCAGTTTGATCAATTCTAATTTTTCTGAAAATTCTTTGTTCATGTTCTAATAATGTATATAATATTTGTTTTATATTTGTATGTTTATTGAAGTTAGATAAAAGTACAATTTTAAACAAGGATTTTGAAAAAAACCCACTTGTGTTTTTACTTGTGTTTTTCCAAGTGAGTTATATCTTATTATATATATATAAACCGCTTGAGTTTTTTCGGGTTGGACAAAATCTATCCAGCCCTGACTGTAATAGAAATAATTTGTTTGAATCGTTTTCTTTCCCTAATTTCAGACTTCTCTCGATCTATTAGTAATCGGAATCTCAAGTTTATTGTGTTTTACTGGTAGAGAAAAGGAAAAAATAATGATTATAGTAATTTGCTTACTTGTCACTCAGTTCAAGAAATTTTTTTGTAATTATGTTATTTCATTTGTTTGTTTCGAAGCGGTTTGAAATAACTAATTGTGTAACTGGAAATAAATAACTGAGTGCGAATTATTGGCGATACTTACGTCAATAACGGCCCCTGGCAAATTTTACTCTATACCTCTGTTCTCTATCTGTTTATTATTATTTTAGCGGCCATGTGGCCGTATAAAAAAAAATTAGGAAGCTTGAGGGAGCAGGCAAACTTGACAGTTGCCTCCTTAGTCAGCCTGTAGAACACTGTTTTGTTATATATTTTTTCACTTCTTTTTCCTTCTACTGAATCGCATATAGTATATAATCTTTAAAGGTAAGATGTATTACATATTTATTTATTTTTCGCCTTAATAAAAATTAAATATTTAATTTTTCATTTATTTAAAATATTCAAATAACATATTTTTACTTTTGGCTCTGATAAAAATTGTCTGCAGTCTAGGGTAAATGTACGTTAAAATAAATAAATAAATAAAATAATAATAATCTTTTAATCTAATTTAAAAAATAAATAAATAAATAAATTCAATTAGTTCCCTCTTGTATTTTTTATTAGTACTTCTAACAAACTTATATTTTTTCGTAAGCACATAGGTAACACTTAAAAAAAAAAAAAAAAAAAAAAAAAAAACTGATTTCTTTAAAAATAACTTCGAGTAAGCATCCCTCTTATGTATAGGTTGTATTTCACTGATTCGTTACTCGATAAAGGAAAATCTTGTAATAAGAAAGAAAGATAGAAAATAGATAGAAAAGAAATTTTATATCCTTATTTATTTAATTATTTTCAAAATAAAATTCTAGTTTTGACTTTCATTAACCAAGAAGAACCTATAAGAACTCCTTTTTTTAAGGATTTTACTTGAAAATGAATGAAGAATTAAAAAAGAAAGATAATTTTTTTTTTCGTTATGTACTCAGGAGCGGTATGAATAAAAATAGCTCTAAGAAATAAATATAAAATCAGGTAGTAACTTTGTTTTATACTAATAATAACGATAATAATATTTTATTTCATTTTATTTTTAATCAAAATTAAAATGTACCGACTTTCTTCTTCATATTTTAAAACTCTAAATGGTTTATTTATTTATTTTGTAGCCTTTAAACAAGGATTTCATGTAAAAAGCATTTCGATTAAAATAAAATAAAAGAGTAAAAGATTATTTTAATTAAATTGAATTAAATCAGAGAATAGGAATTTTATAAGCAAATACTCTAAATTACAAAATAACGCAACAATTGTTTCGTGTCGAATATTAAGAAGGATACACTTCACGGAAAAGAGAAGGACGTGAACCTTCACCAAGCGAATAGTGGTCGCAACACATTGAAATAAGCTGAACATTTTTACAGGTATATACAAGTAGACACGGTGCAGCGTGAAAACTGAAAATATTTTTAAAATACAAATAGCTCACTACGATTGTTTCGTATCCAAGTAATTAGGCAAAACCCTTTATCAGGCAAATAAAAAAAGGTTCGAGTGCAGCGTGAAAAGACCAATAAATTGAAAGGCAACCCGCAACAACTATTTTGGGTCGAAATAATTAAGCACAAACTTTTTCAGGTAAATAGAAGTAGGTACGATGTAGCGTAAAAATACCAGTAAATTGTACGACAAATGTTTTGGATCGAAATAATGAAGCACAATTCTTCTTTAGAAAAAAAAAAAAAAGCAGGCACGAATACAGCATTAAAATAATAATGCATAAAAATCATAAAAGTTGTAAAATGAAAATAAATAAAAATAAGATTTATTAAAAGATATCTACTTGTGTGGCTTGATTTTAGCAACAGTTAAAAAGAGGAGACGGGATAGAAAGAGTTGTGAGGAACGTGGGGGGTAAAAAAACTATATAAAAATAAATATAAATAAATATATATTTTTTTTAAATCAAATAGAACATAATACGAGAGTGGGATAACTAAATAGTCAAAGAGAGAAAAAATTACTCGCATCAGACAGGAAAGGCGTTGAAGGAAGGTCATTATGAAAACAAGATCTTTAAAAAAAAAGTTTTTTCAATGTTTATGTCATGTTTTAATTAATGACCCTTTTTTCATCGCCTTTCACGATTGATGCCTAGAAATGACTCGCATTACTTTTTACTTTCCGAACATACATGCGTAAAGAAAGTATTCTAATCAAGACAAAAATTTGACTTCGAGGTTTTGGTGTATCTATACGTTTTGAGGCCCCCCTAAGTTCATTTTTGCTATTTTTACTATGATGTAGTATGTGTACGTGAATACGATAGCATCTAAATGCTTTGTTTGAATTAACTGAAAGTTGATAAATATTTTATAGTCAACGTAACCCGAACTGTGAAGATTTTGGTAAATCTAACACTTAATTTTTTTTTTTTTTTTTTTACAGAGGGGCAAAGAAAAATTCTTTATAATATGGCCTAGGGGCACAAATTGTGCGGTAGTGTCTAAATGCCTCATTCGATTGAGTTTCAAATTTATATACATGTTATAGGTCACCGTCGCACGGACTGTATAGATTTTGGTGAATCTACTTACAGTTCTTTTATAGAGACAAAAAAAAAAAAAGAAAAAAAATCTACATTATTATGACCCATGGGCTCAAATTATATGAAGTTCAATAGCGTTAAATTAAACAACATACTATATGGGATCCCCCCCCCCCCCAAGTAGTATGTTGACACTGAAATACACTGTTATAATTTTCTCTTTTATTTATTTAACGACTTCTCTTACTTGAATTTATTTTAACAACTGTTAATTACTTTAACGTTAGGAAAGTCGAGTGGAGTCACTCTACATTTTTTTTTATATTCTATTTTATTTTATTATGAGGTATTTTATGGCTATTTTAATTATCTAGCCAATTTATTACTTCTATTACCCGACTACCGTAGGCAATGGAAGTATTGTATTCGGTCCAAAAATTCGATGTCGAGTTTTCACTTGATTTACACGCTTTAGTTTCTCCTGATTTCAAAAAAGTAGTTTTTGGCAATTGGTGACTGTGTGTATGTATGTGTGGAATCTCCTGGCTATCATGTCTCTGAAACTTATAAAAAAAAAAGAGGGGGGGGGTTGCTAGAAGTAGTCTCTAGTGTCTTGTAGTGAAGTTAAACTAAAGTATATGTTCGTTCTATTGTTATAAACACCTTTGACATTTCTTCCATAAATTCGTTTTTTTTTTTTTTTTTTTTTTTTAATTAATGGTATTTTAAAGTATCGTCGGTAGATAAAAGGTTAACTGGCAGGCCTGTTATATAGAATGATATCGAAGAAAGTTTTGCAATCGATAAAAAATATCTGCCTCATCCGTCAACAGCATTTTTATTAATTAGTTTATTGTGTATGTATGCATTTTACTATAGTACACTTTTTGCTTCACGATTTCATAGGAAGATTTTTTTTGCGTCCGTATTTGGGTACATTTTTGATAATAATTACATCTTTAATATTATTTACTTCCATAGGAAAACACTGAAAATGAAGTTTTTCAAAATACTTTTCAACTAAACGTATCTCATTGATTGAGTTTAATTCTATAATCATATTAACCTTAATGTACTTTTATCATATTTAATTTTCCCAATGCGAAAGAACAAAATGGAGTAAAATGACATCAAAAGAGCTGCACTCGGAAATGCATCTTTGTCTGTAATAGCTTTATTTGTTTCGACATCTTTTATCTCATTCGTCTCTTATCACCACAATGGATTCAATCAATAGTTAGGCAATAAAACACGAGTTTATTCGTCTGTCTTTATTATTATCCCATTAACGTTCTCATCAGGAACAAATGCATGTTTTGAGAACTCTTGCTTAACAAAATTACGTTTATAATTCGGGAAAAATTATAATTAAACTTCGCTAAATGCTGTTTTCAAAAAGTATTAGAAGAGAGGGAACTGCATTGAAACTGCGTTAAATAACATAGGTGTGTGATAAAAGTTTTTTCCTTCAAGAAAGATGATATGTTTTATGATGTACAGTAGTACAGTCAGTAACAAAAGTGTCCAAACACTAGCAAAAATTCCTATGTAAAAAATGTACACTTCATACGGTTTTGTTAAATAAATCCTTGTCGAATCCTGTTCTTTGTCAGCGTAAGAACACGATTCGATAAGGATTTATTTAACAAAACCGTTTGAAGTATACTTTTTTTACATAGGAATTTTTGCTAGTGTTCGGACACTTTTGTTACCGACTGTATTTTTGGATGCTCATTAAGGGGGAAATATCCAAAATTTTCCATTGCGTACAGTTTTGACAGAAAATGGGATATTTAGACTGGAATGAGCTTAAATGTCCACTTTCTCAACTCCCATCTCAGTTATTTCCTGAAAAATCTTGGCAAAGTGAGTTAAGCATAGGGAGAGCGATTTCATTAGGACATCATAGAAATAGAAAGGAGGTACCAGGGCCGATGGAATGTTAAAATGTTAGCAAATTACACTGCTCTGCAAAAAAAAAAAAAAAAAAAAAAAAAAAAAAAAATTCTGTTTTTTGACGTTTTTAATTTTTTTTTTTTTTTTTTTTAAATGCGTCGCTCATTTAACGCAGGATTTTAACACTATTGTCATTTTTCTTGTCTCAATGGGCTCTTCCCACCGTCGTCTGCTCAATCACGTGATAAAGGAAAACGAATAATCGAATTCAATTAAATATTGTTCTTAGGAACAAAATTTTTAATATTTAATATAAAATAAAAGTAATATTGTGCATTTGTAAACAGTTGAATAATTGCGTATTTGTAAATTTAATAACTTTTAAAAAACATTTTATGTGTTTATTTATTTTTACCTATAAGAATCGATTTTTGTATATTGTAGTGTAACTGTAACATTAACTGATCTAGCAATAAATAATAGCTTCTTGTGGAATGTTTATGGATTATAATTTGAAATTTTAAAATGTTTTCATTTAATTTAATTGCATAAAGGTGTTACAACAAGTTAATTAACTTAGTGACTGGTCTAAATGTATTTACGCAGTACGATATTGCACTGTCACTGATTTAAGTACCAAAAATCAGAGTATTATACATGTTCTTCATGAACATCAATAACAAATATAAACTAAATGATGATTGCAAATGTATACAGCAAACAAAAGGTGAGGAATAATGATATAAAATGGATTAAAAATGATGATTTATAAAAAAATAACACTGATTAAATGCGATTGATCTTAAAAATAAGGATAGAAAATATGTTATTTCAGCAATTGCTATAGATAAACAAGATTTTGTCTGCTATTTGTTTTTCCTCTATCATGTGACCTCTGACGTCAGGTGGGAAGAGCCCATAGCACAACTAAACTAATAGCTACGGTAGGTCATTATCAGAGAATATCGTGGATGAAGAACTTTTTGGGAGGATAGTGGTATTATAATGAGACTTTTTTACAGAAAATTACATTTTGAAATGAATACGCCGATATGTTGTACAAATGTCATCCTGTGAGACTATAGAGTCACTATTTGAATGGACAATATTCCTGTGACGTAACAGTGGGTAAAATCGCCGAACACGTGGCCGATATTTTGTAAACAAATTAGATTCAAGATGCCATTTTATTGTTACGCATAACATTTTCCTAAATATTTCTCCAGTGAAACTTAATAATCAGATATCTGTTCAAACAAGAACAAAAGAGAAATGTAAACAACTGAATCGAATGATAAAGTTAAACTATTCCATATTGTAAAATTGCAGAACATTTTATGTATGTACACACATATATATATATATATAATGAATAAAAGATTAATAAGAACATTTTATACACACACACATATATATAGACAACAAACCTTAAATAAGTAGAATTTCAGTCACTTTAATAAAGGAATTTATTAAATAGAACATTCATTTAAATTTGTTGACATCGCCAAAGTTCACATGGCAACTTTTAATAATACATATGTTGATTAATATTAAAGTATATTACTAAAATTGGATTAAAAACAAAACAAAGGTATCACTATATATCTTACTTCAATTTCATATAATCTGTAACTCTTATAAATAATATTGCAAGATAAAAATTTGTAGGCCACAATGCTTTGCTATGGTAGAGTTGAGAATCCGCGTTTGTAATGATCGATAGATGTCGCTTTCTGAAATGCAGTTGTTAGTAAATATAATAGCTACATGTATTTATTATTGTTCTTTCTCCGCCATTTCATCATGGAAAATCGATTGCATAATATGATGATATGCAGTGGTATGATAATTTCACCTTAGCCCACCAGAGGGCGAGCATTTCATTACAATCGCGGATTGTTTTCCGAAAACAGCTGATTTTTTATAGTCTCGAACCCAAAGGAGGAATATGGTCCATTAAGCTAGGTTGACCAGACCAGAGTACCTTTATAATAGAGAAGAGTTAAAAATTGCTGCAATTACCCAATTACGGATGTATTTTTCATTCTTAATAAATAAGGAATAAAAATAAAATATTAATGATAAATAAGTTACTTTCTAGAATTTTTTCAAAGCTTAGTGTGATCAAATGTCTTCAAAAGCAGACAATGTCAAAATGTTCAAAAGCAATTTCTTCAAAATAAAGGCTGTCCCCAGAAAATGGGGACATTTCTAAATATTATTAAAGTTGTTTCAATCAGATGTAATGGGCTCTTCCCACCTGAAGTCAGAAGTCACATGATAGATGAAAAACAAACAGCAGACGAAGTCTTCGATATCTATAGCGATTGCTGAAATAACATATTTTCTATTCTTATTTTTGAACCTGTGTTATTTTTTTATACACCATCATTTTTAATCCATTTTATATCATTATTCTTCATCATCTTTTGTTTGCTGTATACATTTACTATCATCATTTAGTTTATATTTGATATTGATGTTTATGGAGAACATGTTAAATTTTCTGATTTTTGGTACTTAAATCACTGACAGTGCAACATCGTACGGTGTAAAGCCATTTAGACGAGTAACTAAGTTAATTAACTTGTTGTAACGCCTTTATGCAATTAAATTTAATTGAAAACATTTTAAATTTTCAAATTATAATCCATAAACATTCCACAAGAACAATCTATTATTTATTGCTATATCAGTTAATGTAATAGTTACACTACAACATGCAAAAATCGATTCTTACAGGTAAAAATGTATAAACACATAAAGTGTTTTTTTTTTTATTATTATTATTAAATTTACAAATATAATTATTCTACTGTTTACAAATGCACCATATTACTTTTATTTTATTTTTTATTAAATATTAAAACTTTTGTTCTTAAGAACAATATTTAATTGAATTCTATTCTTTGTTTTCCACTATCGCATGATAGAGCTGACGACGTTGGGAAGAGTCCATTGTTGCTGAAAGCTGTTTTTGCGTGCATATTTTGTAGTATTATCCTTATTCCGACATGAAAAAAACTTAAAAAAAAGGGCGTATTTTTTGCGTATTTGCATTTTGAACATGGGTATAAAAAATATTTTGTATTACAATAGGTATATAACAATACATATAGTATATTTGTGTGTATATATTTTAGTAAAAAAAAAAATGTGTCTCTTTCGTATTTCTGGAGCATTGCACCCTTTCTTATGCCGGGTTTGGGAAAAAAAAAAAAAAAAAAAAAAAAACGCTTGTAAATTGGCGTAATCTTAAGGGCCCTCTTCACTCACCGCCGCCGGAAGCCGGAAGCCGAAGCTAATGTTATTCTATGGGAAATTTTTCTTTACAAATAACTTATTAACTAATGCATATTTTTAAATTCTGTTTTCACATTCTGAAAGTTTCCAGCTGTTAAATTGACGGACCTTTTTTAAAAAATTATTTTTTTATTTTTTTATACTTTATTTTAAAGCTGCAAAATGCGAATTTTCACTATGTGAATTTTTTTCATTTTGCAGTTTCAAAATAAAATATTAAAAATTAAGACAAATACACTTTTAAAAAAGGTCCGTCAATTTAACAGTTGGGAATTTTCTGAATGTGAAAACAGAATTTAAAAATATGTATTAGTTAATAAGTTATTTGTAAAGAAAATTTCCCCATAGAATAACATTGGCTCGAGCTTCCGGCGACGGTAAGTGAAGAGGGCCGTTAACAATGTTTTTTCTCCGGGATGCTTGTGGTTGCAGACGAGTCGCAATGTACCTACTTTTAGTAGACGATAATAGTTAATGAGTCAGGTTACTTTAGCTCTCTTAAAATTGCTCGCACACCTCAAGTAGACTAGAGTGGTTTTCGAGTTTAAGTTTATATCTCTTCACAAGTTGAAATGTTTCAGTTTCAATTGTTGAAAGTCAACAGGGAATAATTGAAACTATCTGGTGTGGCACTGACACGATTTTTTTCTTACTCTGCATTTGAATACTGTAAAGACACATTACAGAATCAAGCGGAAAGATAAGAAGTACTGTACGTAAATGTACTTCGAAACAGTTGAAAACAGTTTTAGTTATAATTATAAATGTATAACTGACCTAAACATACTATTATATCCATGATTAAATATATGCGTACCCAAATTATTATAGGAAAGTAAATATCCATATCGGAAAAAGGCAATAAACAAAGATGCATCAAATGAATATAGAATATATATATATATATATATATATACACTGCTCGACATTTAAAATGCAACAACAGGAAGGAATGATAATAACGGAAGGAAATTTGTTGGACACATACATTATAGTAGGAAGAACAATTGATTAAAATTTCAGGAAATTTGGAGTATTATGTACTGAGAAAACAGTACATAAAGCAACGACCTCTGTGAGCAATAACAGCACATACCTGCCTAAGCATTGAATCGAACAGCGATTGGAGGACATGTACGGGTAGAGCACTTCATGAAGCTTCAACAAGATGCCACAATTCATCGATCGAAGTTACTGGTGAGTGCTAGAGGGCCAGTCGCTTTTCAATGATTAAACAGTCATTTTCATTGGTGCGAAATCAGGAGAACGCGCTGGCAAGAGCAACAGTCGCACACATTCTGTATCAAAGAAGGTCCGGACAATACAAACAACTTGCGGTCGTGCATTATCTTGCTTAAATTTTGCGCTACGGAGGCCCCGAATACAGGGCAGAGGGGCGGGCCTTAACTCATCAGAAATTTAATGGCCGCTGTTCAGAGTGCCAGGAATACGAACATGAAGTAATCGAAACGTGTATCCAATGGGTACCCATAACATCATTGCAAATGATGGACAGTATGATGATGTCAAATCCCAGTTGGCAATATGCATTATTCGCAATGCCGTTAAATACGGATAAGGCAATCTTGATGCTGTAAACAGGATTGTGATTTGTCTGAAAAATGACTTCACGCCATTCCTGCGTCCAGGTTCATCGTTGATCACACATTAATGGCGCCCATATCAGTGATACAGTTTTGAGGGTAATCAGAATTTTGGTAGCCGCATACTGAGTCACCACCTGGATTGATGGTATGTTGTACCATTGGATACACGTCCCGGTCACCTCTTGTTTTCATTCTCGCCACTCTGAATACCAGCTATTACATTTCTGATGAGTTAAGGCCCATAGCTCTGCCCTATGTTCAAGGCCTCCGAAGCGCAACATTTAAGCAGGACAATGCACGACCGCAGGTTGTCCATATTGTCTGGACCTTCATTGATGCCGAATGTGTTCGACTGTTGCTCTGGCCAGCGCGTTCTCTTGATCTCGCACCGATGAAAATGACTGTTTAATCGTTGAAAAGCGACTGCCCCCCCCCCCCCCCCACCACTCACCAGTAACTTCGATCGATGAATTGTGGCATCGTGTTAAAACTACATGGATGACATGTACTTCCCGTACATGTGATCCAATCGCTGTTCGATTCAATGCCTAGGCAGATATGTGCTGTTATTGCTCACAGAGCTCGCTGCTTTATGTACTGTTTTCTCAGTACATATTACTCTAAATTTCCTGAAATTTTAATCAATTGTTCTTCCTACTATAACGTATGTGTCCAACAAATTTCATTCCATTATTATCATTACTTCTTGGTGTTGCATTTTCAATGTCGAGCAGTGTATATATAATCATTAAACAATAAACTACAAACAATAAACATGAAGCACATTTTTGTACACTTAAGTGCACAACACATATAAATAGTTGAAAATTATTATTAATTCACTTTTTATTTCTAAATTTTTAACTAAGTGTATTTGTGTAATTACATTTTTAATTCTTTTTTAAATGGTTCACCAATTGTATGTTAATGAAAATTTACATTATTTTATAACTAAAAAAATTTTTACCTCTTTTTTTTTTTTTTTTTTTTTACCTGAATTATTAATTTTTATATAGTTTTCGGATTGGATTCGAGTTTGGTTCGAATATAAAGAAATTGAGTTCGAGTCCGCCGTGGGTCGCTAAAATTCTCAGTTGCAAGTTTGGGTCGATAATTTTTTTTTTTTTTTTTCTTCTTCTTTTCATTTTTATTTTCATTTTTATTTTTTTTTCTTTTCTTTTCCCGGGGTTTCGGATTGATTTAAAATTAATCCGTTGGATGCGGGTGGGAGTTCAAAACGCGAATTATTTCAAAAAATCAACGTTGAAATCCAAACTAGCCCTTTGCTTACCATGTGGATTTCAGAAAGTAACTAAAATTCCTAAATCACAAAAAACCAAACAAATTTCGTGATGTGTGAAATTCATCCTCTTCTCTAAAAATTTCACGTATTAAAAAAAAAAAAAAAAAAAAAAAAAAAAAAACATGCTGAGTGGCTTAGAAATTCTTTATTCGGGTTTAAAATGTTATTCTCAGCCTTTTAACTTTTTTTAATACACAAATTTGCATATTTTTAGCTTCGTTGTTAGTGATAGTACTATCTGTTGGTTGACCTTTCTAGAGATTACTCGTGATGTGTAGTTAAATAAAAACCCTAGATTAGCAGTAAGTTGCGCGTAAACTGAAATTTAATCTGGCATTTTCCTCAACTTTTATCAATTTTAGAAGTTCCTTTGAGTTGAGCTTTCCACTTACTTGTCATTTTTTAAATAATAAAGTAGATTTCAAATTTAAATTAAAACATATTTGATATTTTGAGGGAAATTTGTATATTTATTTAAATGTTACAGCACAGAATTTTGAATTATTGGCATCTCTTGAGGGAATTGCCAAAACTTAACTGCTTGATTTATTTGAGACGCTTCCTTATGTTGCAAATACCAATTAAATGTTTATTTTTTAACTCAAAGGATGCATAAAAAATATTAAAAAAAGAAAAGAGTCTATTTTTATTTTTTAAGCGATAGATAATAAATTTTGTACAAAAAAAAAATTATTTTAGTACGACAAGACTTTATTTTAGTTTATTCTTCCATATAAAGACGACAGGTAACTGTGGTGCATCCTTTAACAACTGTTATTATATTCATTTCTTAAAATTTTTATTGGTACAACTTTAATATAAGACCCCTGTGTGAGTGTTCTCACACATATGTCCTTTGAAAGTTTATTTATTTATTCAAATTTAATATATAACAAAAAGGAGGGATTAATATAGATTATATAAAATAAATCTTTTTAAATTTATTTAATTCAATTAATTAATTATATAGAATTTTCCTGTTTTATTTACAAATCAAAATCTTTCATTTCTTTGTTCTTTTATCGTTACAAACACATTGCTCTAGGAATAAAATAAAGCAATTTTTATATCGGGGTTTTTCGAAAAGTAGTATGTTTATACATTTCCCCGAATTAATTAAATCAATTTAGCTATAATTATTTATTTTGAGAGGGTAATTTAAAATTCGTTTTCAGCATATTCCTAGTATAAATAAGCTATTAATAAAAAAAAAACAAAAAACAATCATTCCGTTTATATTTATTACCCTCGTATTTACATTAAAAGCCATTATGATTTTATGCAGGTCATTATAATTTTAAAAATAGATTTATAATGTTGTTTTACAGTCTAAGCGTCGCCTTCTTTTAAGTACGTTGAAGTCAAGGACATTTGGCGTGGCTTCTCAATATCAAATCGATTTAATGTTTGTAACGACTTTTTATATTCAAAAAATTTAGTATGAATATGTTAGAAGGACAAAGAAACAGTTTGGCATTCTTTTGGCTGGATTTCAACGATGCCAATCTTTAGGGTTGCAATTTAACTTCTAGGAAGCTGCGAGATTTAGTTAAGTTTTACGATTTTGACGTCGTTAGAGTAAGACGTTTTGGCTGTTACGCTCCTCCTCTCCTCCCCGTCTCAATTTCCGTATGAGATTCTTCCTGTTCTCCATAATTGTGAAAATGTAGAATTTTTAGAAAATAACTGTTTTTTTCAAGTAACCAACAATAAAAATATCAGTTAATTTAATTCTGTCTGCCTTCTTTTCTGCAAAGGAGTTTTTCATTCAACAGCCTTTTTATGAACTTCTACACGGCCCGTACAATCATGGATTTGGGATATTGCGGTGATGAAAATCTCCAGTACAACCCCTTAAGACTTTTAAGTTTTTAGTTGCGATTTTGGTGATGATTTAAAATGACTGTCGCAATGGGATCTTCCCACCTGACGTCAGAGGTCACATGATAGAGGAAAAACAAATAGCAGACGAAGTCTTGTTTATCTATAGCGATTGCTGAAACAACATAGTTTCTATTCTTATTTTTGATCAATCGTATTTAATCTGTGTTATTTTTTTTTATACATCATCATTTTTAATCCATTTCATATCGTTATTCATCATCTTTTGTTTGCTGTATGTATACACTTACAATCATCATTTAGTTTATATTTGTTATTGATGCTCATGGAGAACATGTTAAATACGCTGATTTTTGGTACTTAAATCAGTGACAGTGCAATATCGTACTGCGTAAATGCATTTAGACCAGTAACTAAGTTAATTAACTTGTTGTAACACCTTTATGCAATTAAATTAAATGAAAACATTTAAAAATTCCAAATTATAATCCATAAATATTCCACAATAACAAGCTATTTTTTATTGCTAGATCAGTTAATGTAACAGTTACACTAGAAAATACAAAAATCGTTTCTTACAGTTGAAAATAAATAAACACATAAAGTGTTTTTAAATAATTATTAAATTTACAAATACAACTATTCTACTGTTTACAAATGCACAATATTACTTTTATTTTATTTTATATTAAATATTAACATTTTTGTTCTTAAGAACAATATTTAATTGAATTCGATTATTCGTTTTCCTCTATCATATGATTGAGCAGACGAAACTGGGAAGAGTCCATTGCGTTAGACCTTGACGAGAAATATCCGAGTTACTACGGTGCTAGTAGTATATATTTTCAGTATTAATTCAAATTATATACCACTAACCCTGTTTCTTGCTAAAACATTAGTCAAGAACAGTTTTTCAGATATTTTTCATTATTAATATGCAGTAGAGCCTCGCTTATCCGAGGTAATGTGGACCGAGGGTACCTCGGATAATCGAAAACTTGAATAACATGTACTCTGTCTTAAATCGGAGGGAAAACATACAGCAAAGTTTAAAGTGGATGAAAATGTAAATGAAGTAAAATAACAAATATATTACATATTTAAATGGTAGTCGGTTAAAAATGCAATACAATACATACATATAGGAATTATAAAATACAGTGATACATAGTAAAATTTGTCAAAGTTATCTATGCCATTTGTCAAAAGGCACACCTCCCCCGGGACGTGGCCTTTTCGGGACTACCTCGGTTAACCCGGAACTCGATTAATCGGGGCTTGGATAACCGCGGCTCTACTGTAATAAACTATAAAGATTATTCGATATTTCAATCTTAAATCTCAAACACTATTCAGCCCAAAAAAATCCTTTAAAATTTATTTACTTGTAGGTGACACAGTTTTTATTGATTCCTGAAAAATTCTAATTGTGTGCTTTATGTGGTTTTTGAATATTGTATCATTTGTAATCACCTTTGAAATGTCTGACAATAATGTAAAGTATTTTTAAAAATTGGTTAGTACGTGTGTGTATGTGCGTATGAAATCCGACTATCATATTTCCGAAATAATAATAATAATAGTAATAAATAAATAAATAAAATAAACAGTGTCTGGAGTTTGCAACATTGGTGTAGTACATAGGAAATGGGAATGAAAAGCGAGAAGTGAAACTTAAAAGTCGGTATCTCAAAAACAGATCTAACGATCTTCTTCAAATTTACTTTATAAATGTAAAATTGGTAAACATGTTGATTATATACTTAAATTTTATCTTCTGATCACACTATCTCCATAAGAAGAGTTTATGTGTATAGGTAATGGAAGTCGCGTGCTTGTTACAGACTATAATTTTTTTAAACAACTATAATTATAATAATAATAACGTTAATAAAAATTGTATTAGAAATCTGTTTTTACTTGTTTAATATTCAAAGTATTTTTTATAAAGTGATGCTATAATGTAATTTTGATTCTATTGGTGGTGCATTATAATATTTCTTATTTCAGTAATTAACAAAAAGCGTATGTTATGCGTATGTTAAACTTTCCATTCAGCTTGTATTTCTATTTTATAATTTGAAATGAATTATTAATAAAACGAAATATATATATATATATATATATATATATATATATATATATAATAATCTGGTGTGTCACTCACACAACTTTCTCTTACCCTGAAATTTAATACTATAAATACCGACTGGAGATTATGGGGTAAGATAATGAGTACTGTTATGTAAACGTATGTTATAACAATTCAAATTAGGTTTCGGAACAGCTTTATTTGACAAATAATTCTGTGTGGTCCCCCCACAACCCCCATTTCATTACTGTACCGACATTTATATAGAATTCAAATCTCTAATTAAATTAGAAGGTCATTTAAAATCATACAGACAACTTTCGCCCGCACCATCCCTTGAAACTTACCAATCTTGATCAAACATTTCTAGGAACAAACTTATATTCACTTCAAAACACAACATTTGGATCGCCTGATTTGTTTTTTAGTTATTCTAAGAGACAAAGACATAGATCAAACGTTAAAAACCTGACTTCTGTATTCAGGAAGCCTCAAAACGTGTAAATACAACAAGAAGCCAATTGATGAATATTTAGCTTAAAGAAATACATTATTTAACATATGGCTATGAGGAATTAATTTCAGTTCCCGAACAGCTTTCCTGGACATGGTAAAATATTATAATAAAACACGCTTCCTCTTACCAAAAAAAAAAAAAAAAAAAAAAAAGAATGTTATCGCTTAAATATTGGCAGCCCTATATATCTTCTGAAGGTTATGTACACACCACATTATATATAAAATATAATCCTACATCAATAACACACGGAACAATCTGAAATACAATCAATTTTCAAGTATTGTCCCACTATAATCTAGTTCTTTTGTGAAGCCCTGTAAGCGAACATGAATGATTTTCATACCATATTCTACATGAAACATGTTTTTACGCATATATGAAATATATATTCGTTTCATTTGGTTTAGTGCAGTCTATAGATGTTAAACTCTACTTACCTGCAATTTCCCCCATAGCCATAGACGTAATGTATTTGAATTATCTTGGGTGGCCCTGTACACGAACCATTTGCTTGATCTCAATGGAAAGCTTACTGTAGTATTCCTATATGATACAGATATAGGATATCGAGTTTGGACTTCCTGCTGCTATTCGTTCTTGAGGTATGCTGATAACAGACAGACACACAAACAGACCAACCGTTATAAACATGATTTTTATATTCAAGGGACCTCAAAACGTGTAAATATAACAAAAACTCACTTTCGAAAATTTGACCCCAAAACAATACCTTCTCTACCTTATGGGTAAGAGAAAGTAAAAAATGTTTCAAATACATTTCATCTCTGTTTCATAATGCAGTAGATAAAGGGCTAAAATGTAAAAAAAATATATCATAGATTCTCACGATAAATATTTTACATACATAGTCTGATATAATTTTAGCCAACAAAAGCTGAGCCTGAGACATAGCCATATGGAAAAGAACTGTTGGCCAGCTGTACACCTAACGACCGATATACTGATAGCAGGCACACACACAGACCAACTGCTAAAAACATAATTTTCGGATTCAAGAAACCTGAAAACGTGTAAATATAAAACTCAAATTCAAAAATTGGACCCAAAAACAATATTTTCTCTACCATATATATGGGTAAGAGAAAGTAAAAATTAATTGCTCAACTCAATTAAATCATACTCAATTGTATGTCAAATGTCATTTTTACATTTTTAAAATTTTATCTTATTATTATCAGAGCCTAAAAATATACAATGTAAAATTAAAATGATAATGATAATTATAGCACTTTCCGTAATGAGTTTAATTAATTTGGAAGTTCTTCGAAATTCCAGAAGTAAAATCCAGGTTTTGAATACGTTTGTTGTTATCATATGTATGTTTTACAATGTTGTAATTTTTTTTTCCTTTTCTTATAGGTAAGTGAAATGAAATTTAAACTTCATTTTATGGTGCAATTGTCCGTATGTAAGTTCATATGTATATTATTTTCATTAGAAAGGGGAAAAAAATATCTTTACTATTATACTCTATAAATTTATTTAAATATTTATACGGATCAGCAATTTACTCTTTTCTTTTTCTTTCTTTTTTCTTTTGCATTATCTTATAGTTTTAAATTTTCAGTTACTAGAAGTTCCTATACATTTTTAATCTTTCAAATTTTTTAAAAGTGTTATTTTTTACATATATTTGTAGAATTTATTTTACTCTACAATAAATGAGGTTTTCTGAAACTATTCCCAAAAAAATAAAAAATAAATAAAACCTGAAAATGAAACAAAACAAAACAAAAATATCATGTAAGAAATATAGCAAACAGTGTTAATTATTTAAATCTGTTTAATTTGAATTGGACTGTGTAATTTCTAAAAGATTCTAGAGGAAGAAAAACTCACGATAGGTACCAAGATTGCAAACTATAGCGAAAAATGAACTGTATTAAAATAATATGATTCTATGCTGCAAATGCTTTTTTAATGACTTGACTTGAAACCTTACTACATGTTTAAAAACTTTGTAATTCAAAATTTAAATTCCTGATATTTAGATTTTTTTTTTCTTTTCTAAATCTGGAAAAAAAAAAAATATTTTTGTGCCTTATCAACACTAGTGTTGTCATCGCCAAAGATGAAAATGGATTTAATAATATAATCAGTGTGTAACTGTTATCAGTAACAGTCATTAAAGTTTCAATATTATTTTAATAATATTTTACAAGACTAAATTGGGTACGTTTCCGAAAATCCATACTCAGCATTTAAGGGTTCAGGACCTTCAAACTTTTTTTTGGAAATTCAACTTTACATGGAAACAACTTATGTCAAAAAGGAAAATACATAACGTAATACAAAATGTAGAAAATTATATTACAAAAAATTAAAGCAATTGGAAAATAAATTGAAATTTATGGATCTACTATAGACGTCTGCGTTCCTTAGCAACGGCAATTACACTATTTGTTATTTATTCCTTTAAAATGGAAATATTTCTTTTTATAATATAGATAGAAATTAAGCGTCGATATGATAGAAAGGATTAAAATTATATTAAAATTAAAATTTAATTGTATTTAGAGGAATCAAATAGTAATATAGCAGAAAGGATTAAAATGATTGCATTTTAGATTTAATAAAAATTTGTAACAGTTAATATACTTTTTATAATTTAACTTATGTAATAAAATTATGGGAGTAGGAGTCCGCAGCCGAAGCAATAATTTTTGTAGACTAAATTAGAGCAGTGAAGAATTCTCGCAAAAAGATCAAACCAGAGTGAAAAATTAAACTTTTTCAAGCAAGATTGTATAACTATGTCAAAAAAAAAAAAAAAAAACTTAAAAATAAGGTAGATGAGAAGGCAGTTTTTAAGAAAAATATTTAAATAATAATAATAATTTTGCTGTAATATTTAAAAATTTATATAGCTGAAACGTGTGATTTTAAATAAACAAAATAAGCTAAGAAATAAATAAATAAATAAAAATAAGCTATGTAAAAAAAAAAAAAAAAAGTCATTACGATTATTTCATTATCTTCCTAAAAATAAAAGCTCAATTTCCCCCGAAACTAACGCTGAAAATGAAGTCGTAGCTAAAGAAATGTATTGGAATAGCGAAAGTAAAATTTTAATTGAATAATATAATAAAAAGTAATAACGTAACAGAAAAAACTTACATCACAGTTGAAACAATGTGTTGTACAAGGGGAAAAAAATATCCATGGTTTGTATGGTTTAGAAGATTCATTTATTGATTCTCAAGAAATAAAACGAAACAGAATAATAAACTCTTTTCATTGCTCAGTGGAACTTTAATACATCAGGAGAAAATAATAATAATAAATTAAATATGTCGGATTCAACTACATCATGAGAAACTAATAATATAAACGAATAAATAATTAATTAATTAGACAAGTGATTATAAAAAAAATTAAATTAAAGGCAGGGCTTCATTTAAACTCCCACACTTCTTTTATTTTCTGAATTTATTATATGTAACTTGTGAAAATTCATTAATAGTGTGTACTAGAACTTACCAGTGTATCATTTCTGAAAAATCAAAGTCCCCCAATTTTCTTTCCCTCCTGTTATTGTATTTTTTTTTTCTTACAAAGGCAATCTACATTTGTAATTCAACTTGGAACACTAACTTTTTCTTCGTAACTTTACCAGCAAGAGACTAGTACTTTTCCACTGTCACTTTTCACACAGCGACTAAAAATTGCTAGAATTATAACCATAAATGAATACAGTTTGTTTTTCTTCTTTTGAGCAACAAATTGAAACACAATTTAATCAAAATATCTAAAGAAGAAAAGTAAACTGCTGTTTGTTTCCTAAGAAGAAAAAAATCGGTTTATCTGGAAATATCAAGTGAAAAAAAAAAAAAAAATATCTTGCTTTTATTTTATTTTGTTTTATTTATTTATTTATTTATTTTTTGTAAATTTTGATTGTACGACTTGTAAAACTGGAGTAAAATTTTCAAAACATGTAAATATCATGATATAAAAAATGAAGCCATTTGTTTTAAATATCCTTGAACCAAAATTTAGTAAGTTGAACTGGCAAGGAGAAATAAATTTCGAAATACATGTTTAGCGACAAGTGCGGTAAGCTGGATTTGATCCAGGTACCTGAGGATTAGAAATCAAAGGTGATAGCTCTGGACAAAAGGTTAACGGCCCTCTTCACTTACCGTCGCCGGAAGCCCGAGCCCATGTTATTCTATGGGGAAATTTTCTTTACAAATAACTTATTAACTAATACATATTTTTAAATTTTGTTTTCACATTCAGAAAATTCCCAACTGTTAAATTGACGTACCTTTTTTAAAAATGCATTTTTTTAATTTTTAATATTTTATTTTGAAATTGCAAAATGAAAAAATTTCACATATTGAAAATTTGTATTTTGCAGCTTCAAAATAAAGTATAAAAAATTAAAAAAACATTTAAAAAAAAAAAAGTCCGTCAATTTAACAGCTGGGAATTTTCTGAATGTGGAAACAGAATTTAAAAATATGTATTAGTTAATAAGTTATTTGTAAAGAAAAATTTCCCGTAGAATAACATTAGCTTCGACTTCCAGCGGCGGTGAGTGAAGAGGGCCCTTAACCAATTGTTCATCGCTAAGGTCTGATGATAATCTATGCGAGAAATGGCCATCGTTACCACATATATTTATGGAGTTGTAAAAGTTTATTAAAAAAAAAAAAAAAAAAAAAAATCAATTTTAAAATTAGAAATGCGTATTAAATCGCAATGCGAAGCCATTTTTAGGTATCTTGACATACTATATTCGACAGAGCATACTACAATATAAATATATTAAATATTTAAAGAAATGTGAACATCTTTTCTAAATAATTTTCAACTGTGCAAGCATTAATGTAATTTCATTTCCATAAAATGTTAGCCAAATGTTTTGAGCTACTTATAAAGAAAACTCCAAGCAAATTTCGTGAAAATTCAAAAAGTTATCTTCTAAGGACGGAACTGAATTGCGGTTCCTCTCTAAACAATGGAAAATAATAGGGGTTTTGATCAATAAATACTTACAATCAACGAGCATTATATTACCACAGAAAAAAAAAAAAAATAATAATAATCTGGTGTGTCACTCACACGACTTTTTCTGACCCTGAAATTTAATACTATAAATATAGGTTGGAGATTAAGAGGTAAACCTTTGTTAAACAATTCAAATTAGGCTTCGGAAGAGTTTTATTATATGATAATTAGTTCTGTGTGAGGGGGCTACGCCCCCCCCCAACTCCCCTGTTTTATTAATGCACCTACATTTATATAGAATTTAATTCGGTTATCAAAAAAAAAAAAAAAAAAAAAAATTCTGTTTTTAAAAAATAATTTATTAAAATTATTATTTAAAAAAATTATTTTTTATGATAATACAGACGATTTCCATATTAGAGAAGTAGTATAACACTAAATATCCAAAAAGAAATTGAATTTATTCTCAATATTACATTAAAAAAAAAAAAAAAAAATGTTGTTTGTTAAAAATGAAAAAAATCAATAACTTTATTTTAAATTATCGCAGATCGATGGTTCAACCATTCGTTTTAATGGTATTGGCGAACTTTTTTGAAAGATACCCATCATGAAAATTTACTCCCCTCGAGGGGGACTTGATCTCAACGAAAAGCTCACTGTAGCATCCCTATATGATACACATTTAGAATACCGAGTTTGGAATTTCTGCTACTATTTGTTCTTGAGATGTGCTGATAACAGACAGACACACAGACCATTTGCTTAAAACACGATTTTCGTATTCAGGGGACCACAGAACATGCAAATATAACAAAAACTCACGCTCGAAAATTTGACCCTAAAACAATCCTTTCTCGACTCTATGGGTAAGAGAAAGTAAAAAGGAAAGATCTCTTATAGTTTTACTCGTTTTTCAGAACTGAAATTTAGTTTTTTTTAAATTAAGATTGTCCTCATATTGTGTATAAATTATAATCATCCCTGTTGAATAAATTAGACTCAGATTAATAGATAATAAATTCTAAATTGCATAAAGACCATTCTTTATTCAAAACGAAACTATTTTTAGCATGCATAATATTAAGTTAAATCTAACTCACCTCTCTCCTGTATTTCCCGGATGCTTGAAGTAAATGTACGCCACACACATAAAATAGATTCAGATTTAAATTACTTATATACTGGAATTTAATGAATATGAGATCGACACAAATCTCAGACACATTTTTCTCTTGATTTCACGAATTATATAGATGACGACTTATTCAAGAGCGTTGTATAAACAACCACATAATATTATTTCACAGAATTAATCAACTCACATTTAAAAGATTTTCCGAATTAGCAATATGGTACATTCTGTACGAGTGAAGTATATCAAATAAAGAATAATAGTTCATTTTTCATATAGAATCAGATTCATGGTTCAGTCATTATTACTCGATTATAATTTACGAATGTTTTTATTTCGACTGATAGAATCCATAAAACATAATAAAAGAGAATTAAGTTCGATACAGAATGATCATACATGATTTAGCATGATTTTAATAGACTACGAATAAATCAAAAGTTTGACTTGATTTAACGAATGTATTCATGAAACAATAATAATGATTAACGAATAAAATTAGAATTAGAATTATCAGGTATGATTTCATTAGATTATGAATACCCGAACGGTTTGACTTAACTGCCCGAAAACGAACATGTTTCCGAGAGAGCTAAAAATAATAATAACAATAATAAAAAAAAAGTTCTCTTTCATCACGTGACCGTCTGGTTTCCTGTACTGTTGCTACAAGGGTATTGTCAAAAGATTGTTCCTGAACTGCAACTGAATGTAGAGGGTACATGGGTGGTATTTTATGGATGTGGAGGTCTTTAGTAGGGGAATCTTGATAATCTAAAATTTTCTGAAGTGCGAGATTTTCCTTATTTAACATCGTATTTTCATTTTTTAGGGTATTTTCAACTTTATAGCTCAGGAGGTGTTTTCGAATATCAATAAAACAATTTGGACTCAAAGTCGCAGAAATCGGTACTCTTTTAACAGGGCTTGAAAAAGGTGAATGAGAATTCGCAGGAAAGTCCATAATCGAAGTATTTTCAGACAGATTTTTCTCTATAAAAACATTAGACTCATAAGCAGATAATTTTTGACAGTTAATTGGAATATCAGATGATTTAAGAGTAGAGACTGGTTCTAGGGACAGAGTTTTATCACATTTTTCACCTTGTACTGATGTTGAATTATGATCAACATTGTCGACACCTTTTTTGGCACCGTGAAGGGTTAAATCATACATGCGAGCATTTTGCACTAAACCCACCAAAGAGGGACAGGAATGATGCATAGAATTGGTAGGTGGGATAGGAGGAGCTGCTCGGATACAGAAGTTAACAATGGGTGCACAAGCTGTTTCGTAGGTGACACTGTTTAATTCATAGACTGATAATGGATCTTTGGGTCATATGACAAAATTAAATCAAAACAAATTTAGTGAAACGCCACATTATTATTTACCGCATCATACTGTGGTAAATGCAAACTCTGAAACAACAAATTCGAAAGAATATCCCAAAACGATTTTTATCTGATCCTGTTTCGAAAATGACAACGGAGTCATTTAACTGTTTAAGGCGACTTAGCACCTTTGATTTTGCACCGATGAAGGTTTGGTATAACAGTTTATAATTTTCATTTAATATTTATAAGTTGAAATATATTAGGCTTGTTCAAATATATATATATATATATAGTCAGACAATAATTCTTATGTTTTTTGATACATGTTTTGCAGATTTGAAATGTTTAAATTGCGTTTTCTCATTTACATTTTATTATGAATTCATGATCTTCAAAATGCTAAAACTCCAACAGATGTTTAAGAAAAGGTTTAATTTAATTTTTTTTTGGATGTTTAACAGAGGCTACTTAAAAGAAATAGAGATCGATTTTGCAATATCTTTAAAAGGTAAAAAAAAAAAAAAAAAAAAAAAAATCTGGTGTGAAACAACCACGCGACTTCCATTACCCACTCCACTATTACACGTATTATAGGAATTTTTTGGAGATAATGTGATCAGAAGTCATAAAAGTGACCGAACGAAGTAGACACTTAAAAATTTTCCGGTAAGAGAAACTTGGTACATGTGTAAAGATATATAAAACAAAGTTAAGTTTACATAGCGAGTTAAAAAATAAGAACAAAAAAAAAAAAAAAAAAAAAAATGGTAGAGTTATTTTTTGAAACACTAATTTCCAAGATCTAAAAATGGCCTACCAAATCAGGATGATTGTTAATTTTCCTGTAATAACTAAGTAATACATGAGAAAGGTTATCTAAAATGGATTTATGTAATAATTTTGAAGAAAATCGTTAGAGCAGTTTTTGAGCTACCGACTTTTAACAAAACTTGACATACTCAATTATTGACCAGAAAACAATAACTACATACAAAAGGATGTTTAAAAAGAAGTTAATACGCCGAGTTTGAAAAAAATCCGTACAGCCGTCTTTAAAGGAATGCACTTGCGAGACCTGAAATTGAGCTCCTTATACAAGACGCCTATCAATTTTCCTGAACTAACCAACTATATCAATCGAAAGGACATCTAATAAAGTGTTTATATTGCAAATTTAAAGAAAATCGTTTGAACCGTTTTTGAGATACGAACTATACGGTACCACTTCCGGTTTCCGTTATCCCACTTCTTGTTTTGCAATTTTTACCAAATTTTGGAAACTTCATCTGTACACCAGACGTCTAAATTCTGAAGTTTCGTAGTTCTATCTTTATTAGTTTCGGAAATATGATAACAGAAGATTCCCCACACAAATGCATACACACGCACTTACACATACACTAACCAATAGCCAAAAACTGCTTTTTTAGACATGAGAGAGACCTTAAAACGTCTAAACCAGGTGAAAACTCGATATAGAATCTTTGGACTGAATACAATACTTCCATTACCTATGGTAGTCGGGTAATGGAAGTAATACTAAAAATAAAATTGTAACAAATATCATGTTTTTTTTTTTTCCTTCTTCTTTTACAAATTTTTACATAGGTTTTTTCTTAACCCTTTCATTCCCCGTGATGCCAATTGGAATCATAATATTTCAGATTTTCTTTCTCACCATATAACACTCCCGCTGTTTCAAAATTGAAATCTATATACATTTTACCACCGAAAAATATATATTTTAGATGATTTCACTATCTTTGTTAATAAATGAAAGTGTATTCTGCTCTATTCTGATAATAATATCGGAATCAATTTCCTGTTTTGGGCAATTTAAGTAAATTAACTCTTTGAACTATTTTTTATTTTATTTTTTAATGTTTATAATTTGTACTTTAATTAATTGCAATATGCATTTCTTCCAAAATTTTGATATTTTTATTTATTGAAAAGTTACGGTTTTAAATGACATCAGTGGTTATATTAAACATAAATACACACCTCTCAGTTACTTTGTTAGCTATATTAATTCGCACTCTGCTATTACTCTTATTTTAAAAAAATATTTATGTATATTACCTTTTAAATAAATTTATGACTTAATATAAGATTTATTGTTTTATGGATGGAAAAAATTGGGAATGAAAGGGTTAAATATTTGTAGAAGTTTTAGTATTTTAAAGATCATGAATTCATGAAAAAATGCAAACTGAGAAAATGTAATTTAAAGATTTAAATTCAATAATATATATATGTATGTATACCAACAAACATAAGAATAGTTGTCTGACTATATATTTTATTGAACAAACCCAATATAAATCAATTTATAAATATTAAATGGAAATATAAGCTTTTACAATACAATATATGAAACCTTCAATAGTGCCAAGTCTTTCATTACTATATATTTTCTTTTTAAAATAACTAAACAAATTTCAGAAATGGTTATCTAATGCAAAGTTGGTCGTAAGTATGTTAAAAGAGAGAGAGAGAAATAGCATTTTTTATTTTCAAAAATTTTTTGAATTGAAACATCTACATATTAACCTGATTGATTTCAAATAATAATTATTTTAATAAACAGATAGCATTCGCGCCTACTGATAAAGTGACTTTTGGACATGGTTTCCTTTGATACATCATTTGTTGAATTTTAGAGTAGTGCTGCTGTTGAACCCACAAAAAAAGAACAAGAGTTCAAAAACAGATTAAAACAAGAGGAAAAAATATGGAAAACTTTTGTTTATAGAACGTTAAAAGTTTGTTTTCAGAGCAAAACCAATGAACGTTAAAGGGTTAAAGTCTTTGAAATTTTGTATTCATTAATTTTGTTATTTGACAGAATCCTTTATAGTTATTCGAAACTACTGAATCAGAGTTTGTCTTCAAGCACTTGTATAATTTCCTCAAAGCTAAATTTATTTGCTTTACCAGGCGTTAAAGGGAATTGTTGCTGTAATTAATTCTGTTAATCGGAAAGATTTCAGTTTCAAATCAAATCACTGAATGCCTTATCCAAGACATTAATGTTATTTGTGTTTTTCTTTGCTGTTATTTATACAGTGCTTTGAGATTATTACTTTACTAGATGGGCTTAGTCCGCTTCGCTATTCACTATATTTAAATGAATAATTTAAAAAATAATAAGTCTTTTTTTAAAATTCTAGTCCTTTTCGACCCGAAACATTTTTACCTTAAAAGATTACATTCTTTTGTTTTTGCAAATTGGGAAAAAAAAATGGACTATAACCGACATTTGTTGATTGAAAATTGTACTTTACACTTTCTGCTAATTAGCTCGATCGTTCACTTCCTGATTTTATTACATGCGACTGTTCCAGATGTAAAAATGTAAGTGGATGTCTAACCCGCACGATCGTAAGGCCTAGGTCGGAAAGGGTTATGGTTTGCTACAAACGAATTATTTTTTAAATAATTCATTTGTAAAATATAATCCTGGAATGGCAACACTCTTAAAAAAGAAAAATTGTCATTTTAATAAAAGAGCTTGTACAGTGCTGGTTAAAAAAAATCTTTACAGTTTCGAAAAAAAAAAAAAAAAAAAAACTTTACATGTCATTTGGATTTTTCACCATAAAATTGTGACGAAACCTAGTGATGACACGTGGTGTTAGTCGGTCACAGGCGACCTTTCCCTACCCTACCAGCACTTTGCTTCGTGGACTTTTACATTGAGGTTATACGCTCTTATTATTAAAAGTTATTTAAATATATCTATTTCTACAGAAAATTATTGGACAACTACGAAAAAGATGTAATGTCTGTTAATTGCCAGTACACTGTACTAGAATGACTGACCGTTTTTGCATTACTGAACATCCGAACATCAATTTCATTGATAGTAGAATACGTACAAGATTACGTTCTTTTTTCCTTGCCTTACTGGTTTCAATTGTTTGACGGTATTTCTTATTAGTCTCTTTGGATTTTTTATTACCACTTTCAGGCTGCAATCGTGCCTACTTTCTCGGACTGATGAAAGGTCTTTACAACTGTTATGAGTTTTTCCAGTTTACGCCTCTTAATTACAAAATTTTTATTTATCATTATTATTATTAATTTCTATGTCAGTGTGTTGGCGCATTGTGACATGTTAGGGATAATCTGCTGCCAACGTAGTTCTCTTTTTACTTTCTCTTACCAAGGTAGAGGAAGTATTGTTTTTGGGTCAAGTTTTCGAAATTGAGTTTTTGTTATATTTACATGTTTTGAGGTCCCCTGAATCAAAAAATCATGTTTTTAGCGGTTGGTGTGTGTTATCAGCATATCTCAAGAACAAATAATAGCAGTTTTAGCAATAATTTTCGTTGAGATGAAGCAAATGGTTCGTGTACAGGGACACCCAAGAGAATTCAAATACATTATGTCTATTTGGGGGGGGGGGATTGTAGGTAAGTAGAGTTTAACGTCTATATACAGCACTAAACCAAACGAAACGAATACATATGTATATTATTTACGTAAAAACATGTTTCATGTAGAATATGGTAATAGAAATTATTCACTGTTCGTTTACAGGGCTACACAAAAGAACTAGATTATAGAGCGACAATACTTGAAAATTCATGGAAGTGTACTTCAGTTTGTACCTATGTTATCAATATAGCATTATATTTATGTCCACCTTGGGATGTGTACATAACTTTCAGAAGATATACAGGGCTGTCAATATTTAAGCCATTTAATTCTTTTTTATTATTAGTAGAAGTGCTTTATCAATATTTTACCATGTCTAGGAAAGGTGCTCAGGAATTAAAATTAATTCCTCGTAGCCATATGGTAAATAATGTATTTTTTAACCTAAATATACATCGTTTAGCTTTTTGTATATTTACACGTATTGAGGCTTCCTGATTACCAAAGTCAAGTTTTTTAACGTTCGATTTTTGTCTGTGTCTGCTAGAGTAAATTAAAAAACAAGTAATTTCAGGTGATCCAAATGTTGTATTTTGAAGTTAATATAAATTTGTTACTTGAAAAATTTGATCAAGATTGATAAGTTTCAAGAAACGTTGCGTGTGAAAGATGTTGGAATAATTTTAAATGATCTTTTGAAATTAATAACATATTTGAATTCTATATAAATGTAGTTACAGTAATGAAACGGGGGCCCGCCCCTCTCACATATTATTATTTGCCAAATAAGGCTGTTTCGAAGCCTAATTTGAATTGTTTTAACATAGGTTTGTATACTAGCACTTGTTATTTTACCCATTAATCTCCAATCTGTATTTATATTATTAAATTTCAGGGTAAGAGAAAGTCGTGTGAGTGACACACCAGATTACCTCTAACGTGTTGCAGACCCACCAGTGGCCTAGAAGTTTGCTCTCGAAGCTAGTTGACAGAAAGTGCCAGGTTCGATTTTAGGTCGCATTCGACGGCCTAGCTGTTTAAGAGTTTTCCGTGGTTTTCTCAGAGACTCGCGTAAATGCGGGCTAAGACTTTTTAGAAAGATCTTCCAGACTTAGGATATTCGATTGCAGTAACTCAGAACCACTCATTTGAATTTGAATAAGACTTTTTATTGCAAAACACTCATCTATGATGGCGATAGAATTTTATGTTCTCTGAAAACAGTGCGAAATGAGTGTGAATATATTAGATTTTAAGAGATATGAACTCTTTTAGGCTTCGCAACGAACGCGCTGTGTTCTTTAATGACTTTCGGGTCTATTCAATTTCCGCTTCTTCCTACTATTTTAATATCCACTTGCTGTTGTAAGGATTCTTTGCGCCTTTATTGAATAACTTTCCCTTAGAAGTTCCCTTGACAAATGTGTTTCGAAAATGTCTCGGGTTTTGGAGACTCAGACGTTTCTATCACTTTGTGCCGTGGCAACGCTAATTGTTAATATTGCTTATTTGTTTGCAAAACTTGCGGAAGTTCGTTAGCGTCGAAATATAAACGGAACGTGAAAAGATAATTAGATTGATTGGCAGAAGAACAATTAATTTGTATAGACGTAGATTATGGCTTGTTTCTTATTAATATCATGTATAATATGGTGTGGCACTCATACTGCTTTCTCTTATACCCTATATTACTATTAGAGTACTGCGCGGATCGTGTAAATTTGAACCGCATCCAATCCGCAAAATGACTTACAACCTGCCCCGAACTCACAGTTTAAAAGATGCAACCTGACTCTCTACCCTCAATAAAGTGTTCTTAAATTTACGTTATATAAGAAACTGAATTAAAATTCTAAAATCTAAAATGTAATTAGATTATTAAACATATGTTTCAGAGAATTAAATATTACATAAAAAATTAGAAATTATACTTGTACCCCAGAGGTAAAAGGACACCATGTCACAAAAATGAAATTTTTAAAGAGAGCAACTTTTTTTTTCCAACTTTAAATGCATGTTTGAATGCACTTTTTTGCAACTAGTAATAATCACACATTACTAATTACGTAATGTACTATTGTAATAAAGCAAAAAATGCACATAAAGAATATAACACTAACACTTTTCTCTCTCTCTCTCACACACACACACACAAAAAAAAAAAAAAAAAAAATAGACATGATGTTATTTACCTCTGTGGTCAGATATATCTAATTATAAACAAAACTTCACATCTTTATAAACAACACTTCAGTTTTTACAATATAAAAAATTCCAGATGTATAAAAATTTACTTTAAAAAATTCACTTTAAAAAATTCACTTTAAAAAATTCACTGTTCGAAATATTTTTACAGTATACAAAAAAGGTAAAATAAAGGAAGCATACGTATACATTAGAAGACAAATAATTTTCACATATATAAAGTTTTAAACGTTAAATATTAATATTTACGTAATAGTAATTAATATAATTTGTGTTTCGAAAGGTTTTTTTAAATTACTACATTTTTCAATCTGCCCATTCAATAGGTTAGATTCATTTAATAAAAAAAGAAACTAATATGTTGTGGCTACCACCAAACTTTCTTCTATATTATCTTATACAAAATCACGCAATGCAATTTATTTATTAAGTTCTTATTCATTAAAATTATTTTCCATGACGAAAGCAGACGACTGTTATCTCAGAGAAGTACAACTTTAAATGTCAAAAGGAAATCAGTTTTGTGCCGACATCAGAAGAAAAGCGATTCCCCCCCCCTCCCCCATTAAAAATTTAAAAAATCGACACCTTTGTTCTAAATTATGACAGAACTATGGTTCATCCACTCGATTTTTTTTTTCTCCCATGGTTTACGACTATTATCATCAATAATTCATATATTATTTTTACAATCATTCGTTAAAAATAAATCTCATTATTACATTTATACGAAATTTTGCGTCATGCTGCCATATTAAAAATTATGAAAAAAAGATATGACAGCGCCACCCGTTGATCGATGGATCCCAGTAATCAACACCCGTTTAGGTCAAGGTTCAACTAAATACAATGTTTGTTTAAATTTTATTCATTGATTCGTGAGATACAGAGTCCTCAAAGTTTATGTTACACATATGCAGGCACACAGACAGACATTTTCTAAAAATAGTCAAATTGTGTTCAAGACATCTCAAAACGTGGGAATGGGTCTTAAACCGGCGTTCAAAAATTATCACGGATTCAGTAGAAGAAAGTAAATAATTACAAGATAAAAAGAACTTTTTATGCACCACGTTCTTAAACTTTCTGTTGAATCATATAAACTTGACAATTCTATGTATTAATAAATATATATAAAAAAAAAAACAGTTGCAACGTGAACAATTACGTGTGTATTTTTTTAATCGTCAGGAAATATTTTATTGTGTAGGAAATACTTTTAAATGAAGTGTTTGTTTATTCATTAATATAAACTATTACTACAAAAATTATATTACAATTTTATTTAATGCGCTAACTGCAATAGAGACAGTGTCCGGAGATGAGAGAAGTCGTGTAGAACCGCACCAGATTGTAAAAACGTGAGAAAAATGGCAGCTTTCGCCTTTCTCACGGTTTTGTGAGGTCTAACTGGAATAGAGACAGTGTCCGGAGATGAGAGAAGTCGTGTAGAGCCGCACCAGATTGTAAAAACGTGAGAAAAATGTCGGCTTTGGCCTTTATCACGGTTTTTTGAGGTCTAACTGCAATAGAGACAGTGTTCGGAGATGAGAGAAGCCGTGTAGAGCCGCACCAGATTGTAAGAACGTGAGAAAAATGGCGGCTTTGGCCTTTCTCACGGTTTTGTGAGGTCTAACTGCAACGTTTCCGGCTACAATCTTTAAGAGACAGTGTCCGGAGATAAGAGAGGTCGTGTAGAGTCGCACCAGATTGTAAAAACTTGAGAAAAATTGCGGCTTGGACCTTTCTCACGGTTTTGTGAGGTCTAACTGCAATGTTTCCGGTTGCAATCTTTAAGAGACAGTGTCCGGAGATGAGAGAAGTCGTGTAGAGCCGCACCAGATTGTAAAAACGTGAGAAAAATGGCAGCTTTGGGCTTTCTCACGGTTTTGTGAGGTCTAACTGCAATAGAGACAGTGGCCGGAGATAAAAGAAGTCGTGTAGAGCCGCACCAGATTTTAAAACAATATACAGTATATAATTATTAACACTGTATGATACATTATTTGTATCATACAAGGATGGAAAGCGTTTGCTGACGATGACGCGAATTCAATGATTTTTGTTCACCCAAAAGTTTTCACTTCAAATGGAAAGCGTTAGCTGACGATGTCGGGAGTTCAATGATTTTTATTCACCCAAAAGTGCTCAACGCGCCTAAAGATGTTTGCACTTAAAAAAAAAAAAAAAAAAAAGTGATGAATTATCCCATCAACTTGAAAGAAAATGGTCAAATGCGTTATAAAGAGAGCAATTATAAGAAATTTTCAAGCATTTATTAACTAAAAGTGTTAAAAAATGTATTGTCACCGTGTTATGAGCTATTCTAAAAGTTTCAAATGTCTAGCTAGTCGGAAAGTTAGTTAAAAATCGATTGCAAGATATGTACTGGTCAAACAAACAAGAAAGCTAGTTAATAAGAACGTAGTAAAAGTAAAATGATAGAAAAATTCTTCAAAGTTTTTTTTTTTTTTTTTTCGTGTAGATCCGCTAATTAAAAATTAGTACACACCCAGATACCTAATCCGATGCAAGGCTGTATTTACCATAGACATATTGCAGTTTGAGATGTAAAATATGAAGTACTGTATTGAAACATTTGTAGGGCATTTTAAACATAATTTATATTAATTTTGTTATACTTTGTGCAGGATAAATATGTTGTTCTCGCATAAATGAAGTAATTCCCATTGACCAGAATGCATTCGAATTTTTTAGAAAGTCTCTATACATAAGAACTGGCAGACAGATCGACGATCCGAATTCATATGTATTTTCAATTTTGTTAGAAGAATCTGAAAAATGAAAATTGTAATAAATGAAAGTAAGAAACAATTGTACAGTTATATCAATCCAACATCTTTCGATTTTTCACTTTTCAGAATAAGAAATTCACATATGCAGTTCGGTACAATTTTATCCAATAGATGCTGAGATATAGCCACCTGGAAAATGGCAGATATTAAGAAATATGAAAATGACCTTTTGGCCGATATAAACTCAAATTAAATCAGCATTTTTTTTTTTTTTCATTTTATCGAATTTACATATCAAGTTTGGTGCATTTATATATCATATGAGCTGAAATATAGCTTTTATGTAAACCAAGAAAACTGCTGTATAACAACGCCACCTATCGACCGATGTGCAATCAAATTACATTGGCATCGTTTTTCGCGATGATATCTCACAATCAAAGAGACATAGCCTTCCCGTAAATAAATAGAAAAAATTGCGGAATATCAGCGCCACTTGTTGACCGAAAAGCACTTAAATTGAATCAACATGGATTTTCATAATGGCCCTCACACATACATATAAGGATTTGTACGTACGCTACGGGTGCTGAGATATAGCTTTCCCATAAATGAGGAATTTTCAGCGTAGAAGCGCCATCAAATGCCATAAATTTGCAGTATAGAAGTGCCATCATCTGGGCGATGTATGTCAAAATCCTATTTTTATATCAAAGTGCAAACAAATGTAAAGTTTAGTGGAATTTTGAAATTTCAAAATTAAATTGACTAGTGTTTTAATGAAGGATTTGGAAAAAGAAAAACAGGATTTCTCAAAGTCTAATGCACCGAATTGAAATTTTGCACACTTCTTCAAAATGAAGTTAACTAGTGCTTAAATAAAGGATTAAAAAAAAAAAAAAAAAAAAAAAAAACATTATTTCTCAAAAACTAATGCACCGACCTTTTTGAATTTTTGACAGAGTTGTACGCATAGCACAATTTCTCGTACATTTTACCCCATGTATAGCCATGTAAAATTAGTTGTAATTGGAAGGGGGAAAAAAAAAGGAAAATCGTTCGTTGAAGCATTAGTCAAATCTCTTTTGAAGAAGTGTGTAAAATTTCAATAAGAGCGGTGCATTAGTTTTTGGGAAATCGTGTTCATTGCTTTTCCGAAAGGTCCCCTGAAACCATGCTCCACCCGCTGAATGTTTTAAACTTTTTAATGACAATTTTATAAAAATTTTAAATGTTGCTCTTTTGTTAAAGGCTTTTTTTTTTCTTTAGCTTACGTTCTCTGTCATAAACCTTCTGCCGAATCCGGGTTAAAAACGAAAAAATAAATAAATAAATAAATAAATAAAAAATAAATAAATTAGAAATATCAGTCCTATCGTTACAAATTCAGTACCAAATGAAAGGAGCGATTTTTCTGAATCCAGGGGTGCAAACAGCTTTTCGACACGACAGTTAGATTTTCTTTTAATTAATTTAAGCATGAAATTTAGATGGAAACACTTCATTTTAAAATTTTGATACTTTTTAGTGCGAATCAAGCTAATAGAAAAAGATCTTCAAAATTTTTTTTTTTTTTTTTTTAAATATGTTCAAAATTTTGTTTAATATATTAAAAATAGGGGGGTGAGAAATATTATACTTTTATTATTAATTATTATTTATTTATTTATATTTATATTTATATTTATTTATTTATTTTGACTATGATACCCACGTACCCGCTTAAAACTTACACCATTATTGATATGTAAAAATTTTAATAATTTAAATCGAGTATTATCGACAGCCCAAAAAATGAGATCATTCACGGAGAAAATATTCCAAGCAAGATTCTGTCAAATTCGGGGTTATTAATTCTCTTTGGAAATTTCTCGTTTTTTGACGTGCCACAATCGAACACGGATATGGAAAAATGAAATACTATTTTCCAATGAGAAAATGTTATCGATTTATATGAAGGAAAGGAACATAATTGTTTATAAATATTTTTTGTGATTTCCGGAAATTAAAATCGGCTCTGTCAAAGAAATGTATTTGCCGTCGGTGACAAATCATTGCTCTATGGAGAATTTGTTGCGTAGAAATTTCAGATTGGAAATATTTATAAAAGATTGGATTTTAACGTAATCCCTTTTTTGGTGAAATTGCAGCATTTACAATAATGTGCAAGTGATTTTATTGTAAAGTTTTAAAGGCCTTGAATTTACTTAAATGTTGTTTTTCTTTAAAAATCTTTCATTTTCATCAGAATTTAGTGGTTTTTGGACTGTGAATGCATAATCACGAATATTACAGGTAAAATTATTTCTTTTTCTAAGCCGATCAAAAAAAAAAAAAAAAAAAAAAAAAAAAAAAAACATTTTTTAATCGACTAAAAAATTTACAATTATTTAATTGACAAATAATAATAATAATAATAATCGAATAAAAAAAAATAATAATAATCAATTAAAAAAAATTGGACTATGAAATCATAATAACTATTTATAGTTAACTTTTAACTTTTGTCAAATTTGCGAAATTTTTGTTTAAAATTCGCAAAAAAAAAAAAGTTTTTATATTCCAATCCAAAAAGTATCGTTAACATGATTTGGAGATTGGAAATTCACCAGCTCACAAATTTTAAGCATAAATGCAAAATGGCCTGCAAACCTGCATTAAAAACATAATTAATGTAATATATATATATATATATATATATATATATATATATATATATATTTGAGAGATTTTCATCAAACATAGCTGTGAACCATTCTGATTAAACCGAATTAGATCTAATTTAAAAAAAAAAAAAAATCATTCAAATCGATCTTTTTGTTTGTGATCTACAGTGTCACAGACAGGCTGTATCACACGCAGTCAAAGATTTCAAACTTGTAACCTTTGAGTTAATAAAATATTTATTATTAGATTGTTTCCTGGAATTGTGATGTCAAAGACCTGTATTGATCTTAAGTGTAAATGCAATTAGCTTCGATTAGCATGCTGAATTTTAATGGTCAGGAATTCTTGATTTATCAGTATCTGTATTCATGATTTTTATTATTATAAGTATTAAGTTCAAATGAATGAAAAAATTATTATTATTAAGTTGAAATGAATGAAAAAATGAATCCACGTATTCCCCCATTCTTTACTCTATTCTAAAATAAAATAAAACATTTTAAAAGCGTTTTAAAAAGTGATTTTTTCTCTAAAATTTACATTAAAACTATTAAAACCATATTAAAATCACCTGTACGAGCGTTTTCAACTGCTTACCGCAGCGTTCATAAGGTACGCTGAATGAACCCAGCGTACCTAATGAAGGTTGCAGTTGAAAGCGCTCGTACAGGTGATTTTATATGACTTTAATAGTTGTAATGTAATTTTTAAAATAAAACATTTATATCTATTATATCATATCATTTAACTTAAACCCAAAGCGTAATTTTATTCATTTATTCATCATCATCATTTTTATTATTAATTTAAGTCTGCTGTATTGCAGACTGTCATCATATATATCGTCATATAGATCCTATTAATAGTTATTTATCTATTAAATTATTATTATAATTTGAATATAAAATTCTAAAATGTATAATTTTACTTATTTATTTTTACTTTACCTTGCATGCATAATGTAAAGAATTGTTTTGGGGTAACATTTTCAAAATTTAGATTTCTCTATATTTACATGTTTTAAGATGCTCTGAATTAAATAATCAGGATTTCAGAGGTTGGTCTGTGTGTCTGTTAGAACAGGGGTGGCCAACCCGCGGCCCGCGAGGAGTCTAAGGATATTTAAATTTTGACAAATTTGGTTAAATGTTTAAAAATTATTAACTCCTCTGACTTTTCGAAGTAAAAATACCTTTCAACGATCATGGTAGCTAAACCACTTTGTTGTAATGAAATTGTTATTAGATCCAGTATTTGTTCTTTTTATTATACTTCTTAATGTATAGTCATAAATATTTCACGATTATGCTGTTAATTTTTGAATGAAAAAAAAAAACTTTTAACAGTTAGAAGCACAGCTGAAAAAGTCCTAACTCTTTATTCTAAATCTGTATCATATGAGGAGATTAATTGAAACGTTTTATTGAAATCGGACAAATCCGCAGGGACATACAAAATTATTTGATGCGTTACGTCTATAGGGAAATTTTCTGATAGATATAGTTTAACATATTCAGACTGAACTAAACAAAATGAAACAGTATGACCAAGACTGATATAAGCTTTAGAATTTTGTTACAGAATAGTTGTTATACTGGAAATTGCTTGCTTAAAAAGTATACTCTTACAGGGCGCAGAAAAGATTTCGAATACATTACCATCCATTGTACACATATGAACTTGGGGAGAAATAGTGAAACACTCCGTACTGTATGTTCCACTTTCGATTATTTGCTAAATTATTCGATGATTCAAACTTGTTTAACGTCTGATAATTGCTAAATATTCAGTGAGAGTGTAGCTACACTAGATTTTTCTTTTGTTAAATTTTCTTTTTATTTTATTTAAATTTATTTTTGTTCAAATAATCACAGCTTTTTTCTCTCTTTTCTTTCCTTCTTTCTTCTTCTTATTATTATAGATAGATCTTTTAGATTATATTAGATCTTTTTTGCTTTACTGCCATCCAGATTCCATACTGCAACCAAAATGCATTTGTCTGTAAATTTGTCTGTCTCTCTGTATCTATTTGTAAGTGTGCAAGTGTGTATTGCATCTCTATTTTAAGTGTGCTGTTGTAGGTTATAGCAATAAATAGTTTTAGGTTTTGTATGCACCTACACTGTAAAACTTTTGGAAATTATTGTGGCTATAATAAGTAAAACGTGCAAAGTTGATGTCTTTATAAAGAACATCGGTTCATAACACACTTTCTTTGTAGTAAAAATGTTCTACAGTTTAATGAGACCTTTTAATAGAAGGGGAATTAGTTGAGCATTGCGTGTAATACTAAAAACCACTTTTTTTTTTTTTTTTTAATACTAAATATTAGCAAATATAATATAAAAATATTTTAATAAAAATAAAAAAGAACATAATTAAACCCGAAGTGAGTTGTTAATTTAACCCATTTCATCAAATATTATAGCGATGTTCATAAAACGTTTTACTTTGTTGTAAAAAAAAGAAAAAGTATTACAAATTATTGTGAAATTTTTTTTTCAAAATCCTTTTTGAAAGCTTATTTGACCCATTTTGAGTAGCCTTGTTTGTAGTCTAAAATTATATATATATATATATATACACCTTATTTATTTTTATGAACGTTATACACATCAGTTATTGTTTATAAATTATAAACACTTAAGTTTAGTATTTAAAAAAAAAAAAAAAAAAAACGCATAACGCATCTTGAAATTTTTTCAAATCAATGTCAAATTATAGCACTAATATCTTTTGTGTAGCCCCTTCTAATTAATGATAAATGTTTTTCATTATCGTATTCCATATGAAACTTCCTCTTTTGTAGATAAAGGAAAATAAAAAGTTAAATTAGTTGTGTTTAGTTTAGTCTAAAGATGGTAAAATTTACCAATGAGAAATTTCACCGTAGATGTAACATAATTGAATTCTTTTGTATCTTCCTGTACACACAGACCATTTGTCTGATATAAGCAAACACGGAATTTCTCTTCCTGCTAATATGTGTTTTTAATTATGCATTAACATGGACATGAGAGTCCTATAGCTAAAAATCTGATTTTTACATTCCGGAAACCTGAAAACGTGTAATCATAGCAAAAACTCAGTTTAGAAAATTCTGCCCTAAAACAATACTATTTATATATCGGCAAGAGAAAATGAAATTATCGAAGTAAAAATATATCGATCTTTATGAAAGATGAAAATACGCTTTTTCTTCTGAATTATTTTTTACTTATTTCTGAAAAAAAAAGTACTAATATATTTTAACGAGAAAAAAAAATAATTATAATAATTGGTTCATAACTGAAGTTTCGTAATAAGACTGGGATATTAATCTCGCGAAAAACGCATAACTCTCTGACGAAAACTCATAATTTCGTTTTCTTTATTCGATCGTTATTTGGAGATTACGATCGCAAAAGCTGAATGGCTCTTTTAATGAAATGGAATTGTTCTCGAAAGAAGAAATAAAATGTGGCATTGCGCCGTTGAATAAAACGAAATGTGTGGAAGGTGTTAAAAGGGAATTGTTAAGGGTTATTTGTGTATGAAATACATCCTTGCACTTCAAGGGGATTCCATTTTGCTGAACTGATTATTATGTTTGCTAAAATATAAAAGAGAATGATGTATATGTTATTATTATTATATTTATTAGTTTGTTTAATTATTACAACATATATGGCTAAAAAAAAAAAAAAAAAAAAAAAGGGGGGGGGGGATTATGTTTTTTATTCGAACTTTCAAAACTGGGTTTTTGTTATAATTACCGTTTTGGGACCTCTGAATACGAAAATCAGTTTTTTAGTGTTTAATTTGTGTGTCTGTTTGTAACATAATTCAAAAACAGCTATTAGCAGAAAGTTTAAATTCTGTATCATATGTGAATATTACTTGAAACTTTTACTTGAGATTGAACAAATGGATCGTACAGAGGAACATTCAAAAGAATTGGTTAATACGTTTTAACATCTTTAGCCTGCATTAAACATAGTGAAATCAACAAATATTTTTTGCATGCTCGAAACATGCTTCTTTTAGAATATGATATGTAATATTCAGAAAATATTCAGTAATCACTTGTAAGGACAGGACCTGGATATATATACATATTATTCAATAACAATATATATAAACTGAAAAAATATCAATAACACCAGAAAAATAATTAATTCAAAAGCATTGAGGCTATCATCAGGAAGACCCCTCAAATGCAGGGTGAAGAAAGAACAGCAAGACCTTTCAAGAGATACTATCTAAAGCTAAAAGCTTGCCAAAAGAAAAAATTCCTTAAAAATTGTAGCACGAAATTACGAATGAAAAATTATGAAATACAAAGGAGAAAAAAAAATACCCAACAATATACACAAATATAAATGTAAAAACTTGTAAAAAAGATCGGAAAAAACACTTACCAAAAACGAAAAATATACACCAATACATCTAAAATGAAAAACTTTTACTCAATATTTAACAGTTACGGTTAGCAATGAAAATATAAGGAAGATAACCATTGGACCTCGCGGTTTCGGATATATTGTTTAATGTAACTTCGATACTGTCACAATTGGTTGCAAATACTTTTAATCCTAGAAATATGCGAAAGCAAAATATTTTTCAGAACTCTCATACTAATGCATGATAATCAATTAGTTGAACTTATAACCTTAAAATCAAAATCTAACCTTTTATCATTAATACTAATGATTCATGACTCTAATTGTACCTCCATTACTACTGGGTTTTAAACTTAATTCCTTAGGATAAATATCAGCAGAAACCTCTAAACAATTACTGCAATTAAACGCTATAACATAATCAATACATCTAAAAAAATTTATATTAAAAATAATTAATATTTTCTTATAAAAATATAGAAATATATTAGCAAAGCACTAGAACAACAATTTCTCATAGGTTTTGCTATATATATATATATATATATATATATATATATATATTAAAACTTTTTCAAACATTTCTCATGAAAAAATGAAAAATGTGTGATGAAGAAATAGAAGATTTACTTAAAATAATAATAATAGTAATAATAATAACAATAACAATAATAATAGCAATAATAATAACAATAATAATAGTAATAATAACAATAATCAAATTCCAAAAAATGAAAGCATACAATATGTAGCACTTGATTAGAGGCATTGTTTGAATATTGTGCGCAAAAAAAAGGTGAATTTCAGCAATCTGTAAGCATATAACCAAAAAAATTACAGATATTAATGCCCTATTCACCTATACAGATCAAAACAAATTTAACAAATATACAAGATATATTTAATTCAAAAATTTATTGGTAGGATTTGGGGGGGATAAAAAGAAAGAGAAGAAGGAAGGAAAATTACTTACTAACAGAAAAAAAAATAATCTTTTACATACAAAAATAATAAATGAACTTACTGTTCGTCAACAAAACAAAGTTTAAAATAATATTTCATTGAAAATAGAAGTTAAACTTATTACAATTTATGTAACAACAACTATTTAATTGATATAAATCTAATTTACTTTTTAAAATTAATTACTGAAAACATTAATTTTCTTGCAAAAATGTACATTATGATAGTAATAAGAATTATTTGGATTAGTGCTTGGAGAGAATGAAAAAAGTAATATCATCTATATATGATATGAAATAAATAATAATAGGTAATCCTTGTAAATCAAAATATTAAATAATGAAATGAAACAAAAGTACATGTAAGACTGAAAACTAAAAAGAACCCCTCCTTTTTTTTTTTTTTTTTTTTTTTTTTAGTTAATTATTAATATAATAATACTTTTTAACACCTTAACGCGCGCTGTCCTCGCTGCGAGGACGCAAAATTTAAGATCCAGCTGCAAAACTTCATCCCGGAAATTTTTTAGCAAAAGCTTCCAAGTATAACATAGCAGAAAAGGCCGGTTTTTTAGCCTTAAAATTTAAAATTTCTTTTAGTTTAATTTAGTTCATGAATTCCGGTGACAGTATAATTTAAATGATCCGAATTGTCTTGCGCCGCAAAGGGTTAATACTTATTTTATTAAAATTAAATTTCATATTTATTTATTGAAATAAACAATATAAAGCATTTTAAACTTTTTTTTTTAATTTATTATAAATTAAAAAAAAAAAAAATGTTATAAAATAATGAATGATGCAATGTGTATTTCGGATAAAGAAATAACATTTAAACTGAAAACATAGTTAATAAGAATAAGCATAGAAAGTTAGGCAAAACTTAAGTATAAACAGAAAAATAACAATAAAACGAGAAAGACAATTAACCCGAAAAGCATTGAGACTATCACCAGGCAAAAAGACTTTTTGCACTGAAGACGGTACGCTTAAGGCTACCGAAACAGCTGTATGCATCTCAAATATTTTTCTATGGCGTTTCTGACGTAGTAGTTTATCCGGGTTTTAATGTTTAAGAATGATTAGGAATTCAATTAGTCTATCTGTATGCCTTTCAGAACTACTGCCTGTCCTTTGTGTGAACACGTAGGCAAAGAGTATTGAAAGTTATACAACAATTACGTACATTTGGAAAGAGTTAATATTCAATGCGTAGCGCATGATTTTCCGTTCTTGTTTTTATTTATTTTATTTTTTTATTATTATTATTATTTTAGTGGTAATAAATAAGAAAGTCAATTTTTAGTTAGTAATTTTAAAATTGAATTTTTTACTAAAAGTACTTAAGCGAATTTTAATAACCGAAGGGGTTACGAAGGAGAATTTTTTATTGCATTTTACTGTATTTTTATTTTATTTATTTATTTATGTATTTTTAATGTCGTGACTTAAATATGTATTTAAAAGAAGGTCTTTATAAAATTTCTTACACATAATAAAGCAAAATTGTTATCTGCTTTATCTACAGTGGAAATGATGAAATTCGTTTTTAAATCTTCAATGCTTTTTAATAAATCGGTAAGTTTATTTTTATTTCTCTTTTTATTAAAATAATTAAAATAAACTTAAATAATTAAAATAAATTACGTTTTAATTACTTTAATTAAAAAGGGGATAAAAATAAACTTACCGATTTATTAAAAAGCATCGAGTATTGGAATCAGTACTTGGAACAGAATACATTAATATTAAATTTATTTTTATCCATAAAATAACAATTAGAAAAGTAAAAAATCTGGAGTGACTCCACTCGACTTTCCGATCATTGAGTTTAATTAACAGTTTTGTAGATAAAGTAAAGAAAGAGGAGTTAAACAAACAAAAAAGAGAAAACCACAACAGAGTGAGTATTTTTCTCCATATATTACACGATGTTATATTTAATGGTACTGAACTTTCAGCCCATAGATCATAATGATAAAGAATTTTCCGTTGTGTTCCTGTGAAAACCTATAAATGCTACATTCACCAAAATGCATAAAGTTAGTGCAACAGTGATTTATAATATTCATATAAATTTTCAGCTCAATTGAATAAGGCGTTTAGATGCTGTCGCACTTTTAAAAATTTGGTCCCATAGGCCATAATAATAAAGAACTTTTCTTTGTGTCCCTGTAAAAAAAAAAAAAAAAAAAAAAAACTGTAAGTGCTAAATTCACCAAAATCTATACAGTTGGTGCAACTGTGACCTATAACATGCGTACAAATTTTTTGCTCAGATTAATGAAGCGTTTAGACGCTATCACATTTTTAAAAATTTGGCCCCATAGGTCATAATGATAAAGAATTTTTCTTTGTGCCCCTGTAAAAAAAAACTGTAAGTGCTAAATTCACCAAAATCTATACAGTTCGTGAAACTGTGACCTATAACATGTGTACGAATTTTTTGCTCAGATTAATAAAGTGTTTAGACGCTATCGCACTTTTAAAAATTTGGCCCCATAGGCCATAATGATAAAGAATTTTTCCTGGTGTCCCTGTAAAAAAACTATAAGTGCTAGATTCACCAAAATCTATAGGGTTCGTACTATGATGACTTACAATATACATACCAACTTTCAGCTTATTCGAACAAAGCGTTTAGACGCTAGCGTGTTCACTCACAGACATACACACACACATATATACACACATACATACATCATCGTAAAAATAGTGAAAATGGACTCAGGGGACCTCGAAACGTATAGAAACATCAAAATCTCAAATTCGGATTTTTGACATGATTAAAATACTTTCCTCACTATAGTGTTCGGAAAGTAAAAATTTATGACTCTTCATTAATAATTATAATAAGAAGAATCAGTAATCAGTTTGATAATATTTTACTAGTTAATCAGTGCAATATTTGTTTCTCTAACTAGGGGAGGCCGGGGTATTAAGAGACAGGGGTTATAAGAGACGCAGTCAAAAAAACCGCCAAAAAATATACTTAGACAACTTTAAAAGTATGTAATATTAAGTATCATGTGTATTCTTTACTAGAATACACTTATTGAGAAGTTTATAACACATTTTGATTTTTTTTATACGATGAAAAAAAACATTTACTTTGAACTTACCCTAAAAGTTCGTGACTTTTTCTAAATTTTTTTAAATTTTTTTTTGTCGGTAAGATGTTTGGGATTTATTAATGTGTAACCTTTTGACCAAGACTATGACTTTTGATGTACAATTTTTAAAACCTTGAAAGCATTCTTTATTTACATGCTCTAGGCATGTTTCTTATTACCCATTTTTATTTTTTGTTGGGGTAATAAGAGATATGAGTCTCTTATTTACCCCCACTGTTAATTCCTGTATCCCCCTCATTGTAGTTCCTGTTAATTCTGCCTGACTAGTTTACGAAGAGTTTACCTAGTGTTAGGCCTAATCTAAGTTTACCAAGATAACTTTTTTTTTTTTTTTTTTTCACTTTAAATCAAGAAACAGTTTTACTCATTAGGCTAGACCATATTTAATTGTTATGAATATGTAAATTTTTGTTTAGAATGTCTATAAATTAGTATTTAGTCATTAATACTTCATAATAAATAAGTTCATTTATAATTACTAGAAATTTTTTTTATAACATTTTGTTCGATTGTATACACTTCAAAGATACGGTTTTTTGCCTATTTTCGACTACACTTTAGAAAATGCGTAAAATATTTTCTGCCCATTTTAAAAATTATATTGATGTTTTTTCTTAATCCCTAGGTTATGTTCATTATGTAGAACTATCACTAAGTACAATATTATATTATTTAGGACCTAATATTAAAAGATATGAATTTCACAAACACATTTATGACAGTTAATTTTCGAGAAAACATATTTTTTGAATGAATGTAAATAATAAAAATTAAAAACTATTGGCTGATTCAGAATTGCTTCCAGATGTCTTTTATTATCACTCATGATTTTACATTGCTATATATGGACAGTTACAATCCTGGTCTCTTATTACCCCGCGTGGGGTTATTAGAGACAAGGATTTAATGAAAATTTTAAAAAGTAATTTAACAAAAAATTTAAGTTCAAAAATCACCTAAAAAATCAAGAGGGGTCCATTTAATGAAATTAATACGAGACATTTATTTCAAGTTATTTAGATTAATAGTATAGATTTTATTAATAATTTTTGTCTCTTATTAAACCCCTTCCCCTACAATAACTTTATATTTTCACTCCGAAGAGTCAGAAAGAATTTTTTAATTTTTGATGCGTTATCCCTCTGAGAAGGAAATTTTGCTAATTTAAATTAAAGTGCCACCAGAATTTACGAGCGGAACAAGTCTAAAAGAGAAGAAATGAAAGAAGTTTTCCCCTTTTATTATTGAAGTGAAATTTTGTGAAAATTTTCCAGGGCCCATAAAAGGGTTAACCAAAGATGTTAATCTATAAATTTATTAAATTCCATCGGGGGCCGCGGGTTGGCCGCCCCTGCTTTAAATTAACGCCTCTCACAAGCCATTAAATATCGAAATTCTTTTATGAGTCTTTGTACACGACTCTGTCCCAGATTAAGGTAATCTAGACATTCTAAAATTATTTAAGGAAATTGAATCGCGGTTAAATTTACAGACAAACAATCAGATGAGCCGAAGATGGGCTTAATTGACAAATATTTGTTCCAAAGGCTCTTTCTAATGTTTGTGCCCCCTAGGAAGTTGAAACTGTAAAAAACATCAAAGGTTATAATAAGCAAGGAGACAAGCTGACAGATGCTCTCTACACTGATATAAAATTGAAGAAAAATACTTTAGTCGCTTTATTGTTACACATACACTTTTTTTTCCTTAATCAGTTTTTGACCTGACACTTTTATTTAACAGGTTAATAGTTAACTGAAAAAAGAATTTAATCAAAAGTTAAATTTCTTTTTGCTTTTGCCTCAAAACCTAAATAAAATTACTCCAGTTATCCTAACGATTTAAAATTTTATTCCTATAAATTAAATACTTAGTTGTTAGAGAAAAACATTGAGATTTAAACCAGATAGTTTTAAGTAATAGTTAACATATGTGTCCCTTAGAAATTTTTATCGAAGGGCCCCGAGCGGAAGTCAAAAACGCTTTTAAACTTTGTTGAAAATTAATTAAAAAAAAAAAAAAAATAGCTTTGAAATATTCCTCTCAGATTATTTTACAAAAGTGGATTGAATAGAAGGATAACGTATTCAGGTAATTCCAATCTCAATACCAAAACAAAATTAAAACAACTAAATAGAAATTAATCAACCCTGTTCCTATGCTTCAGTAATAATCCTGAACTAGAGCTATTAAAGAAGCAACAGATCTACAACAATTTTTTACGTAATTTTACAAAACTTAAATTTGTACTTAAAATTTTACAGATATTTTTAAGTAAGAACAATCATTACATTCTAACAATGTTTTATCAACGAAGCTCACTTGACATCATCAAAAGATTTATCAACAATAAATCCTCGACAATTTAAATCTTACTAATCCTTACATCAAATATATCTCAAAACAGAATCCCACTTTTACATGCATAAATATATCCGACAGTCAAATCTACTTTACGACATTAGCTGAATGAAACATTAATTATACAGACGCATTCATTTTGGATTAGTTTATAAATATTTTATCCTCTAAATGAATAGTTAATTACACTTGTTAAAGATATGTACGTGCTATATGGGAGACAGGGACGTAGCTCTTTCAACTTATATGCTAATGATCTATCTAATGTACTTTTCCCGCGGAATGGAGATTATATTTAGATTATAAATTTTACATATTATACAACATCGAATGTTTGCTTTAAAAGATAATTTGTTTTATTTATCATACAAATACGCTAATTTTAAGATTGTGTTTGGTATTCACTACAACAAATGTGCGTATTGTGATGAAAGGATCACCACGAAATTCAATATGGTGATTTTTTTCAGTGTATTTTAAATATTAATTTAATAATATTTTGAAAAAATTTGATATTGATATATATATATATATATATATATATATATATATAATAAGTAAATATTTCTGAAAAACTGAATCCTAAACTGAGAAATTTTTAATTTGATCGGGTTTGTGACATCTGTATGTTTAATACATGAATTATTTTCATATTACAACTGCAGATGGTTGCAGTATCCAAGTTACTATACAGTTAATCTCAATCCTAAATTGAGGATTTCACTTGAATCTGTTTGGTGATACCTCTATTTTTACTCCATGTTTCTTTGCTATTGTTGTAATGACATTAACTGTACTTTTAACGTCTATCTGGATATTAAACTTTACATGTGACGTACATTTCATACGTTTTTATGTTGCTTATTTCTTGATTATTGTATTTGCGATTACAAATATTATTGGTGTTTTATCACTCATAATTTTTTTACTAATTTTTTGGTTTCTTATATATTGTGGTGGGTTTATTTTGATATACGTTTTTTTCTTATTTTATTTCAAATTAATGTTTCGGGCCTGTGCAGAAAGAAATACTTAGCTTTGGCTATCTTTGTGACAGAAAATCATTCATTTATTTAGCATGTTTGCATTCTACTAGGCCCTTCATAACGTTAGAATGCAAATAATGCTGTTTTCTTATTCTAACTTTCTTTAATTCGTTTAGATTCGACTTTATTTCTTTTTTGGTTTGATTTGGGTGGTCGTTGTTTTTGATCATATTAATTGGTTCAATACTGATAATAAATCGTCTTTAAATACCAACTGTACGTGCTGATAATATATATTTCTACTGTACGTTTTGATTATCTCTCTCTCTCTCTCTCTCTCTATATATATATATATATATTTGATGTATATAACTTATACTGAATTTTGTTTATGATAATTATTTTACACCCAATAAACCCGTTACAAACAGTTAAATTAGTGTTTTTAAGTTTGGTACACTGGTGATTATTTTAAATTACTATAGGGCAGTGAAAGTGTTAAACCGCAATCTGAATAGATAAAATAAAGTTTATATAAAAAACAAAATAAAACAACAGGTAAGTGAAATTAAACAAATACAGAAATAAAAATTCATATAAATTACACATTCCACAGAGATTCGACCCGCATCCAAATAACAAACAACCCTCTATTGATGCGGGTAATTCCTTCTCTCCTTTTCGATCTGTTCACGTTGGCAGTGAGATATCAATCCTCTTTAAAAGTCCCTAAGTGCAAAATAATTTTTCCGCTTCTGATTGGTTTACGGAAGCCAGTTAAGATTTACATTGAAACAGAAATATTTTATTATTATTATTTATTTATTTATTTATTTATTTATTATTTATTTATTTAATTTAATTTATTTTTTAATTAATTAATTAATTTATTTTTTGAAGAGGGAGGTCTAAATATAATTTTCATTCTGATTTTTCTTTCTTTTAATACAATTTCGAAGTAGAAATATCCAATAATCGTCCATCTGATTTTTTTTTTTTTTTTTTTTTTTTTGTGTGTGTGTGTGTGTATGCATAACAGAGAATGAGAATGTTATTTTTAATTTTTTTAATTTCAAAAATATTAATTGAGGTATTTATACAAACAAAACATAAATAAATAAATCAGCACAAAATAATTTGTATTATTAATGTATATAGAGTGAATTTATCTAATTCTTTACTATAATAATTTTACGTTTATTTGCGCAACAAAATCCTCATTCGGGACTTTTTTTTTTTTTTACATATTATTCACATGATAATAATTAACGAAGAATTTATTATAAATATTTTGTATACATTAAAACGATGTATTCGCTAACAAAAACATCTCAATAATCAAGTGCAAACAAAATATATTGCAAATGGGATTATTTGCTTATTTTAAAATGTAATAAAACAAGTTGCGCATTTTTCAAATAATAACAACAAACTACAGAAAAAAAAATATTAATTGATTAAAAATTCTTATCTGCCTGAGTATATATGTATTGCTTCAGCTCGCAAATCAAACAATGAGCAATTTAAAAAGGTTACATCGTCACTAACCTTATTTTACTGATTTATTTTATTTTACAGAGATTTTATTTTACACAGATTGAAATATTTTGCTACAAAATAAATAAATAAATAAAACTTGTTCGTTAAGAGAAGAGAGGCTGTTAACAGAAGTTTTATTGTACATAAATTGATAGGAGAAAAAAATCGTAAAATTTTCTCTAAAAAGAATTCAGATTTCATTAGTTTATAAGTAGCGTGTACACAAAATATGTCCTTTCTTACCCCCACCCCCCACCCAATCCCAAAAAACTCTGTAATTTTATTTAAAAACTAGCAGTCTTTGCCCGCTTTGTTTGGTCGCTATATTTTAATGAATGAATTAAAAAAAAAAAAAAAAAAGATTATTAAGTTGTTTCAATAAATATTTTTTCTATTGGCAACTATTTTCGCCAAATTATAAATATGGCTAAATACTGTTATATACAGCTATTAATGAAATGGAAATTACATTTATTTATGTGAGTTTTATTATGCTGCTTAGAGAAATAGTCAATTTCAAATAAACTAAATATTAATAATAACAGGAGACTTGGCGTTGGAATATTAAAACCCGAATAAACTACTACGTCAGAAACGCCAAAGAAAATGTTGGAAATGCATACAGCTGTTTCGGTAGCCTATAGCGTACCGTCTTCAGGGCAAAAAGGATTCTGAATCAGGAGAAGTGCTGCAAAGTTTCACAACGCGATATCATTCAATTGCTTTTATCTTTAAATAAGAATCTAATATTAAACAAAAAACAGTCTAAAATTAATGAATAACTTTTGAAAAATTATCAGTTTTGAAGTTCTAAGAGCTGCAATTTTTAAATTACAGCGTACTTATTTCCCATACATATTCTATTAAATTTGTAAACAACCGTTGATTCATCCTTGAGAATCATTCACATAAGACCATAGAGCATTGTTGCAAAACGAGTACATGGTTGGTTGGTTGGGTTTTACGTCGCACAAGTGCTGCGCAACAGGCAATTGACGACGGTCTGGGATTCACCTCTATAGATGCATGCTACAGAGACATGCTATCACAATTTTGATCTTCCACGAAAGCAAAACGGAAGAAATATTTTACTTAATATAGTGTAAAGAGCGGGGGACATAGGCAACGGGTACCCGAAGTGAGATTTAGAGCAATTTCAATGTAGGTTTTTTTTTTTTTTTTTTAAGTTTTTTTTTATAATGTGATATAAAAAATAAATGATGATTCAATTCTTTTGACAATTCATTCAAGTACAGTGACCAGCGAAGCGGGCGCAGCCTGCTAGTTAACTATAAATCTTCGCTAATTTAAATCTAAATTGATCTTGACGTCAAACTCTTCTGAAAACGAAATCCCACCTTTATATATTACGTAAATATCTCAAACGGTTAAGGCATTAGCTGAATGAAACATTAATTATAAGCGCATTCGTTTTGAATTAGTTTAAATATTTTAGCTCTCAAAATCGTTAATTACACTTATCAAAGATTGTATGTGTTGTACGGGAAACGAAGACGTAGTTCTTTTAACTTGATGCTAATGATCTGTCCAATCTACTTCTCCCGCTGAATAGAGATTATTTTTAGATTATAATCTTATATATTTATGCTACAGATACTTAAATGTGTTCTATAAAAAATAAATTTAAATATTTATTTAATTTTTAGAGGAATAAGGTAATTTTATGATTGTATTTTCTATCCATTACAAAAAGAAGAACGTATTTGGGGGATGAGGAGGATACAAAATGTAAAAAGGTGAAGGTAGTTTTCAGTATATTAGTTTTATTTTAAATATTTGTTTAACCCGTTAGTAGTCGCTATAAACAGCGCCAACTATTACAGATAGCGCACTTTTTATTTAACTGTCACCAATAATTTTAAAAAGTGATGTGATCAACGTTTCTTCGAGTTTATTCGCATTTTATGTATATCAAATGCCACTTCTAAAAATTTTTGGTGGCTATCGAATAAAAAAATCTGGCAATACTTAAGGATGGGCGGCAAATCAACCAACTAGCGACTACTAACGGGTTAATAGTTTAATAATAGTAATAATAATAAAAGAATGGTATGCTGTGGCCATCATAAAACTTTCTTCGATATAAATATAAAAGTGCTATACCTACAGGTTAAAATGCTCATATATATAATCAACATAGCTTCTCACAATGAAGATTTTACATATGCAGTTTGCTCAAATTTTAATTAGTAGTTGCTGAGATATATTTGTCTTCAAACTCGCAAGCTACCTATCGGCCGTTTTACACCCAAATTGAATCAATATACCTTTTTACAATATCTATTACTCAAAAAGTTTAGTACATTTACGTATTATAGAAGTTGAGACATAGCGTTCGTATAGCTGAAGGAAGTTGCTTTATAATAATGTCACCTTTCAATTTATATGTATCCAAATTAATTCAGCATAGCTTTCCATAACAACCCTCTCACATATCACGTTTTCTGTAAATTATGCATTATAGAAGCTGAGATATTATCTTGAAGAAATCTTAACATACCAGTTCCATCTGGTAGAGGATGTATGCGAAAACCTACTCAGCACCAATTTGTAACAAGGTCCAACCATCTTCATGCTTTTCCGGTGTATTTTTCGGGAAATATAGCGCCCACAAAATTTTGGGAACACGCAGACATCGTCTGAAAGTAGTAAGATAATGGTTAGCACATCTCAAAATATGTAAATTCATCGTAAATCTTTTTTCGCCTGGTGAAGGATCATGCTTAATTATTTCAACCCGGATTCACAGTGTTCTCAAAAAGGACTTACCCGTTATTTATTGCGTGTTCTGTGATTGTCCCGACTGTGTTTATTCATTTGTACATTTGTATGTCTCTACATCTATATTAGTATACAGTCGGCAGCAAAAGTATCACAGCACTAGCAAAAACTCCTATATAAAAAAAGTACACTTAATACAGTTTTGTTAAATACATAAATCCTTGTCGAATCTTCTTCTCAGTCAGTTTAAGAACATGATTTGACAAGGATTTATTTAAACAAAATAGTATTAAGTGTACTTTTTTTAATAGGAATTTTTGCTGGTGCTTGGGTACTTTTGCTGCTGACTGTATAGTGACACCACTATATAGAGGGGGCCACACACCATAGCATAAAGTAGCCAAGATATTCTGTTCTCGAAGCTGGGAGACGGCAAGTGGGAACGACACTGGTAGTCGACCTAGCCGTTCAAAGTTTTCGATGTTTTTCTATGAAACTTGCGTAAATATGGACTAGGATCCCTTAAAAAAATCTCATAAAGGGCATTCCACCCAGGTCTAGACCCATGTGCAGTCAGTCGGCAATTAACCTACACCCTATAGCATGGCATTAAAAATTAAAAATTGGGCCTTTAGCGAGGTAATCGTCTAGTACAGATTGTTCAGTAATCATGTCAGCCATTCTGGATCAAGCAAAATACAGTTCATGGTCAACTTGTTCGTCACCCTACAACCACATATAAAATATATATTATGTAAGTTGCCTCCTCTACATGTAAACTTAAGCCACCCACCCCCCCCCCCCCTCCCTGCCTCAATACGCATACGCATACACAAAATAAAATAAGTTGTTGAATACATTTTTACAATAATTCGTATTTAATTTCAATAGAGTGTCTTCCTCTTCATCATCCTTTCTATATCGTGAAAGCTTTTTGCATAATAACTATTGATTAAATTTAATTAATTTTTTTTTTCAATAGACTGCCATTTAATTAAGAGTGTCTTCGTCATTGTTTATTCGTGTTTGAGAGTTTATTTACGCAATAAGCTATTTATCTAATGTTATTCATTCAAAGTTTATTTGTCAAGTGAATTATTAGCTAGTGAAAAGGAATTCCGTATGAATTCATCTTTCGCAAAATAACGATCTTTTATAAAGAACGATTTAAATTTAGCACTAAAAAAAAAAAAAATCTGGAGTGACTCCACTCGACTTTCCGAACATTGAGTAATTAACAGTTTTGTAGATAAAGTAAAGAAAGAGTAGTTGTTAAACAAACAAAAGAGAGAAAACCATAATAGAGTGTTTGAGTATTTTTCTCCATCTATTACACGTTGTTTTATTTAATAGAAATTTTCGTTGTGTCACTGTAAAAACCTATAAATGCTAGATTCACCAAAATGCTTATAGTTAGTGCAACAGTGATTTATAATACTCATATAAATTTTCAGATGAATTCAATAAGGCGTTTAGATGCTACCGTACTTTTAAAAATTTAGTCCCATAGGCCATAATGATAAAGAATTTTTCTTTGTGTCCCTGTAAAAAAACTGTAAGTGCTAGATTCACCAAAATATATACAGTTGGTTCAACTGTGATCTATAACATGTGTACAAATTTTTTGCTCGGATTAATAAGGCGTTTAGACGCTATCACATTTTTAAAAATTTGGCCCCATAGGCATAATGATAAAGAATTATTCTTTGTGTCCCTGTAAAAAAACTATAAGTGCTAGATTCTCCAAAATCTATACAGATTGAGTATTTGTGATCTATAATATGTGTATAAAATTTTTGCTCAATTGAATAAGGTGTTTAGATGCTATCGCACTTTTAAGATTTTGCTCCCATAGGCCATAATGATAAAGAATTTTTCTTTGTGTCCCTGTAAAAAAACTATAAGTGCTAGATTCACCAAAATCTATAGGGTTCGTACTATGGTGACTTACAATATGCGTACCAACTTTCAGGTTAATCGAACAAAGCGTTTAGACGCTAGCGTGTTCACTCACAGACATACACACATACACACATACACACATACATCATCGTAAAAATAGTGAAAACGGACTCAGGGGACCTCAAAACGTATAGAAATATCAAAATCTCGAATTCGGATTTTTGACATGATTACTTTCCTCACTATAGTGTTCGGAAAGTAAAAAAAAAAAAAAAAGAATTAAAGAAAAGAAAAGTTAAAAAATAATGCATCATTTTTGAAAATAACCTAAGAGAAAAGTATTGTTAAAAAATTATGTTATTCAAATGATAAACAAAAAATGAGATTTGATTTAGTATTAAAGATAATAATAATAATAATAATAATAATAATAATAATAAATCTTGACTAATATGTAATAAGTGATTGAAGAATTAACACAAATTTTTAAATACCTGCCCCCCTTCCTTTTAATTAAAAGATGATTTCGAAGTTGGTGGTGTGGTGTTAGTATTAAGGCCAATTGACTGCACTAGGGTCCTGTGACTGAGGGAGAATGCTGTTCACGACAGTCTTTCTAAGTGGTCGTAGCCCGCAGTTGCGCAAGTTTCGAAGAAAATCACGAAAAACTCCGAACGGCTTGGCCGAAAGCGCGACCGGGGATCGAACCTGGCATTTCACGTCAACAGAACCTCTCGGCCACTGGTTGGCCCAAAGTTGGGACGAACTTAAAAAATCAATAATATGTAAACTGATGTAGGTGAATGCAACGTTGTTCACATTGAAAAGATAGTGTGATAAATAATTTTCTCGTAGCAACATGAGAAAAAAAGTAAGTGTTGATATATATTTTTTTTAATGATTTACCGACGTCTACACAGAGAAAGAAAAAAAGTATGGGTGTTGGAGGTTGGAGGTTTTTGACGCTAGATCTACAAAAAATTCTGCCCAGGTTCCACGCTGGGAACCGCGTCCTGCATGCCGGTATCCAGGATGGACAAAAGAACAAGGGATATTTTTTCCTTCAAACCGAGGTGAAAAGAAAACGAACGTAGTTTCAGAAGTCCGTTGAGAGATTTTTCACTGCCAGGGGAGCATTTTCGAATGGAATTTGTAGCAAATTGAAGAATTAAGATTCTTATATATGAATTTGTACATATTATGATTGTTGTTTAATTTTTCGAATTATCTGAGAAATTTGTGGAATTGTAAATAAGTAAGTTTTTGCTTTTAAATTAAAAATTCTGTATCTTTCTCAGATACAGAATTATTTATTAATTTTAATTTTAATTATTATTTGCTTAATCGTATTTAAACGAAAAAGGTAGACGCGAGTGCAACAGGCAAGAAGGTTGTTTATTTTCATCCATTTTACCTTATTTCTTCTCTCTCTCCTCCTCCTCCTCCTCCTCTCTCTTTTATTATTTTTCGTCCTTGTTTATTAATATTCATTCTTTTTTATTGTGATCATAAATTTCTCTGAAACAATTTGCTTTAAAGATTTTTGTTTTGAACCGCTACCAGTATGAATTATTTACATTTTTTAACAGATTTAAACGCGTTCATTCCCATGTAAATGCGGAATGTTTAGTGCTGTGGTCTTCATCTCCCAGGTGCTGGGTTCGAGTCAATGTTCGTAGTGATTGAGAATCCATTTTAAGCAATAGGTCTCGGTCCGATAAGCCTTCATATACAGAAAATGACCGTAAAGCAATAACCCCATCCAACTTAAACGTGCTCGTATCATTCATAAGTCCATTAACGTCCCTCTTCACTTACCGTCACCGGAAGCCCGAGACAATGTTATTCTATGGGGAAATTTTCTTTACAAATAATTTATTAACTAATACATATTTTTTAATTCTGTTTTCCTATTCAGAAAATTCTCAACTGTTAAATTGACGGACCTTTTTTAAAAATGTGTTTTTTTAATTTTTAATATTTTATTTTGAAATTTCAAAATCAAAAAATTTCACATATTGAAAAATCGTATTTTGCAGCTTCAAAATAAAATATTAAAAATTAAAAAAATAATTTTTTAAAAAAGGTCCGTCAATTTAACGGCTGGGAATTTTCAGAATGTTAAAACAGAATTTAAAAATATGTATTAGTTAATAAGTTATTTGTAAAGAAAAATTTCCCATAGAATAACATTAGCTTCCGCTTCCGGCGGCGGTGAGTGAAGAGGGCCCATAACAGATCTGCAATCAGTCTTTTTCTTTATTTATATAGATTGCACCGAAGTGGTGGGAAAAAAATAATAGTAATTTTCTTTCTTTCTTATCTTCTTCTTCTTCTTTTTTTTTTTTATTATTAATGTTTAATTATTTTTATTTTATCATTATACAGTTCAATTAGAGCGTTAAAAATAAAAAGGAGCACTTATTTTATAATCAAAAATTTGCTTTTAAAAAGAAATAAATGAATAGAAGTTCAATTAAACTGCTCAGAGAAATCTAATTTCTTCCAATCACAACGTCCGGGATAGATAATTAGGACAATTATTTGTCTCTCTCAAAAAACGTAACCTACGCAAAATAATTATTTCCTTCCTTGACTTTAAAGGTTGTTCAGTTGGGGATGAATGGACGATACGTCTTCGGAATTACTTTTTAATGAAATGCAATTGGCTTATTGATGCTACTGAAGAGCAGATTGAATTTGGCGCCGTGCCAAAAAAGATGAAAAATTGTTTTGCAACTTTGTTTTGTTGAATTTTCATGGATGAGGGGTGCTGAAAGAGAAATGTCAAAGGTTGTTGTGGGAACAAAAGATTTGTGTCTGAGAAGTGTTTTTATTTCATTTTGCTGTGGAAAACATTATTTAATATTTTGATTGAGTTGTGGGAGAAAAGGGGTTGTTGTTTATCTGTGTACTGTTTGCAGATTCTTATGCTTGAAATTATATGCATATCATAACAAGTTGGGGTATTTATTCATGCGTAATTGGGTAAATGTGCCTTTGACATCTTTCTAACAAAGTTTTTGTTTATTTTTCTTTTGGCTTGCGAGAACTTGTTTAAATGGAATTAAATGGAGAATCAAAGAATATTTAATACCAAATTCTCATTTTATTTTTTTTCAAATTTTATTTATTTATTTTTCTGACCAAATTTTATAAAATGCCCTATAAAAGGGGACAATACTTAACACCGCCGACAGCAAAAGCCCATTTTATTCTAAGAAAAAGTTTGTTTTCACAATGTGAAATTATCCCTTTTATTATTATTATTTATTATTTAAATTCCTTTTTCACATTCAAAAAATTCCTAAACATTAAATTTGTATTCATTTTTGAAAAATTGATTTAATTTTTTTTTTTTTTTTTTTTTAATATAATTTTTTCAAAGTGCACTTTTCTCATTTTTTAGGCCTCAAAATGAAATACTAAATAATTAAAAAATCAACTTTTGAGAAATGAGTACTAATTTAACGATTGTGAACATTCTGAATGTGCAAAAGAAATTATATATATATATATATATAATAGATAACGTAATAAAATTTAATCTTAAAATTTAGCAATAATAGAACTAAAACAATAACAGCACACTAAAATATAGAACTGAATTTAACATAGAGGAAAGAATGACACAAAAAGTTGCGATATAGATAAGGAACCAATGACTAACCATAGTAACTTAAAATACTTACGCCGACCTGAAGGATAATAAAAAAGGACCATTAAACTTGTGAAAGAGAAAAAAGATAATAAACCTCATAATCAATTGGATATAAATGCTTAAAATTAGAAGCATACTTTTCAAGGGGCGCATACTTCATAAAGCAGAGAAAGCTGCAACGATTTCGTAAAACGATATTGCTAATCATAGCAATTTATATCATCTCACGCCCCGATCAATGCAGCAAAAAACCATAAAGAATGAGAAAAAAGTGAAAAATTAAATTAAAACAAAGAATAAATAAATATTAATTAAAATCTTAAAGGAAACCAAAGTGATAACATGAAATAATCAGAGTAACCACATGGAAAACAGTTAACACAAACTGGAAAAATGGTTAATGCCAAAACCTAAATTGAAGTTAAAATAAAAGCTCGACAGATATCGATTAATCGAAAATACTTCAGAACAATTACATTAAAGATAAAATACACAGAGTAAATATTAAATGATAATGTTAAAATTAATACTAGTAGAGTTAAATTAAATCGTACCAAAAATATTAATAATTAAATCGTTTAAGATAAGGACTGAAGAATGAAGGTATAAGACAACTGAGTACAAGCGCCATCTTTCGGTTAGCTATAAAAACATTAAGTCAGTTAAATAAGATGTATTGACTGAAAGATTAAGATAATTTAGAAGTATTAACAGCAAGATTAAGATAATTTTTAAGATTTTTATTTTGAAGTCAAATTATTAAGTGTTAAGTTTTAAGAAGACATAATTACAAGCAATAATGCCAAAGAGCACACATATAAGGATAAGCATTATAATGCGGTCATCAATAATAATTAAAATTAAAAATTAAAATTAAAATATTTTTATTTTGAAGTCAAAGTATTAAATGTTAAGTTTTAAGAAGAGTCAATTACAAGCAATAATGCCAAAGAGCACACATATAAGGATAAGCATTATAATGCAGTCATCATAAATTAAAATAAAAAATTAAAATTTAAAAGATTTTTTTTTTTAATTAATATATATAAGATTTTATTTTTGTTATGCAAATAGATGGATTGTTCAAACTTAACAAGGGAAGCCTCAAGTAGCCAGAAGCACATAGTAAAATTTAATGATAAAAGAGTTCAAAATTCATAGTATCAACCAGAAAAAATAAGATTGTAACTTACAGCAATCCCCCCACTTTTTTTTTTTTTTTTTTTTTTTTTTTTTTAATAAATTTTATTCAGCATCAAACCCTCCTAGCCAACCAGCCAAACAACACCACCCTTCCTCCTTAATCAAACATCTGCCCACCCATCCACCTGATTTTTTTTTAATTTATTTAATTAAACCTTAGTAGTTTTTTTTTTTTTTTTTTTTTGTGTGTGTGTGTTAGACAGAGACCCTTTATGATAAACAAGTGAATAAATAAATTTTTTGGGATAACCCATTTTTGTAGCAACATTAATTATGTGAGAGATATTTTTGTTTTTAAACCTATCTGAACAAAATGTATACGAAAGAGGTGATTGAGAATAATATTTCTGTAGACAGAGATATGAAGACAAGAGGTAAATTGTGTAAATAAATTTACTTTGAAACTAAAATCTTGTCTTTTGTCATACAGATCGGTATAAATTTTACTACCATCAAGTTTAAGTTTTAAATCTAAGAAACTAATACAGTTATTGTTGAGATGATTATAAGTTAAGGTAAGGTGAGAAGGATATTCAAATTTAAATAAATTAGGCGAAAAATTATTGACATAAAAAATTATAATGTCATCAATGTATCGGTAAAAATAGACATTTTCAATACATAATCTCTGTTCATAATGGTAAAGGTATAAGTCAGCTAACATACTCGAGCTACATCCTCCTTGTGGAATACCGACCTATTGAATATAGATCTTATTACAGTGTAGAATGTAATTGTTATGAATAATAAAATTTAAAAGTGTCTTAAATGAAGTTGCCGAAAAGCATTTTGGTAAATAGATTTGACTTTTAAATTTTTCAAAAAGGTTTATATATATACATTAAGTAATGAGTAATTATGGAAAAAAGCGCCCGCTTCACTCACCGTCGCCGGAAGCCGAAGCTAATGTTATTCTATGGGAAATTTTCTTTACTTATAACTCATTAACTAATACATATTTTTAAATTCTGTTTTCACATTTCGAAAATTCCCAACTGTTAAATTGTCGAACTTTTTTTTTTTTTTTTTAATTTTTTTTTTATATTTTATTTTGAAGCTGCAAAATACGAATTTTCAATATGTGAAATTTTTCATTTCAATTTCAAAAAAAAAAAAAAAAAAGCGTTCTTAAAAAAAATGTGTCAATTTAACAGTTGGGAATTTTCTGAATTTGAAAACAGAATTTAAAAATATGTATCAGTTAATAAGTTATAAGTAAAGAAAATTTCCCATGGAATAACATTGGCTCGGGCTTCCCGCGACGGTAAGTGAAGAGGGCCGTTAATGCCTGAAGGTAAAATTGGATCCTATAAATCCGTTTCTCAAAATCACAGTCTATGAAAGAGATCCTTTCACGAAATAAGTTCTTAATTAAAAAAAAAAAAAAAAAAAAAAAACCACTAAATTTCACATAAAAAAAAAGAGGAAACTTTTTGCTAAATTTTGTTAAAATAAAGAAAATTCCTTATTAATAATAAATTATAATTTCAAATTTTCAAATAATATTATTTAAATTATCATTATTTCAAATATAAAAAAGAGAGAGTTTTTGCTAAATTTTGTTAAAATAAAGAAAATTCTTTAATAATAATAATAATAATAACAATAATAGTAAATAATAATTTAAACTTCATAATTTCATAATATATATATAGTATATATATAATTTTAAAATTTATTTTATTTCATTTTCATAATAATTTATTTCAAATTTTATTTCAAATTTTTAATTCCCAAATAATTGAAGTTTATTATAAACCATAGAAAAAATAAGACAGATTGATCAGCGAGAGGGAAAAGGTGATACATTTTTATTTTTATTTATTTATTTTTTTTTTTCGGGAAAAATCACTCTAATGGCTGCCTTTCCCTCAGTAAATCACACACAGGAATACACACAGATAATTTAGTAAATAAAATTTATGAATAATTTATTTACTAAAGGTGAATGAAAAACTCCAGATACAGTTTTAAATTCATTTTTCTTTTTATTCTTTTTTTCAATACTCTGTAATGGCTGATTTTAGAACTTTTTTTTCGGCATCAAAATTTTTTGCTCGATAACATGGGGATGATAGATCTATATATATTACTATATCTATGTTATAAACAGCAACAACAATGATAATCTATTGTGGCAATCATGCTGCGAGAGTATGCTCTAAGCGTCTGAGCTGCGAGGAGAAAATCGAAACATGCTCTTGCCGCGTCAAACTTTGTTTCATATCTTTTCAATGTGTGGCATGCCTTACTCTACATCACTATAGCTAGATTATTACAGTTTAAAATGTAAGATATGAGGTATCGCATTTGAACATCTCTAATGTGCTGTAAATAGTAAGTCGGGAAAAAAAAAAAAAAAATCGTAAAAGTTTTATTTCATACACATTTCTGAGCAAAAGGAGTTGCTGCATTTCTTCCCCAATCTTCCGTTTGAATATTGTAGTTAATTCTTGAATCATCCAAGGCTATTTTAAATAATTAAATTTATTTAAAATTAATTCAGCTAAATTGCCGCACAAAACACCCTTTGAAATTTATTCGAATAATTTTGAGTGGTTCTTTATGATGTGTATAAATTTTGTAAGTTCAAAACAGTACATTTAAATTCCGCATAGTAATATATATACTCATATATACATATGTATTTCGGCAACTTAAAATACAATTTAAGCCATTTTCAATGTATCGTTGATTAAGAATCTTTTTGCGAGGTCCTGTAAGCAAGTGAAAAATTATTTTCATACCATATTGTGTGGGAAATATGCTTTTATCCTTTTATGCATATAAAAATTTATATTGTGCACATATTTTGTGGGTAAATATTGTGCACAATACATGTGTGTCAGTTCATTTGTGACAAGAAAAATATTTGTTGTTTTGTTCACCTTTAAATTGTGCAATATAAACTGCGATAAATTTCGTTCATAGATGTAATGCATTTTAAATCTGTTGGATGTCCCTGTATACGAACTGTTTGTCCTTTTCAATAAAAAATTTTAAGTAGCATCTTTATATGATACAAATTTAGAATACTGAGTTCGGATTTTCAGCTAACATATTTGTTTTTCTGTTATGCTATTACGACTTTATGTATATCTCACACACACATACACAGGCAAACCGCTAAAAACATGTTTATTTGAACAATACTTTCTCTACCACATATGGTAAGAAAAATTTATTGGGAAAAAAATAATTAATAAAAAAAAAAAGAAAAAAATTAGTATTGTTACAATTTACGAAGACGTAAACATTATTTTTATTATCTCGAAAATTCAGATACTACGCAGATATTAGCTTTCGCGTACTTGTAGTTTGATTGCTGTGTAACAACATTTACAGGCAAAGTTCGCTACGTTCAATCACTGAAATCGGATTATCGAAAAGTCCTTAGCAATTATTTTGGTGACCTAGGTGAGAAAGGGTTACTTCCAGATATTTCTAGTCCAGAAGTTTTAGGAGTTAACAGAAACGCTATGAAATGTGCAGAGGTTTAGTTTCCAATGAGTCGGGTCGATTTGAAAACATCTTAAAAAAAAAAAAAAAAAAAAAAAAACCATTAGAAACAGAAATTTGTTTGATATTATATGTAAGTGTATAACTGATGAAAACATACTGCATATGCCCATGATTAAATACACGCATACCCAATTTATTATAGTAAAGTAAACAAACATATGAAGACAAAAGCAATTAACAAAGAAACATCAAATTATTATTATTATTATTAAGAATATAAGCATTAAACAATAAACTACAAATATTAAACTTGAAGCCCATTTTTGTACACAAGAAGTATACAATGCACATAAATAGTTAAAAATACTATTAATCCACTTTTCAGATTTTTTTTTTTTTTTTAATTTTTAAGTTAGTGTCTTTGTAATCACAACACACACAGTATTTACTTTTTTTTAAAGATTATTTTTAGATGAATTATTAATTTTCATTTAGTTTCTGGGTTTCATGTCGGGTTCGGATAAAAAGAAGTCGGGTTTCTGGTCAGGTTCGGATATAAAGAAATGAGGTCGGGGGTCGGATGCGGGTCGTCAAAATTGTCTATTTCGGGTTTGGGTTGCTTTTCGTGTTAATGAAAATTTTTCATAGGGTGCGGATCGGATTTTGGTTTAAAATTCATCTGTCCGGTTCGGATCGGGTAGAATCTAGACAAAAAAAAAAAAAAAAAAAAAAAAAAAGATATTAACGGGATAATAAAAAGGCATATTAAGCTTTGATATGAAACCCTCAGTGATTTCCAAGTTAAAGAGTCCCCTTAAAGGAAATTCCGTTGAAACTTTGAATGTACGTACTTTTTAGCCGAAAATAGATCCAGGGTTTTATATATATATATACATGTCACTTAAAAATTTTTCTTAATAGGGTAGGTGCGCCAGTGATTAGCATGCTCCAGTAATTGACATCTATCCCAAAATAATTAATAAATAAGAAAAATAATAAAATCATATATTTTACATAAAAGAATTTTAACATTTTGTGTCAAACACTGGAGCATAGGGTGCTAATAACTGGTAAAATGAATAACTAGCAGTGTCAAACACCGGAGGGGCCAATCACTGAAAAAATTAAAAACTGGCAGTGTCAATTACTGGAACATTGAGTGGGTGTCAAATAAAAATTCATAATAATAATAATAATAATAATAATTTTTATCAAATGTATATATTTTAATATATATGTGGTTCTGAATGTCTTTCATATCATATGTACTAACTTAAGATTTCTAAAAATATTTTCTGATGACTAGAACATTAAAAACATCAGAGATTGCTCTAAGAGTGTCAATCACTGGTGCACTTACCCTACATACGCAATTAATTTTATATATAAATGAATATTCATATAAAATACCTTATTAAAAAAAAGCAACATGAAAAATGTTGTTTGTCTCGAATTTGTCTCAATACGTATATTAACAAAGAAAAACTAAAGGTAATTATTTGTCCGTTTCATATCCATTATCCATTTTATTCTGCATTAAAAAAGGAAAGAAAAAACTCCTTAAATAAATAGAATGAAACAGTATAAATGAAAAAAATCGGCTGTTTATTTCAACTTCCAATTCTTTTACTTCGCTTTACCTTTTTTATTGTTTTCATTTTCTTTTTGTTTGATTGGATTTCACCTTTTCTTTAAATCAAGTTTTATTTTCAAACACCTGTTTTTTTTTTTTTGTTGTTTTTTTTTTTTTTCACCGATCAGTAAAAGACAATATTGACAAAAGACAGCTAATAAAAATGATTTGGGACGCTTTTTGCTTTTGTATAAAAGATATTTCTGATTTTTTTTTTTTTTCTTTTTTTTTTTTTTCTTTCCTTGTGTGTGAATGCATATTTTTATTAGTCTTTTGCTTAAAGTTGCTTCTAAAGGATCATACTTTAATTAAATGCATATTTTTTTAAAGTGTAATTTGAACGAAGTATAAATACCAAAAGTTAAAGAATTCCATTTTCAAATCTATGTTTATCTATATGCTAATTGTGTTAGCATAATGACGATTTTACCTGCCAGGAGTATGACTTTTATTATTATTATTATTATTATTATGCCTGCTATTTAGGCCTTGATTTAAATTTAGATTTAAGAAGACATCTATTATTATCAACGCTTAATTATAAAAAGAAGAAAAAAAGGTATTATTTTTGAGAAATCCTTTTATATGTAATTGAAATGTTGTACGGGAGAGTAACAGTATATAATATTTACATACCTTAGTTTAATATTTTAAAATTAAGATATGAACACTCGGTGAAACAGATCTTCAAATCAAACTATGAATCCAACAAAATGGTGGGAATAAATAGTATTGTTAGGCACCAAGCTAAAAACTCCCTCTTTTTCTTAAAAAAATTATTGAAAAATTTTCCAAGCCAGGAGAATGACTTGGGAACCTTGGGACAAAATTTAAAATGGCATGCCTGGATAAGTTAAATAATTAAAAGGATTCAAATAATATCATTTTACACCTTTAAATATGCATAGTTTATTGCTACTAATTTAGTTTGCGAAATGTTGATGTGAAAATTTAAAATAATAATAATAATAATAATAATGTTTGAGGAAAAAAAAAAAAAAAAGATTTGGACAGGCCAGGAGAGCGACTTTCCAGTCGTTTAAAATTACTTATAGAAAATAGTAATTGAGTAATATTTTCTATATGCATGGGAATATAATAGAAACATTGTTTCTTAAAAGTAAAAAAAGGTAACACAATTTTCTGTATCAAACTATAATTATGATATTTCGCTCGGTTATCATATTGTTAGGTTTCTGGAGAATCACCCGCATGTATTTTAAAAACTTATACATCTAAATTCAAATAGTTAATTAATGTACTTAATTTTAACACTTTCACCTCCAATGATGTGATTTGGAATCATAACATTTAACTTTCTTTTGTAATCTACTACTAAATTCTTCCTCAAAAGTTCAGCAGAATTTAAAACGAATAGTTTTTCAATTTATAAATTACATACTTCATGAAACCTTATAAGACTTTGGGGAAGTAAAAATAGGACTGCCTCATCTTTTTACTTTCTCTTACCCATAAGGTAGAGAAAGTATTGTTTTTGGGTCAAATTTTCGAACGCGAGATTTTGTTATATTTACACGTTTTGAGGTCCCCTGTATACGAAAATCATGTTTTTAGAAAATGGTCTGTGTGTGTGTCTGTGAGTCTGTGTATCTGTGTGTGTGTCTGTCTGATATCAGCATATCTCAAGAACAAATAGTAGCAGACATTCCAAACTTGGTATTCTAAATGCGTATCATATATAGATGCTACAGTAAGCTTTTCGTTAAGATCAAGCAAATGATTCGTGTACAGGGACAATCAAGAGAATTCTAATACCTTACGTCTATGGGGGAAATTGCAGGTAAGTAGAGTTTAACGTCTATAGACTGCACTAAACCAAATGAAACGAATATATATATTTTGTAATAGAGATAATCAACTGGGAGAAAAATTTTGTGTATGTAGGAGCCTCGCCTCCTCCCCTGGGGGGGGGGGGGGAAGTCCCCCCTCGAGGGGAGTAAATTTTCATGATGGGTATCTTTCAAAAGAGCTCGCCAATACCTTTAAAACGAATGGTTGAACCATCCATCTGCGATAATTTAAAACAAAGTTATCTATTTTTTTCACTTTTTACGAAAAAAAAAAAAAAAAAACTATAAAAATCTTTTTTTTTTTTTTTTTTTTTTTTTTTTAATATTGAGAATAAAATGGACTTTTTTTGGATATTTAGTGTTATACTGCTTCTCTAATATTTAAATCGTCTGCATTATCATAAAAGATAATTTTTTTAAATAATAATTTTAATAAATTATTTTTTAAAAACAGAATTATTTTTTAATAACCGAATTAAATTTTATATAAATCTAGGTGCATTAATGAAACGGGGGGTTGAAGGGGGCGGTAGCCCTCCTCACACAGAATTAATTATCATATAAAACTCTTTCGAAGCTTAATTTGAATTGTTTAACATAGGTTTACATAACATCGTTATCTTACCTCTTAATCTCCAACCTGTATTTATAGTATTAAATTTCAGGGTAAGAGAAAGTCGTGTGAGTGTCACACCAGATTATTTCAGTGAAGTTTGGTTACCACAATGATTAATGGACCAACAATAAATTGAGTTAAAAAAAAAAAAAAAAAAAAAAAAAAGCGACCATCCCTGCCTCTTTAAAAGAGTGAAGTGATCTGTAAATGTAGCAAATGTTAACATCTATCCTAAACAGTTTTTGTATGCATTTGTGTAAAAATAGCATGAAAAATAAAAGAGCTATAAGCATTTATTACTGAAACTTAATATATATCAGTAATAATAAACTTAATATCAATCAGTAGTTTTTACGCAAATTTCAGACAATTTACAAAAGCCATTTAGAAATATTAAACTGCAATCGGAATTTTTGAACTCCGAAACTTCTTCACACACAATAAAATTAATGTATTACCGGTTACGAAATGACATGGCCTTCCTTCTTCGGGTGCAGAAAATACGCGCTTTGTGCCTTTTAGACCTCTTGTGATGTAATTTAAAATAAAAAAAATAAAGTTTAAGAAAAAGATTCGGACAGGACAGGGGAGTGACTTTCCAGTCATTTAAAATTATACATAGAAAATAGTAATTAATTAATCTTTTCTATATGCATGGGAATATTCTAGAAAAATTGTGTCTTAAAACTAAAAAAGACTTTGAGACACTAGTGTAAAAAAAAAAACATACAGTCGCGAAAGTGTTAATACACCAACCACAATCGTGGCGTGACCCTCGTCCTGAGATGGCTAATAAGATTCAGACATTTTGCTAAACGTACGACGCATTTACTAATCATTTTTTTCAGCACTGGAACGATAAAATGTGAAAATACGCATATAAATTAAATAATACGCATTTCCACAATGTAAGCCGTAACCTCGTGAAATGATAATAATAAATAATAATAGTAATTTCTGATGACTCAGTTTCGAGAAATAATTCAATTTCACTTATTTAAATGACATCTGGACCTTACCTTAGAAAAATATTGGTTTATTATCTTACTTGACGATAATGTAACCCTACAACATTTATGAAAGAAATTATCTTTTTGAACTAAAGTTTTTATTTTTTGTGATACACTTGCAGTGATTCCAAATTATATTTCTTGAGCAGTATTTTCAAAATCATCTAAGCAGGTACAAATGAAAGCAAGAGAGTTCGCCTCTTAATTACTAATTTTGTTTATTTTGATTTGTTTCTTCCCTTTTCTTCTTTTTTATTTCGTTTAATTCAGAAAATTTTTAATTTGTTCTCTTGATTTCCCAATCGAGTTTTCTTTAACAGTTGGTTTTTTTCCCCTCTCTTTTTCATCGATAAATCGTATTATGAATGAAAAATAACTGTTAATTAGAATTTAATTATGAATGCTGCCTGTTATTTTTTCGAGAAAGTTTTTCCTTTCATAAGTTGTTAGATGAATTATCTTTTCATACGGTTTTTTGCTATACAGATTATTTATCAGATTAATTTTCCCTCCCAAATGAGATTAAAAAAAAAAAAAAAAAAAAAAAAAAAAAATGCGCCTGTAACATATTAATTGAAAATATATTTTGACTTTTTAGTTGTCCCGTTCACAAAATCCATAAAATGGGCCCCTTTACAAAATTCAAATCTATAAGATGGACCCTTTTGCAAAATTCAAATCTATAAAATGGGCAGGCCCCTTCAGAATTCAAATCTGTAAAATGGCGGGCCCCTTCATAAATTCAAAGTTATGGAATGAACCTCTTCACAAATCTCAAATTCATAAAAATGGCTCTTTCATAAAGTTTCGCTTTATAAAATGGCTCTTTTATGAAGTTTCTAAGATTTATTTGGAAAGGACAACAGCGAAAAAACTTCCGGATGCGAAATCGCCGCTAGACGTACTGTTAATCAAAAGGACGACACCATTTGCGTAGAAACACATAAAAATAAAATAAAATAAAACATAAATAAATAAATAAATAAACTTATGGGAAGACTGGTGAAAAAAGATCGTTAGACGGTGCCCACCACGTTGGCGTAAAAACGTGCGTCTATAGAACAGTAACACTGCTCTGCAAAAAAAAAAAAAAAAAAAAAAAAAAGAAAGAAAGAAAATTCGAGCTCTGATACCATTCTTGCTAATTCTTATGTAAAATGACCTCCTGAATCCGAATATGACTCCCATTTTGCCCAGTCACCCACCGTTTTCTAGAAACATCACCCTCTCCCTCAATTTTTTCGCTGTTCGATAATTTTATGACCATGAATTTGATTTGAAGAATGAAAAAGAATTAATTTAACACCTGAAAAAAAAAATAAATAAATAAATAAATAAATAAAAATAAATAAATATATATATATATATACATATATATATAGATTAAAAAATAACATTAATAACAGATTAAAAAAATATAAGGTATGTAATACATAATTTAAATGGCAAATCCCCCTCCCCCCCCCCCAAAAAAAAAAAAAAAATCCCTTGTCGCAAATGTTCATGTTTTAGAATTTTCCAACTCTGTAGCCCCGCAGAAGATATTTAACGGTTAAAATAATCTTCCCCCTCCTAAAAATCAAATTTATAGTCATAAAATCACCGAAAAATGATAAAAAATAGGTAGCCGTTCTTAAAAGACGATGGGTGATAGGACGATAGGACAAAATATGCGTCCTATTCGGATTCAGGAGGTCATTTTACATAAGAATATGCTGAAATGGTGTCAGAAGCAATTTTCATACCGAGCAGTGTAATCTATCGCAAGGTTATAATTAACATTTTATACCTGTTACCCATTTTTATTTTTTTTATTTTAATGTCTGTTAATAGTAAAATTTTCTAACCGTGCACCAGTTGCTCAAAAATGTGATTTATTAAGTAGGGAAGTAACTTAATAAATCACCATTACTTTATAAGATTTATAAAACAGAGTTATTGTAAATTAAAGCATACAGTCGGCTGCAAAATTATTCGAGCACTAGCCAATAATTCCTATATTTAAAAAGTACACTTAAGACTGTTTTGCAAAGTAAATCCTTGTCGAATCACGTTCTTAGACTGATTAAGAACATGACTCGACAAGGATTTATTTAACAAAGCTGTATTAAGTGTACTTTTTTTTGGCAAGGATTATTACTAGTGCTCGAATAATTTTGCAGCCGACTGTATAATAAGCATTTTTCATTTCAATGTAAAAAAAAAATCAACTAAATTTTAAGAAAAGATATTGCTCCAGTATCAGATAAAACCCTACCACCTGCTATGACAGCTGGAATGCCCAATAGTGTGCTGTGGGGACCAAATTGGCTACCACTTGTCTCCTCCATCTCTGGATTGGCGCTGGATCAAACGATATGTGATTGCTTTCTTAGCCATCGAGATTCCCCAATCTAAAACCCCTTGTGATTTTTTTCCTCAAAGGATTTTGTTAAAGACAAAGTATTTCTGCCTCCAATTTCCCAGGGCTTACAGAATTGATGCAGCGGATAACTGAAGAGCTTGATATTCTATAACAACACTCATAATAGAATAAGTGGGAACTGGAGTATTGCATAGATATTTACCGCTTACCGCGTCGCCAAAGAAGCAAATACAAATCATCTATGGAAACTTGGATAGTTATAGTTTTTATTTTTGTTTGATTTTTTAAAATAAATGTAATGCCTTTCAGATTGTACAACACACCTATGCGACATTTGAGAGACTAATGGAAACTGTCTTATGCGGACTTTCTTCCAAAGCCTGTTTAGTTTATTTGAATGCAAATACCCTTGTTGGACAGACATTTGAACAACTCCTAAGCAATATTCGACAGGTATTTCAGAGACTACAAAACTAAAATTAAGTCCTAAAAAGTGCAAACTTTTTAGAAAAGAAGTCTGTTATATTGGGTGTATTGTAGAGGGAAGTAGAACTGATTCAGAGAAAATTATGTCAAAAGTTGGGTAGCCTCGTCCGTACATGAGCTGCGTCAACTTCAAAATTACTTTCGATTCTGCACATACTACCGTCGTTTCATAAAGAAATTTTGCAGCAATAGCAAGACCTCTTTGTATAAAGACTGTGTGAAATTGGTACATTACCTGTATGAACTTTGTAAATAGACTACCGCTCGGCTCCGGTCCTCTTCACTTTCATGCAACTTTGTAGCCTTTTGTCGCGGGAAAGCTCTGCTCTGGCGACCATTGTAATTTTTTTTTCTCTTTTTTTTTTTGTTTGTTTGTTTGCTTATGCAATAAACATGGGGGGAGGCTTAACCTTTCGAGACGGGCTCTTTTGAATCTCCACAGTGACTTTGGAGCCCCTCTCTAAAGGTTAAAAACGCTCAAAACCGTTGCATAGTAGGGAGCGGCCTCCTTCCGTCTTAGAATCATAGAATAGCAAGACCTCTTAACTAACTAACAGAACACAAAGTGTTTAATTGAATTCATAAGTGTAAGAAATCGGTCAATCATTTAAAACAGGCACTGACATCAGCACCGATTTTGGCATATCCTCAGAATGACAAGTAGTTTATTCTCTATACACGATATGTATGCTAGTAAAGAGGGAATTGGAGGCTTATTTTCGAGAAGTGCAGGAATGAGGAACGTGTATTGCATGGAACTTATGGAAAAATGATGTTAATAGATAGCAAGAGCACTATTCCACACTCCACAGAAAGGTTCATATTACCATTTAAATGCTTTAGATCAAGGCTGGCCGACCGACGGACCGCGGGTCGCATGTGACCCGCCGTGCAAGGTTCTGCGGCCCGCGACAGAATTGAGGCAATTTCTAATTAGGAAATTTCTAATTCAGGAAATTTCTAATTTAACATCTTCGGTTAAAACATCTAAAATTAATAAATTACTTCTGACTTTTCTAATGAAAGTACCAATATTAAGATAGCTAAAGAAACAAATATCGCGCTCATTGATGTTATGAAAATATTATCAGATCAATAACTGATTCTTACTATTATACTTATGAATATATAATCATAAGTTTTTGACTGTTTTATAGTTATTTTAGAAATAAAAGTATATTTAATACACATATTTTCTGTTTTAAATCCTCACGAGCCCACCGGAAAAATAATATGGTTCATGCATTTATACAATGCGGCCGGCCCGCCTGTGTAAAACAGATTTCCAATGTGGCCCGCCAAGAGTTTTGGGTTGGACAGGCCTGCTTTAGATGACGCTTCTTTTGCCAGAGTGACCAAGTATCACTCATTCACGAAAGTGAGAAATGCCACAGTTGTGAGAGGGAGAAAGAGTTTTGGGTTTTAGACAGGCCTGCTTTAGATGACGCTTCTTTCTGCTTGAGTGACCAAGCATCACTCATTGACGAAAGTGAGAAATGCCACAGTTTTGAGGGGGAGAAAGAGTTTTGAGTTAGATAGGCCTGCTTTAGGTGACGCTTCTTTCTGCTTGAGTGCCCAAACATCACTCATTCACGAAAGTGAGAAATGCCACAGTTCTGAGGGGGAGAATAGTATTTTCTTATATTTTTTGGGATCAAATAGTAGTCACTTTTCTAAAGAATGTGATTCACATTCCAGAATTTTTAGAAAGTGTATCAGATTTATATAATCGATTTCAATTTCAGAAATAAGATATAAGTCTAGTCAGCGTAATTTGGTAAAATTTTAAGTGATATTTCTCAATGCACAAGCGCTTATTTGGTGGACGAGAGATTCTACTTTCTTAGCTGTACAGTCGGCTGTAAAATTATTGAAGCACACATCCACATTTTTCATACACATTTTTTTTTTTTTTTTTAGTTTGATCGCTAAATTTTATCATCAACTTACTTTCTTATAAACAGCATAAGACTAAGATCAGGACTCGACAAGCATTTACTTAACAAAACAGTATTAAGTAGGAATTATTGTTAGTGCTTCAATAATTTTGCTGCCGACTGTACACGGAAGGTGCCAATTTGAACACAAGTCACATTCATCGGCCTAATCGTACGAAGATTTCCGTGGTTTTTTGATGAAACTTTATTAAAATCGCTTATACCCCCCCCCCCCCCCCCACACACACACACACATGGAAAGCACATTACCTAGGCTTAGGACCGTAATGGATTCAATTGGCCTCAACACTCAAAATACTTTCCCAATCTATCTGTTTAAACATTCATTCATCCTTTAAAAGGCAGATTAACATAGCTTTGTTTTAGCCAGTTCAAAGTTCCTTTCATGGTTTTTATACAATGAATGAAAAATCTGATAAACAGTGAGAAAAGGAAACATTCGATCCCTTTGTAGTAAGTCCAAAGAATTTCATTAGGGTTTGTGTCTATTGGGTTGTTTGAACTGCTGAAGTATGGTGATATCCGAACACATTTCTAATTTAACAGTTTGGATAACAGAGATTTTCATTCATGTATGTGGACCTATCTGGTATTATTTTCGAAAGTTTTTGATGAAAATATTTACGTCCACGGCATATCTTATTTACAAGCTTCAAGTGAGTATTTTCTTTTCTTTCTTTTTTTTTTTTTTTTTTAATTGCCATTGAAATAACGATAAATAAATTAGTATCGAATGAGATTCATTTATTATTATTATTATTATTAAAAAATGGTTGTAACAAAAATCATCGAGAATTATTCTCCGATTATATAAAATTCTTGATAATTTTAAGATAGGTGTCATGAGCATTGCTTTAGCAAAAGCCTATATTATAAGTATTCTAAGTATATGAATGTAGTCCTCTAGCACTAAATCATCAATGGAAGATTTTCTTCTTAACACTTTTCTGAAAAGTGTTTAAGTCTCCGATCTGTCTGTCTGGCCGTCTGCTTGTCTGACTATCCATCCGCGTTCTAATTTCTGTAAATCTTTTTTAAATACTTTAAAATCGATATACTTATATTGCTAGGTTCATTATGGCACATTTTCGATTTAAAACTGTATAAATAGCACTAAGCGTTTCTATACAGGCATTCGCAATAGTATTCCAATACATTATCATTGCCGTCTAAGAAAGATATAGAGAGGCATAATATAAGAATATTTTATAACTTTATACGAAACAAAACATAGTGAAATTAACATACACTATTCAGATGTTTTGTTATAAAGCATGTTTTTCCATAGAATATGTTGTGATTAGCAACGATTGATAAACACGGATCCACAAATTGTTCATAGATGCATTACGGGATTTAGATGGAAATTGTTCAATGTGAATTTTTAATGTTATTAAGCTTACTATTATTTTATTTATTAGTACGACAGGACTATTTCTTTCAATCTGCCATTTTGCGTCGTTACCAATTTATAGTGCTCCACTTCGAAAATGTCTGCCGATATCCAATTTCACCATTTTATTTATTACTTTATCTTAAAATATTTTGTAAAATCCGTAAAAACTTATATATATATATATATAATTTTATTTTTTTTAGTTCCCCATCATACTATAAGGTATGGGGAACTTAGGTAATCGTGAAAAATTTCGACCTCGGTTTTTTGACTTTTTTATACGTTTTCAGGTGTGAGGAATCCGAAAATGACAAAATTTGTATGGTGTCTGTCTGTAGGGTGTCTGTTAGTGTGTCAGTCCGTTAGTTTGTTAGTCTGTTAACACGATATCTCACGAACAAATGATAGCAGAGAGGTCAGATCAGTTTTAAAATATTACTTTCGATCCTGACAAGAACCCTATTTATTTGCAACATTCGAATTAAAAAACTTCGTAAGTTATGAGAAATTTACGATTTTCTTAACATGGGTGAATAGGACGAAATTTCACTTAAACGTGCATTAAATAGAAACTTTTAACTGTAAAAATGTCGGACCAGTTTTATAATATCAGATTTGATTCCGGAATCAACATCAGTAACTATAAATATGCTACTTTGAAAATTTCGCAAGTTATTGGAAATTTACGAATTTCTTAACATGGCAGTATAGGGCAAAATTTCACATAAACGTCAATTTTGAGAGATATTTTCATCGTAAAGATGTCAGACTACTTTTGAAATATTATTTAGGATATTGGCATGAATATTAATGACTATGAATTTTTCAATATAAAAATTTGGTAAGTTATTGGAAATTTACGAATTTCTTAACATGGCAGAATAGCGTAAAATTTCACATAAACGTGAATCTTGAGGGATATTTTCATCGTAAAGATGTCAAACCACTTTTTAAATATTATTTTCGATACTGGCATGAATATCATAGACTATGATTTTTCCAATTTAAAAAGTTCGTAAGTTATTTGGAATTTACGATTTATTTAAAATGGCAGAATAAGGCAAAATTGAGCATAAACTTCCATTTTGAGGATCATAAATACATTAGACAACTTCAAAATTACATTTATGATATTTGTTTGAACATGATTGAATACAAATATTCTAATAGGAAAATTTCGTAAATTATTCGTAATTTTCGATTTTATCAACATAGCGAAATTGTAAATTTTTCATATAAATATGAATTTTGAGGAATATTGCATTGGAAATAATAGCATGAAAACTAAACAACAGAATTGACCCTGATAAAATAAATTAATAGATTAGAATAAGAAATATATCGAAGTGAACGATGGATAGCCTATTAGGCGGGGATTTCATTCTGTCACTGTATCAAGCTTTGGTCAAATTCATTTCTTTTAACATGATTATAATATGTCTCCCACTAGAAATTTATGAGAACATAAATATTATGGGGAACTGAGCAGAGTCCACCTATGCCAACTAGTTTTTTTTTTTTTTTTTGAAAGGGTGTTAAAATAATAATATTAGTAGTCCTGTCGTACTCACTTAAATTCTGTTATAGACAGAATTTCATCCATAGTTTTTTTATTTATTAAATTAAATTAAATTAATTAATTAATTAATTAATTATTATTATTATTATTATTTTCGTTCACTAGATATAATGCATGTGCGATTTTTACGCAATATACAGGAACACATAAAAGCAATCAATTTCATTCGTTTTTTTAGAAATAAATGTTGAATGATAAACTTTTCTGTCAGTTAAGCTTCTATAGTTAAAAACAAAATATAATTTTGAAACGTCATTACAGAGGTAATTTATATTGAAGATTATACCATGTGATGTAGTGTATAAGTATAGTTGGAAAGTATTTTATATTTTATGCAAACTATATGTTTTTTCTTCCCCCTCCCCCATGTTTTAAATTTTTATGACCTTTTAAAATATGTTTAATAAGAGTATGCCTCCATTAAATTTACAGTATACAACAGCAATAAGTCTAAAAATTTTATCGCAATCTAAAAGAGGTTAGTTTCGACGTGTTTTACCCACGCATACACAAATAAATAAATAAATACAAGAACTTTGTAAATAATTAATCTTCTACGAGAAGTATTTACTATGAATAAATAAACATGTCCACGTTTCTCGAAAAATGTGAAGATTGGATTAGGGGTACAGTGTTGGGGGTAAGGCAGGGGAAATCACTTTCACAGGTAGATTGAAGAAAAGTTCTATCACTTCTTTGCTAGGGTGTTGCGATCTTCGAAATTCCCTCGTGTGTCATTACGGAGGAAAGTGTTTTCTGATAATGGTTTGAAGCTTCTATAACAGTGACATTATTTCGTTACTTATAGAAACCTGATAAGATTAAGGGAGAGAGTTAGTTAGAAATTCCTGTGAAAGTTTCGGAAGTGTGTCACCGACTTCTTTTTGTATATAAGTGCACCTAGCATTGTTATCGTATCAGGAATGCGATTTTGTGCTACTGAATGCGATAAAGTTTTTCTTGATTTCTGAACGAAGTGATACAGAATGTTCAAAAAATCTTGTCCTTGGTTTTAATTGAATATTAATATCAGATATACATAACAAATTACGTCCCGCACCAATTGCCGAGAGGTTCTATTCTCCAAGCTTGTATAAACGGAAGAACTACCGGGTTCGAATCTAGATAGTACCGTCGGCCTAACCATTCAGAGTATGCTGTGGTTTTTGCCTAAATCCGCATGAGAGTGGGCTAAGACCACTTAGAAAGACACCATGGAGGACATTCCACCCAGGATTAGATCCCACGGTTAACAACCGGCCTAAATCCACCATCAATATAACAAATTACAAAAATCGGACAAAAATGTTTAATAAAAGATGCTGAATTTTTAAAAAATCGAAAAAAAAAACTTCAGAAAATTCAATTTTAAGAATTACCACATTTAAATTTTCATTCGGCATCCGCACAAAGAATGACCAGTTGGTAAATGGGCAGCATTAAGTGATGAAGAAAATTTCAGCATTGTCTTATGAAAAGTCCTAGATGTATGTTTAAACAAACATTTTCGACAAATAAGTCCAAAATTTAAATTTGTTTAGATTGTTATTATTGTTTTCTGTTTATAATTTGTGTATGATTATTGAAATGCAATCTGCTACAGTATACTTTCTTTCTACCAATCGCAAACTTATATTGAGATGTTGGAAATTGGTAATATCAGCCCTTTTCACTTCTTATATATCTGGACTTCTTAATAATGCAATACTGAAATATTGCTGATCGTTTTAATAGTGTATGCGGCAATTTTTATTCATTGAAATTTTTCCTATGTGGTAGCCACATAAAAATCGTAGTTAAATCGTATTTCAATTAATTTTAATAATTTAAAGTACCTACCTCTTTATACTAAAACCTCCGCAGTTTCATATCAAAGGGTTTTACAAGAGAGGGTCACCAACTGTTCAAAAAATAGGTATTTTAACTTGTTAAATATCATTTTAAAGGTCTAACTCAGCTGATAACGAAAGTATCCATCTTATCGGCAAATGCGAGTTTTTTCAATTAAAGTATTTTAATTACAGACTCTTCAGTAATGTACTTATCAGAGTTTCTGCCACTATGAGATCTGTAATAGATTCGCATTTTAATTACGCCTGTATATAACTGTTTGATAATTGTTTTGTGGCAAAATTAAATTTTTGAATACTAAACTATATGAAAAATATTAAAAAGGAAAAAGCAATAAAAGTAAAAAGAAACACTTGTAATTTTTATAGTAATCAAATAAAACTATCACTTTATATTATTTCATTATAAATTTTATGTTGTAGAGGTAGCAATTAAATTTTATATTTAAAAAATGAGAATTTTCTTTCCCAATTATTATTATTATTATTATTATTATTATTTTTTTTTTTTTTTTTTTTTGCTATGGTAATGCATTAAATCTCTTTTAATAATTTTTGTTCAATTACTAATAGATAAAAATTACAAGTACTTCTTTTTACTTTTATGGGTTTTTTTTTTCTTTTTAATATTTTTCATATAGTTTAGAATTTAAAAATTTAATTTTGCCACAAAATACCGTAATTTCTGATAGATAACCCGCAGGTAAGATGTGTCATTTCTCCACCAGAAATTTTATTTTATAGAGAAATCTATACTTTTTCGATGGAAGAGCTCGTACAAATAGACATTCATTTATCAACTGAAATTTCTGGTGTAAGATTGGATTATATAACCTGCGGGGTATCTACCAGAAATTACGGTAGTTAACAAACAGTAAATTACGCGACTACTAATATAACCAGTCATTTAACATGTAAATCTATTACAAAACTGATTATGATGATAGAAATTTTTCAAAGTACGTTACTGCAGATTCTGTAATTTACAAACTTTAATTGAGAAAAACTAACACTAGGGGGCGCATTTGCCGATAAGATAGATATTTTTATTATCAGCACAGTTAGACTTTTAAGCGGATGTATAACATGTTTAAATACCTTTTGAACAGTTGGTGACCCTCCTTTTTGTTAATTCTGCGTTATGAAACTCATAGACAAACATACTTACATACATACATATATATATATATATATATATATATATATATATATATATATAATTATAAATAGATAAGGTAGGGGGCGCATTACCATACTCAGAGATTGATCATAAAAACTCAATGAAGATTCTTCTAAATCTTTTTTTCTTAAAAAAAAAATATATATATATATATTTACTGTTTTTGTAGGTTAAAGCTTGGAATACAATTAATTCATTCGAACGGAATTCCCCAATAACTTTAAAATGGAAGCAAAACTTGACAAGAGAAAACTGTAGTGGAAGAAATACTTATACATAAAATTATAATTGCGTCCAAAATTTCAAAAATAAACTTTCTCCAAGATACAAAAAGCAATTTTATTTTAAGGGGAAAAAAAATCAAGATAATAAAAATAAAAGAAATAAATATTAACTAAAAATATGATCAAAATTAATAAATTTCTGCATGCTTCGAATTTTCTGGCACGAATAAACACATTATTAAATATAGAATGGACGCCCAGTTCCCCAAACGCAATTTTTTTTTCTTTAGAAAATTTCAGAAGTATATTAAGTTATTGAACGTAGTGCGTTGAATTTATATTAAGAATTTTTATGTGATAAAAGTTTTTTTAAATTATGGCATGTTATTCGAATTTGTAAATAATAAATTTTATACTTTGATCAATAAAAAAATATTACTGACTCTCGTTTCTGATCATCTTCCAAAAGGGAAAAACTTACTGTTTTTATTTTCCTGCAAACTTTTTTAAGGCAAAAAAAAAAAAAAAAAAAAAAAAAAAAGAAATATTTTTATGTTGCAAACATAATTTGTATTATAAAGGTAAACTGGGGATTATTAAGTCAAAGGTGTGATGTTTAAATAACATGTCGTAATTTTGAAATCTATTCCAAATTTTAACTGAATTTTATTTAATACCATTTTATGTCATAATACATTTTAATGCCGATTTACACTTAATCTTTCTATCATTAGTTTATTTAACCCGATCAAGTTGTATTTTTCGGCAGCTTGTCAATTTATCATGGGTCGCTGAAGACCCGAGCAGTGTTAGAACATGCAATTTTTAATGAAAAAAAAAAAAAAATGCGATAAAATTCTTGAACACTCTTGAATTATTCTACTGTAAGGGCAGACAATGAATATTGCAAAAAAAAAAAATAAATAAATAAATAAACAAATATTTTATTTTTCATCAGAAATACACCCATTTCTATAAAATGCAGTCATTTACTAAAAAAGTCATGATTTTTGAACAAATTGAAATATTTGAAAAATTCAAATTGCATAATAAAGTTTAAGAGCGTTTTTTTTTTTTTTTTTTTTTTTTTTTTACGGAAAAAGTCATCGGTGCGATAGATAGGTATTTCTTCTATACGTGGATTTTGACGGATGAGACAAAAGCAAAATGGCTCGGGTCTCCAATGACCCACTATAATTTGATCGGGTTAATTTTGTTCCCGGGGGAGAAAATTTTTCATTTAGGGCTTATGTTGCTTTTATTTGTGGCATTTAAAGCACTGATACGTTTTAATGTACATTTAGCCAGTAAATCAAGGCTCGATTAACCTCTAAATCTAGGGGAAACTTGGTATCATGTAGGAGTCTTCTTTTATTTGCAAAAAAATTTCCAAGTTCTATGGATATACATGGATGAAGATACTTATTTATACTATCAATTTTATTTCCAGAAGTTACTTAGCAAATTCAGGCTTAAGTTCTTTTCTTTCCCATTTATTAATGTCAAAAAATATCGCAGTTATACTTGCAAATTAAAATCATGAAAGACACAAACTATTCGGGAGCAATAAATTACTACTTCCTTCTATATTCAGTAAAAGAAAGTATTGGATTCGTAAAAATTTTCGTCCTCGGGTTTTTGATGAATTTACACGTTTTGAGAGCTGTAGAACACGGTTTGACCATTTTTAGAAAATGTCTGTCTGTCAGTCTGTGTGTGTGTGTGTGACAAAATTTTGTGGCAACTGTATCTCAGGAACTACTGCTCAGAATTTCATACAAATTGGTATGCAGTTGCACCTTGACATAAATTAGTGCCTATCAACTTTTGGTAAAAATTATCTTACAGGTTGCGTTGCCATCCCGCTTTTTCTAAATTTTTAACATGGAAATATAGTACAAAATTTTGTATAAATGTGCATAAAGAGAATTATTTTTTAGTAATCATTATAAAATTTACAAGAATTGTTTAGGATAGAGATAGTCAACTGGGAAAAATTTTTTGTATGTGTAGGAGCCCCCCCCGTAAATGTTCATGATGGGTATCTTTCAAAAGAGCTCGCCAATACCATTAAAACGAATGGTTGAACCATCGATCGGCGATAATTTGAAATAAAGTAATCGATTTTTTCATTTTTAACAATTTTTTTTTCTATGTAATATTGACAATAAAATTGACTTTTTTTGGATATTTAGTTTGGATATTTAGTTAGTACTACTTCTCTAACATGGAAATCGTCTGCATTATCATGGAAGATAATTTTTTTAAATAATAATTTTAATAAATTATTTTTACTGGGTGAATTTGTATAGGAAAATTTAGAAGAAAGTCATGTGGTGGCCACAACATACTAGTTTGGCAAAAGTTTTCATCGGATGAAAAAGTGTGAGCAGGATCTGTATGGAATCGAAAAGGGGTGAAAAAGAATAATAGTGCAGCAACATTTTCTGCTCTCGCCTTGCACTCGTGCACCCCCTCCCCCTCCCTCTTTGGGGAAAAAAGGGGTGGGGGTGAGCTAAATTATTTCAAGCCGAATCTACTCGTAGACTTAATGCTTTTCATGATATTAATTTCAAAGTTCCTAATCATAATCTTCATTTCAATCATTGTATAATATTTTTTACTGAAAACAAAATATCTTTTCTGTTGGAAAGTGTTTTTATAATCTATACGAATGGCATGGTTTTAACTACTTGTATATTAGAACTATGCAGTTTTCTTTGCTTCTACTTCTTATACAGTTGTTATTTTTATATTTTAGTTATTTTTCGTTTTCCAAAGTGATAAATTACTAGCTTTAAAAATTATTATTCTTTTCCTTTATTTTTGCAAGTATTAATATTTTCGATTTATTTCTTTAACATGGGCGAATGTTTAAAGTACGAATTTACGTCACAATAGTTTATTCTTTTTATATTTTAACGTAGCTCATATAGCTCTCATTTTTACGGTATTTTATATGTGCAGTTGTAAGCTACTTAAAAACCACGCAGAAGATTAAGATGTTTGTAAGAAAGAAGTTATAGCTAAAATAAATCTTATGATATGATTTAAATTATGTCTCCGAATTTATAGTTGTTTGTTATTTATCAAATAAAGTACTACACGTTCTTTTGTTCGTTCCCTGTCATATTCTTCTTCCGGCATGGATACAATTCATTAACAAAATTTCATTCTTCTTTTGAAAAAATATTTGTTATTGAGGACTTTTTTTTTTTTCAAATGAAGCAGGGTTTAGGGAGGGGGTGGGGGATGTTTTTCTTTATGATTAAAACGAAATATAAGAGATCATATCCGCTTTTTCTTTTCTCATAAATCATAGCGATAAAATTATACAGATTCGATTTTTTCTACATGAATGAAAAGAAAAAACTTTCTTTTTTTACTTCCGTTAACCGACTGTCGTATGTGATGGAAGTATTGTCTTATATTTAGTCGAAAACTTCGATATCGAGTTTTCACCTAATTTTGCTGTTTTAAGGTCTCCTGAGCCCAAAAAATTGGTTTTCGGCAATTGGCTAGTGTGTGTATGTGCAATTGGGATCCTCTGACAAATATCTCCAAAAACTTCTGGAGAATACCTCTAAAACGAATAAAGATAGAATGGTGAGAGACAGCTCTAATGAATAGATGCTTTCAGCTTTTGATAATTTAGTGGTTCATACTTTTATACCAAGTTTCATACTTTTACTAGGGCCATAAACTTACCACTAAATTTCTAAAATTATTGGTTGCAGATGAATTATCGTCAGTCAACGCTATTTTACCACATTTTTATTAACTTCTATCTTGTTTGTCTGGTACAAATCTTGCAATCGATTTTTAACTGACTTACCTACTAGCTAGACATTCGAAACTTTCAGAATAGTTCAGAACCCGATGACAACACAATACTTCCGATTTTAGAATATTTGATTAATTTTCTTTTAATTAATTAAAATATGAAAATAATAACCTACTAATAGCTTTAAAAATAGCCATTAAAATATTAACTATAATTTAATTGTTGTTGCCAAAAAAAATTTACGAGTTCATTTTCTTTCGACATAAAAATAAGTACATTTAATTAAACGAGAACGTTAAAAAATTGTAAAAGGTTAAATGATGCATCTCACAAAAATTGATGTCATTATGACTTTAAAAATTTTATACACATTGATAAAGTGCAGTGATAAATGTAATTCTGTCGCTATGATTCAACCGAAAACTTAAAAACATGGTATATAAAAAGTTTTTTTTAAATCGTATAATTATTTATTTTGTATAGTACTGAACTAGTTTTAACAGTGCATTCAATTTTATATATCCAATTCTCTTCAAAAGAAATAAAACATACCTGTATTAACTGCGTGAAATATTGCTGATTTATATAAACTATAATATTAGATAAAAGGGCTAATATATGTTTCATTTATTACAACGACAAGCTTATCTCTTTCCTATGTTTACGATAGTCCATTACAGGCAGATGTATACCAACTGAAATTGTGACATTATCAAGGTTGTGAGGATCTGGCTAAAATGAAACTTCCGATAAGATCTGAATTATATTTCTGAATGTAATTCACTTGTCGACTCAGGTTATGTTTCAGTTATTTTCTCAAATAAAATGTGTTCTCCAATGTCGAATGCGCCATTTTGTGGTTATGGATGTAATCCTTTGCATTTATTGTTTAATACTTCATTTTTTTGATAAAAAGTGTTTATTTATTTTTTTTCTCCATCTGCTCTCTCTTATCCGTATGTGTCTGAGAAAGTATTGCTTTTGAGTCAAACTTTAAAACTGAGATTTTGCTATATTTACATGTTTTGGGGTAACCCTGAATCAGAACAATCAGGTTTTCAGTGGCTGGATTGTCTCTGTGTGTAAGTCTATTATTAGCATAACTTATGAACAAATAATAGCAATACATAATTTCGAACTCGGTAATCTAAATCTGCATGATATCCGAATGTTAATAAAAGCTATTTATTTATATTGGACAAATGGTTCGTGTACAGGGACGTATTAAATTATTCAGATACAATACGTCAAAGGTGAAATTTCTCGTAGGTACAGTTATTATAGACTGCACTAAGCAATATAAAATTGACACAATTGCATCGCGGCAAGAAAAGTGACACAACTTAAATAAAAGCAGTATTTGAGAAAATTAACTAAACAATGACAATAAAACTTGCCTTAACATAAAACTAACACAACTAATAATATGTTGAGGCACTTCATAGACCTTTCATATCGATATCATAAACTCATAACTGCAATTTTTCTTTCTTTATTATCAGGTTGTAACATATGAAATGTCCGATTTTCATAATCTACTTAAAGAAAGAATATATTTTTACAGAACAAACTTTATTAATCAAAATAGGAACCGCTAGCTTCAATACACTTTTTCCAATGAGAAACAAGTTTTTTTACGCCGGTATCATAAAATGTAGTCGTCCTGGAGGCAACAAATTTATTGAATGCCGTTTCAGCATCCTTTGGATTTCTGAAGGATTTCTCCTGCAGGAAGTTATCGAGATGTTTGAAAAATTGAAAATCTGTAGGTGAGAGGTCAAGTGAATATGGTGGATGGTCTAAAACTTCATAGTTTAACGTGTGCAGCTTCTGACGAGTGATCATTCAAACATACAGTCTAGCGTTGTCATGGAGAAGAATAAGGCCCTTCCCATTGACCAATGCCAGCTGCTTACGTGTAAGTTTCTGGTGCATTTCATTTCATCGATTTCTCTACAATATTTCTCCGCTGTGATGGTTTCGCCTGGTTTTAGAACGCTATGGTGAATTAAACAAGCTGAGGACCACCAAACAGTCACCATAACCTTCTTTTGATGGAGTTTCGGCTTTGGGAAGTGTTGTGGACCCTTGTCAGCATGCAGCCACTGTGCTGAATGTTTGCGATTGTCGTACAGAATCCACTTTTCATCACAAGTTACAATTCGATTGAGAAAAGGATCATTTTGGTTGCGAAGAAGAAGGGCAGATGAGAGTTCAAAACGTTTGTGTTTCTGATTATCATTCAATTCATTTATCCATTTTTTTAATTTTGCCAATCAATTTTAGATGACGTGAAATGGTTGTAGGAGATACACTTAGTTCTTCTGATAATCTCTAACAGTATTGCCTGGATTTTTTTCAACTATTGTTCGTAAAACTTCATTGTCCACAACAGTCTCTAGTCTGCCCCGGTCTTCGTTTGTGAGACTCCCATCCCCAGTTTCGAACTTTGCATACCAACGTCGAATGGTACGTCCATTTACAGAACTGTTTCCAAATGCAGCATTAATGTTTCGGGCAGCTGCTGCAGCATTATGCTTACTTTTCCACTCATACAAAAATAGCACTCTAAAATCTCTAGAATTCATCCAATCATTAAAGCTATAAACTTACCACCAAATCACAATATTTTTATTTGAAACACTTCAGATGAAAAAGACAAGTTTTTAGCTTTAAAATGATACATAATTAACGACTGTATCAAAAAAGTTTATAAGGAACCAAATCTCAAAAATTTTACTGGTGAGAATCGGACATTTCATATGTTACAACCTGATAATTTATTTTTTTACTGTCAGGCTGCGAAGTGCGATGCGTTTTTTTTTTTTTTTTTTTTTTTTTTTTTTCACGAAAGCATGTTTTACAAAAAATGTGACATAAAAATTAACTGGCCACACAAAATAAAGTAAAAAGTATATGATTTAGTGAGTAATTGTGGAAACAAATTTTTCCATTGAATAACTTGGGTTTTGGCTGTCGGGCATGTTAGGTATTGTACGCTATTATTCAGATTAAAGAAATTAAAATCATGCATCATTTACTAATTATGAAGATTTCCACATTTGTAGAGACGGGTTCCGATTTTAATACACTATACACATGCGTACGCACGCAAACGGTCGAACACACACAGGCTTTCACACTCTTGTATGTATTCATACAAACATGCCTAGTAAAATAATATTTTATTAACTCAATAGGCCTTTTCTTGTAATTTGTCATTTTTGCATGGTTTCCATATTGGTAGGTCATTTGGCACGTAGTGATTTAAATATAAAATTCTTTTTAAAACAGATTTTACGTATTTTTTGTATACGAGATTGTTATTATTATTTTATTTATTCATTTATCTTTTATCCTTTTTTTTTTTTTCTGGTAGGGTCTATTCTATCAGTTTGAGACAAAAGATAGTAAAATGCTCCGAGATTGAAATTTTTATAGCATTTGAAATCTAGCTAACATTTTTTCCATCTTATTAAACAATTTTAAGAAGAAAAAATATTCTTAATTTACGATGTAATTTTAAATGTAATTCTGATTACATTTAAATTTTAATTAAAAAGTTTCGAGTTTCGCAAAAAAAAAAAAAAATTCTAATCGAAGGCAAAATTCTGATTTAAAAAACTAAAAGGTGATGTAAAATTAGAACGTTTTCCAATTTCCTTTCTCCACTCGAAATAAAAAATTGTCCAGCATTTTATTTTAGTGAAACAAACGAAGTGAGCCAATTATAACCACTGTTTACAGTTTGCGTGTGTAATTAAATAGAAAGTTATTTAGCGATTTTTATTTATTTATTTAGCATTTACTAATTATATTTTGTCCAATTTTCTGTAAGCGTAATTACACTTTATTAATTAAAAACTTTATAAATAAAATACTTCCGTTTTCAAGAAGTTTTTTTTTTATTTTTATTTTTTATAATTGTCAACATTTACCTGAGTTTTTTGAATTAATTGCACGAGGTCCCTTTCAATGCTCACCTTCCTGAAAAATGACTGAAAACATAAAATTTATGGGAAAAAACATTGGCCATAAAAGGGGGAAGTTTAAATTTGGGGGGGGGGGGGGGGGGGCGCGGAATACACCTAATATGAACTCTTATTAATTCCTCATCATTTATTTAGTCTTATAAATTTCTACTATAGCGCATACTTATATACACAATCAGACCGTTAGCTTCGCTCGGTACAGTCGGAGAAATTCGCTACACACTAGGTTATCCATAGCCTCCTAAACTGTTAGTTGCCTTCCGCGTGGCTCGGAAGCTTGGCAACAGTTCAAGCGGTAGACAGCGCCACTTGGTACAGATTGAGCGACATTTTTATTCAACTGTCACCAATAATTTTAAGAAGTGATATATGATATATATAATCGACGTTTCTTCGATTCTATTCGCCTTTTATGTATGTCAAATCCCACTTTAAAAAAATTTTGGTGGCTGTTGAATAAAAAAGTCGCGCAATCTGTACCAGGTGGCGTTGTCTACCGCTTGAACTGTTGCCAAGTTTCCGAGCCTCGCGAAAAGTATCTAGTTTAGGAGGCTATGGGTTATCATTCCCAACTTCATCGATACATTTTCCTTATCGCAAGGCCCCACAAGTGGTCGAAAAATTCTGCTCTTCAAGCTGATAGACGGATGGTGCCACGTTCGAACCTAAGTTGTACTCGATAATCTATTTCTTTGGAATTTTCCACGGTTTTCTACAAAACTCTGCTTGATTCCCTTAAAAAGACGGAGGAAATCCTATGGAGAGCATCTTACCCAATCGCTAAAAATATCTATCCTAATTTGCTGTATAGTGATATTGATGTCTAAAAGAAATCTATAGAAAATAAATAAGTATAAAGGTCTTTAATTTTCTGCCGCTAAATAAAAATATGCGGAGTTAACAGGCACTGTTAATGCATTACTCTATTATTATAATTAATATTATTAATTTAAGTTATTTACATTCTGTAGACCTAGACAATTTATGACGAGTATTGTGTTAGGTACTAGGAAATCCCTTGTAACAGGCCGCCCTATGCCATAAACTTTTACGACGCGCTCTAATTGCTTAATGCAAGAAAGCGCACCTAACATCCTTTCGAATAAAAGCACATCATCATAAAAAGAACTTGTATCGAGATATTTATGGCGCCAATAATGTCACTTTTAGAAGAATTCAAGTTGATAAGCAGCATTTGTGTTCTAAAGATCATTCTCTAATAAATAAATTAAAGAATAAAATATCAGCTGTGTATTATTTGCTTTGAATTATATGTATTATTTAATATATTTGCTTTGAATTATATGTATATTAAACTAAATATTGGATACAGGGTGGCGACAATCAGAGAAGACAGGGAAATCATGGAAAAATCAGGGTACTTTATCAATCTGGAAATATCAAGGAAAAATCAGGGAATTTTGTAAAAACACTCAAAAAACATGGAAATTTTCATATTTGCCCAGAAAACATGACCGAAAGATCACCAAATAGGTATTATCTTAACCATGATTGCACAGGATTGGCTTCTTTCTAACTGAACCTCACCAAGTTAACATTGAAAAAAGTAAATACCAATGCAACAACTTAAGGAATAATTTTGTCTTGATTTTATATGTTGTGCAATTAAAATCATATTTTTATAATTTATAATTTTTCCTTTTATTTTCCATTTTGTAAGTGAACAAAGAGAGAGGGAGAAAAAAAAAAAGAAGATTGAGTATCAGTATAGTTTTTTTAATTGCAGTGATTTAGCGAGTATGTTAGACAAGAGTGTTGTGTACACAAAATTATGGAATGTATAACAGGTAATGGAAATCATGGAAATTTGTCAAAATTAGTCATGGAATCATGGAAAAATCAGGGAATTTTTTTTCTGAATTTCAGTAGCCATCCTGTGGAAATATTTTATATGTGCATTTCTTTTCATGACAGTTTCTACTTTCGGTCAAAATAACCAAAAATCCAGTGCAATAAACTCCTTTTTCCTTTTAATTTTGCTGGAGTTTTATATAGCAGATGCATTATTTATAATGTTCGTTGTGACATGAATTTTTTGCTAGAGTAAAAAAATCCCATTCAGTTTTTTCCCTCTCCCTTCTTTTTGTAGTATGAAGCCTAATTACAGCTCTAGCACATTAGAAAAGGCATTGATACTGATTTTTAATTTCTCCCTTCGATTTCTCACTATTGCTGTTTAAAAATATATTCTGAGCCTATTTGTGCATTTTTTTGTGGATTCATTAAATTAATTAATTTTTAAGAAGTATTTTTAGGCTTAAAAGCTGAAAGTTCATGTGTGTATATATATGAAAAATAATAATAATAATAATAATAAAAAAATTATCGCTATTATATACGATTTACAAAAAAACAAAGGGGGAAAAATATCAAAATTATGCATCGGCCGGGAATCGAACCCGGGCCGCCCGCGTGGCAGGCGAGCATTCTACCACTGAACCACCGATGCGACATTACAACTTGAAATATTGCTATTTGATCATCAAATAAGCCTTATTATTGGTGTTATTTGGTTGTACAGTGTAAAAGAAGCCAAAGTGAAATGCTTTTTTCTTTCTTTCTTTCTTTCTTTCTTTTTTTTTTTTTAATAATTCTAATAACTGTTTAGAATTTCATAGAACAGCAGTTTTAAGTCCATTTTCAGATATATACTTAAAATTGAGTGATTTCCCCCCCCCCCCCCCATCACACACACACCTAAAACAAAGTACCTTAATAATGAGCGTCTTCTTCTTCTTTTTTTTTTTTTTTTTTTTTATAGAAAAACATGAATTTGTATAAACATTAGTTAATTAGTATTCTTTTTTATTTATTTTATTTTATTTATTTATTCAAATTTTACCGGAAATTAATGCGGAAGCTATTTTTTTAACTACTTTTTTAATAATTTGCTACACTTTTCCTGTTAAAAAGGGTAAAATTGCTGAATAAAATAAAATCGAAAATATAGTTCATTTAAATTAATATATATTTAAAAAATCATAAACACATAAAATAGAATAATTTATGAATGGATACACTTGAAATGGCCGTATTAAAATTTTTACTGAAGTGCGTGTACAAGGCAGGTCAGTGTATGCGTAATCTACAATAAGAATTGTTTAAAATATAAAATAAAAATTGCTATGTTATTTTATAATTTAAAGATGCGTTGTCAAATATTTTAGCTACTTAAACTTAGTAATTCAATTTATTTATATGGTAGGATTCTTTTAAAAAATAATTATGTTTTGCTTTCCTTTTGGGTTATTTTTATATTTTCTCAGAAACTATATTATTATTTTGTTATATATTCAGCTTGAACATAATAAAAATATACTCTGTGAATTTGAAAAAAATTCCCATGCTATTCCGGAAGTTTTATCATATTTATGTGATAATGTACACCATTAAATTTTAATATGTTGTAAGAGGTATTTTATTTACGACATGTCTAGAAATATAATTTCCCTGTGTCTTATGAGTAGTTTTATAAGAATTATTTCATTTGCAAATAATTTGTTTGAATTTTAAGTGACTTAAAAAAAAAGTATGCCTTCTGATCTTTAAATAGTACTAATTACACTAAAGAAAAAATAACTTTATTTTCCTCTTTAAAATGTAAAAAGAAGAAAGAAAAGAAAAAAAGAACTATAAAAATATTTGCAATACATATAAATCAAACGCCTTAAAAATGTATAAAATATGTGAATGATGTAAATGGAAAAAGATAGATGGCAGCACTACTCACTTAAATTGAGAAAAATACCACGGGAAAAATCAAGAATTTTTGTTTTTATAAACAAAAGACTATTATTATTATTATTATTATTATTATTATTATTATTATTATTAATTCGTTAAATTTATAGTCCTAAAAAGCATTTTCTTGATTAAGCATTTTTTTTTTTTTTTTTTCGCAAGAAGAAGAAAAGATAACTGGAAAAATTTAAGACGATTAAATGTTGTTAGAATTTTATTTTCATAATGCATAGGAATCAAAATGGGTCCCCTTGAAATTTTGAATATGGTTGCAAATATTGTCTTCTTGTGTATAATGAAATTTGAAAAATTCTATTTTAAATGAGAATTTTAATTCTTTCAGCTCATTTTCGGTGTACACGTTCGTTCGAAATTCTGTAATTTTACCGATTTTGTAATTATCTATGCAATAATGCAATAAAATACAAACTTTAAATAAATTAATAACTTTAAATAAAATTAATAAAAACATACCGTTTATATATACTTAATTTTGTAAATTTGTTATATTTTTGGCGCAATTAATTTTAAAATAAAAAGTGAGTATATTTTTGTTCATAAATTAAACTATATTTCGACATTACTTATTTCTATAACATTAAATCATTCAGTTAATAGCGTTGGTAATAAGTACAAAACTTTGAATAATCACCATAAAATGCAATAAACTCGCAACAATGTTTCGGGGTTGCCGCTTTGATTGCATCACTCGTGCCTACTTTGTTCGTCTAATGAAGGATCGTGTTTTTTTCGACCGGAAACAACTGTTGCGAGTTTATTACATTTTGTGGTATTTATTCAAAGTTTTGTACTTATTACTTTAAAACGGCAGTACTGTGCTGCTTTCTTATTATAATGGTGGTGGTGGTGGTGGTGCTAGGATTAAGGCCATTTGACAGCTCGAGGTTCCTAGGCCTGGTGGTGTGTCCTCCGTTGGGAGTCTTTCTAAGGGGTCCTCCTAGCCCATATTTACAGAAGTTTCCGAGAAAATCGTGCAAAATTCCTGAGCGCGACGTGGGTGGAACCCAGCACTTCCCGCCTACCAGCTTCAAAAGCAGAATACTAAGTGTTGTGTAACAACATAAAAGTGACTCTAGCTTTGAAATCAGGAACTGGAAATAATGCCTCGAAATATACTCAGAAGATAAGATCCGGGTAATCACAATATGCTATATACTTTACGGTGTTATACTTTGAAAAACGGTCCTAACAACAGTATTCATAACTTTTATTACAGCGTATGCTAGCTTGTAATATTTGAAGAGCTTCAGCTACATTGCGATAACTTTAAAGCATGTAGAAATGAGAATTTATTTCTAGCGATATCATAGTTTAAAGAAAAGCAGATATCTTAAATTATGATAAGTTGAATGAATATTCATTTACTTTTCTTTTTTCTTTCAGGACCTTCCAATCCTCGTCCTCCCCACCATCGTAACAGAAGATTACGATCAGAGGTCCTTGATGACCTTACCAGACGAGCAACGGCCTGCGGACCGTACACGGTCCTTGTCGGGCAGCCACAGCAACAGCAACAGCATTTGCAAGTCTGGCAACAGCACCCCTCCTTCTTCGGCGGGCTCGAGTAACCACTCCATCACCGGCAGGTTCCGGAGACAGTCCGGGGACGATGTCCACGGCAAAAAATCCAGTAACGCCCTTTTCGACGCCTTTAGGCCGAGGTCCAAGTCAGACAGCAAGAGCAAGAGGCCCACCTTTATGTCCTCTTTGAGGTAATGCTCTAGATTAGAAAAACTTGATTTCTATACTAGTGTTCTAGTAGCCAGTGGCTACTAGAGTCATAAAAAATTATAGCAACATATGCATTTTTGATAGTCACTTTTATATAGAAGCATACACACAGCACAGACACTAATTAACTCATTCTCTGTTAGTAATATTAACAAGCTAAAATTCCTCCATCTTCATCCCCATCTCTTTAAAAAAAAAAAAAAAAGAATTACTCAACAAAAACTTTTTCCATAAATTCAATAGAGATATTTTTAACACTTTCGCGACCTCTGACGTCGATTCACTTCATTTGAAAATCTGTAACTCCGCCAGTGGGCGCTTCTTTCCCAACTTGCATGTTATTCATCTCTTAAGGATATATCCAATATTCATTTTTGTACAGTCAATATACTACGGATACAAATATTTTGATTAGAAAGAACAATATTATAATGAATATCCATTTGTGATATAATGTGAATACAGAAAATTTTGTTCTGAAACATTGTGACTTAAGAGAATAACGCCCACAGGCGGACCTTACTGTCAAAATAGCAAAAGCATGCTGTCGCGAGAGTGTTAATATGAAGACACAAATAATGTTACATAAATTAAAAATTTTTAAACAATACTTTTATTCTAAATTGCACTAAATTTTTTAAATTGGACTTAAAGGTCCTGATCCTCAATCTACCCCAAGTCTGTTACTTCTTGAGAATTTATTCGAAATTATGCATGCAACATACTTGCCAACATACTAATTCATATTCCGTAGTATTGTTAGCCCCGCCTTCTTTTTCACACCAGTATCTTTTTAGAGTGTTTTTCTTCATATTTAATCGTAATTGCATTTAGAGACTATTACTCTAAAAATTAACTGGTGTGAAAAAAAGGGCGGTACTAACAATACTACGGAATATTAATTAAAATGTTGGCAAGTATGCATGCAAGCAAGAATTTAAGTTTAATCGGATGATAGGAAATGAGTTAAGTTTCAAAATCAAATTTTTGGAGTTTAGGAAGCAGTACAGACAGGCCCACTTTCCTGAACCCACACTATAAAAAATAACTATTACCAGCTGCAAGAAACTCTCTGTGATTGGAGAAAATAATTATTTTCTCCAATCACAGAGACTTTCTTGCAGCTGGTAATAGTTATTTTTTTACAGTGCATTACTACTTTAGCATGTATTGTTATCGGAGTTACACGTATATGCATGCAAAATTTCAACTGAATTGGATGATGGGAAGAGAGTTAAAATTAACTTTCAAGATTTGGGCTTGACTGACAACAAACTAAGTTATATAAAAGCATGTAACAGAGCCCTCAGACTCCTGTAAGTCTGTTACTGTTTGAGCATTTATTCGAAGTTACACATGTATATGTATTATACTAGGAGTATTACACTAGGAGTACTCCTTATATTATACAAGGAGTTATACACGTAAGCACAATTTCAGCTCAACTGGATGATATGAAAATTCGCTTGCAAGAATTCGATTTCGTATTTGTTGGCAGGTTTGAAACATAACATAGTCACCACTTTTGGGGACTAGGGTTTAATTTTTTGGTAGCCATTTTCAATGTAATGGTCGTCCGTTGGCGACTGGCGACCGCAAATCTCGAGCTTCCTTGAAACCCTTTACTATTCTTGATCAAACTTTTGAAGTGGCAACTTCGTATAAACTTCAAAATACCAAACTTGAATTTCTTGCAATTATTTTCCTTTTAAGTTATGTTGCTGACAGACATACACCCAGATCGACCGTTAAAAACTTGACTCTTGTATTCAGGGGACGTCAAAACGCGTAGTTATAACAAGAAACTTAAAAAAAAAAAAAAAAAAAAAAAAAAAAAAAAAAAACTTCATTTATTTATGACATAACAATTGCATGGATGTAAATAAATCAAAGTACTTTTCTCAAATCAACATTTGACAACTTTGACAACTCTTTTACTAAAATAGTACCTCATGACATTTCGGACAACTTAATATATGTTTTCCTATATTTTTTCCTATTATAATAAAATATACGTAATTTTAAACTTATTTTACTGAAGGAGGAGGGACGACTTCAGTAGCAGAGTAATACCGGCCAACATCGGAGTTTATCGGATCGTCCAATATTGTGTGGCACACCTTTTTACCATTATACCGATATCGGAGTACGTCAGATCGGAGATAGTATATTCCGGTCACTGTGTATTTTATGATGCTTCTAAAGTAATATCTCTATTTTCAAAAATTTAAAGGAAATTTAAATTAAAAACCAAATGTTGAACTTTTTAGAAAACTCAAGATTGGGCAAGATTATGATTAGGCAAGATTGGTAAAAAATAACGAACTTTATCGATGCTTGTCGATTTCGGGCGATACTGGGGCGATATTGCTGTGCTATTTGGGGAGTTATTTTTAGGATATATGTTTTTGCTAACGCTCTAATTGATAAAACTTTTATTATTATTATTATTATTATTATTATTATTTGAATTGTGTGCTTATTTTTAGGTCCAGTATGATGGCCTCTGGCGGTAGTCTTTCTCGGTCGACAGTGGTCAGCCCTACTTCTCCCCTCGCTACGCACAGCACACCCCCGCAACAGAATATCAGCCCAGCTTTCCTCGCGGCTGACCCCCACCGACCGAGGTCCGGCTCGGACAGTCGAGGGGCTGTCTCCAAGATGTTCGAAATGCTCCGACACAGGTCTCAGTCTGTGACTTCAGATCTTAAAAACAAGACGGTGAGTTTGCTTACATTTTGTACATTTATTATTTTGTTTTCTCTGAAGCCAATTAACGGAGAAATGTACTCTAAACAATACAAATTATATGTTATACACTTATTAAATATCTCAAAAAAGTAAATAAATAAGCTTTAAAAGAGTTCTAATTACCTAGTTCTTAATGTACAGATTAAAAAAAATATTTACTACCATTCATAAATTGAAATCAATATTCGACAAATAAAGTAACACTGTTATTACGAGTTTCCTATTAATTTTGAGCAAATAAAAGAAATGACATTAAATAAATTCTGCATAAATATTACAACGTTAATTTAAATTGTTAACTTAATGCTAACAATTTTAAAACAGTGTGCTTTAAATACATCAAAAACATAGATGTTCGTTATTGAAAAAATATTAATTAAGCGCCAAAATTCGCATAAAATTTGAAATTCCGTTTAACTTAATTGACGTCCGTTGTCAAAATACATTTTTTATAATTTTTCACTCATTCTGCTATTACTGTGTTAGTTTTTTCCGAATTTTAGGTTATTTATTTCAATTTCATATGTTAGATGTAGTATTTCTCCTGCCCAACCCAATATCCAACTTGAGAATTTTGTTTGGTGCTGCCATCTAGCAGCTTTAAATTAAAATGTTTTGAAGAAATAATTTTTTCCATCTTTGATAGTGAATATTCACCTGAAGTTGAAGGCAGCCAAATTCCATTTTATTCTATGGAGAAATTTGGTACCCAAATTATTTATTAAGTAATATATTTTTTGAATTACGTTTTTAGATTTAGAAGATTTGCAACCATTTAATTTGTTTTCTTTTTTTACTTTTTAATATTTCTCTTTAATCCTTTCACTGCTAGTTTTTTCTTTTAGAAAAATAAGGTAAATTAGGGCTTTAGTAGGCCAAATTAAATAAAAATACCAATATTCTGCCAAAATAAAAAAGAAAAATTAACTGTATAGGCAATTGTGGAAGTGGGACATACATGTCCCACTAGTCTTTCCAGAAGTGCCAAGTTATTACGGATTGCCCATAATCTTAATACCGGAAATTTTTTAACGTATTCTTTTGTAATAATTATCTGCAATTTAATAGGACAAGTTTTACTTTTCCTTCATTGTGGTATGAAATTGATTTTTCGTTAGTAGTAACTTGGCACCTCTGTCTTTCTAGATGACACCTTTGTGTCTCAGCGGATTTGAGATGACGATATAAGGTACTGTGAAAAGTTCAGTTCCCTAGTTCTAAATTAATTTTGCAATGCTGTTGAAAATATACACAGAAGATACGCAAAATTACTCTAACATATGAATGTAATCGCAGAAAACCAGTGGGATATACGCTCCAATAGATTTAACGTTTATTTATCCCATTAGGTGAATTAAAAATATCAGAATATCTCGGGGACATATATGTTCCAATGGGGTTGAAAAGATTAAGGTTTTAAAATGCAAGAAAAAAAAAAAAAAAAAAAAAAAAAAAAAAAAAAACCGAACTAATAAGTGCATTTTTTACACTTTCAGTTTTAAAATGAAATATTAAAAATAAAAAATAAACAGATTTTTGGAAAACAAAATTAAATGGTAGTAAATTTTTTGAATATGAAAACAGAATTTAAAAAAAAAAAAAAAAAGAAAGAAAAGAAACTGCATTAGTAAATGAATAATTTGGATACCGAATTTCACCATAGAATGACATGGGATTCGGCTGCCGACGACAATCGATAAAGAGTCCCCTTAACATCCCTGTTTTTCTCCTATAGCAAACACAAAAATAAATTCGGAATTTAAACTGAATTCATAATTTGATTTTTTTTTTTTTTTTTTTTTTTTTTTTACTCCAATTGAACTTTTCCTATTATAATTTTATCCTATTTTCCCACTTGATCTGCGTAAAGGTTACATCCAATTTTTGTTCAGATTTGCATTTCTTCTAAATGATTATCTTGCTTGGAAATAGAATATTTGTATATTCGTGGTATATATATGGAGTAAGACCAGTTTTTTGACACAGCCCACCAAATTTTGTTTCCTTCATACTCGTTTTATTATATCTTATTAGGGGTTAGCAACTGTTCGGATTTTTCCGTTTTCCGTGGTCTCCTCTAAGGATTGCATGAATGCGGTCTAGAACCAGGGACCCGGGAACCTTCACACACTGGCAACTGGAAAGCTTTAACTTCGGTTCTTTTGATATTTTTTTGATGTGGTTTTTGAGAATCGAAGCTCGCTCGAGCCCTCGCTCACAAACCTCCTAGTGCGATAATTGCATGGGAACTGGTCTCTTTTGTAAAAGAGCAATAAAAAGCAATGTCCGTCATTGTAAATTTGTGCAAAATTTCAAGGGTCACTTTTGGACAATGGATAATTTATGACTTTTGAAGCTCTGAATGTTGCCAGAGTTTGAAGGATGCTTTAACCGCCCAATTCACCGTCAACCTCAACCGCTAGTTTATCAATAAACCACAGGTTCCGAAAGAAAACGGAAGGCATTCCACCCAGGTTTAGGGCAATCAACACCTAGAGGAGGGTTGCAACGAGACGACGAATTTTGTTCAGTTAGCAATTTTTGTAAAACATGCCAAGCAATGTTTTAAATTGCATCTTTCAAACGCAAATTCTTGAAAGTGGATATAGGGGGAGGACGTCCTAAATTGACCCCACAAAAAGTATTCTCTCCAGCTCTATTTCTCTAGACCTTAAAACTTATCATTCTGAGTTGTTTCCTTTTTCTACTGTGCTATCGATTGGTCATGTTTTTCAGTATGTTAGTAGATGACATCACAGATGCAATAGCTGACAATATTTTCATTTATTCCGGAGTAGTTTTAGCCCCGCCTCTATTTCGTACCACTTATTTTTTAAAAGTATTTTTTCTTATTTTATCGAAGTTATGGATTGAAGAAAAATTTTCTATAAATAAAGTGGTACCAAATAAAGGCGGGGCTAAAAGTACTCCGGAATAAATTAAAATATTGGCAGCTATGCAGATGATAATACATGATACATGAGGAAAAACATCATGCAGATTATATATTGTAACTGTTTCCTAGCGCGCAAGGTAATGAGGAAAGAGAACTAAAATCACCTGAATCAATATTACAGTAAACCCCCGATTATCAGTTAGCGGATTATGCACGTTGCGGATTATCCGTGTGTGCGAGAAATGGACACGATTAAGAAAGCTCAAGATCAAGAAAAAGTGTATTCCGAAGAAGAAACAAAAACAAATGATTGGTTTAAAGAAAAATTTAAATATAAAAAACTGTTATTTCGTTTTATTTTTTGTCCAATATAGTACGGTACTGTTTAATTTAGTGCATACATAATTTAACTTACAGACAGATTGTATTATGACTTCGTAGTAACTCGCGTCTTTTTTTTTTTTTTTTTTTTTTTTTAAATCTTTTTTTAAAAATACAAATATTTTTACTACACTATAAATATTTTCACTGTCTGTATTATGCTTTATATACAATACAACGAAGTTTTTGAGATAGAATAATTTTTATCTATTTGCTCCTCATTTTAAGTCTTTTTTGCGGTTTATCTGCGATTTGCATTTTCCACGGAATCTGTGCCTTTCAATTCCATGGATAATCGAGAGTTTGCTGCATACTATTTTAATAATTACCTGGACACACAACATTAAAATTTTTATGCACTGTATTATTATATCTATATATATATATATTACATCAAAAAATTAGAAAAACCTGTTACTTTAGGAGAAAGGGGAAATACTATTGCGCTTCTATGTATATGGCATCATTTCCTTTACACTATCCACATAATACATTCGAAATATTTATTGTCATACCGTTTAAAATTTCGCCCTACATTGCAGACAAGGCTCAAAGCGTCGAACAAAAGAGATATCGTAGGCACATTCCACTGTCCAAACAATGGTGTGCTTATATAACAATATGACATTGTTTATCATATGAAATGCGTCGTTTGTTGAAAGATACATGCCAACTAAATTAATAGTCTAAGAATTAAAATTAAGAAACTTTACATTTTATTTTATTTTATTTATTTTATTTATTTTATTATTATTATTATTATTATTATTATTTTTTTTTTTTTTTTTTCATAATAGTCATCATTTTCATATTGTTGTATATAGCATCTTTTAGTGTTAATATGAGACTTAGTTTTCCATAAACTTTTTGTAATATGGTGGTATATGTTATATATATATCACATATTTTTAATAAGCTTCCTCCCGGGTTTTTTTTTTTTTTTTTTTTTTTTTTTTTCCTTTTAAAACTAAGTGATTAATATATATATATATATATATATATATATATATATATTTCTTTTGAATTTTTTTTATTAAAATAATACAATCAACTGACTGGAAGAAAACCATATTTATTGAGTTTTTTTATTTTCTCGAATGAGTGAAAATAATGCCTGGGCCGGGAGTCGAACCCCGGAACTTTGACAATTACCTGCGGCTTATTTCTGTTGAGCTATCCACATGATAGACCAAATGTTTCTGCCTAAAGGTTGTCTGAGTGAGTAATGTCGACCGGTTGTCGGCCTGGATAGCTCAATTGGTAGAGCCTTGACCTTGTAAGTCAAAGGTCCGGGGTTCGACTCCCGGCCCAGGCATTATTTTCACTCAGTCGGAAAAATAAAAAAATTCATATTTCTTTTCAACTTTGATTTACCCACCAGCCGGCGGAGCGGTTCTGCACCCAAAACTGGTAGATGGGAAGTGCCGGGTTCCCAGGTTCCGCTTATCGACCTAGCTGTTCGGAGTTTTCCGCGGTTTTTTTCGAAACTCACGTAAATACAGACTAGGACCCCTTAGAAAGACCCGCACGGTGGGCATATCTCCAATAGGCTTAGGACTATAGCATAGTCAATCGGCCTTAAACCCTACAACCAACCAAAATCTAAGTTTGGTTGCAATTTCTGGGGGCAGTCGATATTAAATAAATCTACGAAATTTGGTAGACGAAAGTATTCAATTGTACTCTTTAACTCTTCAGAGCATAGTAATATGGAAAACACACTGCATATTCAAGCTGGTTTATTTATTATTTATTTTTCTGACAATTGTTAATTCAGTTCAAGTACTTGTATTTAAAAATTATATTATATGTGACATACTATATTTTAAAAATTATTGTTTTCAGTTTTAATGGCATTCTTCAGTTTGTAAATATAACTAATTTTGTGCTTGTGAGTAAAACAAAAATCTGTGCAATAAAGAGTTAATACAAAATTGTTAAATTAAAATTCGAAAAAAAAAATAGGGGGGGGGGGGGGTGAAAGGCAGCGAATCAGCTTAATTAAAAGTTCTTATCTTTCTTATTAAAAGCATTATCAAAAATATTCTTATAAAAGAAAAAAAAAAAAAGCTTTATTTAAGGCGACTTGGCATCTTTGACTTGGCACCACTGACTGTTGGTTTCATATAAAAGCTTATATTTGCATTTAATATTTATAAATTAAAGGTCAGTTTAAAATTATATTAGGTTTTAAAAACAAAAATTATTTATGAGACAGAACTTAAGTTAAAATACATTTAAAAAACAAAATATACATATAAAAATAATTAAAATCTAGACGTTTCGAAACCCGTCCGGGTTTCCTCATCAGTATCAACTACAACATAATATGCAAGCATTACATGAATACCCAAGGAATTTTAAAGAAGTACCGAATATTGAGGAGGCCGTGCGCATGCTTCATTGATAATGTGAAGATGCCTGGCAGTGTGCCAGCTCTCAAGGAAAATACGTGGTTTAAGTTCTTATACGTGATTACACCTATAACGTTCTTACACGTTCTAATACGTGATTTAAGTGAACTTAAGTTCTGTCTCATGAATAAAATAGTTTTTGTTTTTAAAATATATAATTGAGACGGTTTGATGTTTATGTACGTTAAATATATTAGGTTTGTTCAATAAAATATATATTCAGGCAACAATTCTTCTTCTTTTTTTTTTTTTTTTTTTTTTTTTAGATTTTAACTCTTTAAATCGCTTTTTCTCAGTTTAATTTTTTTTTTTTTTTTTTTTTTTATCAATTCGTGATCTTCAAAATGCTAAAACTTCTACAGATCTACAGATATCTTCAGTAACATTGTTTTGTTTCCTAATCCAAGTGTTTCGCTTTCTGTCTCTTCGGGCGAATCCTAACATGCATCTCTCCATTCTTCTCTGGGTTGTTTGAAATTTTTGTATAGCTTTACATGTTAATGTCCACGTTTCTGAAGCAAGGGATGGATTAGGGATGGATTTTGAAATTTATTAACTAGTTTTTTAGAAATAAATAAATATATATATATAAATTGTTTGTCTATGTAAAAGTTTGCAAAAACAACATTATTTTTGTTATATTTTTATTTTTAATATTCTTTCTTTTAAAGGTATTGCAAAACCCATTCCTAATTCTTTTAAGTACGTTGTATTAAACATCCAATATATATACATATATATAAACGAAAAGACTTTATTATATATATATATATATATATATATATACATATATATATATATATTAAGGTCTTTTCTTAAATATCTGTAGAAGTTTTACCATTTTGAAGGTAATGTATTCATGCAAATTGCAAACTGATAAAACGTAAATATTTTAAATCAGGAATATATATATATATATATATATATATAAACATAAGAATTGTTGCCTGAATATATATATTAACAAACCTAATATCACGTGATATCAAGTGACGATTAAATAAAGAAAGAAAGAAAAAAAAGCAGTTTTTTAATTTCTCCAATTTTAAAGCAGATTTTAACAAAATCTGGTGATTGGCTATTATTACTGGTAATGGTCAAGCGTCTCTAGCCCAATTTTAAATTCTCCTCAGAAATAAGTATTTTAGACTATTAATATTTATTTAAATTCTTTTCGTTTTCTTTTTCTTTTTTCTGAAACCCATATACTTTGGTATTGTAAAATCTATAACTTGGAGGGGAAAATCTACGGAAAAGTTTTGATATCATAAAAAAATTAGCTAAATTATTCCTCTCTATATAGTACAAAAATGGAATCACTTGAAATCAGTTCGCTGTGATTTTCTGATATCCTGTTTTTTATGTTAGTGATTTTTTTTTTTTTTTAATTAGAACACTATGGCCAACACAAAACTTTCTTCTGTGTGATTTCATATAACGGCATCACCTATTAGTTGATATGCACAAGAATTTAATGAACATAGCATCAGAAAATTAAAAGTTCATATAACGCAGCTTAGTGTAATTTTCTTCAATAGATGGTGAGATTCAACCAGCTGAAAAATCGCAGAATGTAATAGCTGTGCCACCGATATTCACTCAAATTAAATTTATATAATTTTTCATAATATATATTTTCACATACCAAGTTTGGTGCATTTATGTAAGATTGAATTTGAGATATAGCCTTGCGGTAAACAGAAAATATTGTAGCATAGCAGCGCCACTGCTCGACCGATATGCACCCACATTGAATCAGCATATTGTTACCTAATATCCATCTTAAATACCTATTTTTCCTCGTTTATGTATCGTAGGAGCTGAGATATAGCTTTCTTATAAACAAGATTATGTTGCAGCATAGCAGCGTCTTCTATGGGTTTATATGCATTCAAATTGAATCAACGCGTTTGATACGTTTATAAACTTAAAAAAAAAAAAAAAAAAAAAAAAAAAGAGAGAGAGAGAGAGAGAGAGAGAGAGAGAGAGAGAGAGAGAGAGATAGCTTTCTCTTAAATAGGAAAGATCATAGCACAGCAGCGCCACCTGTTGGGCAATATATTGCAAAAGCTAGTCAGCCCAATTTAAAACAAGGTTGAGGAAGTGCCAGGTTCGATCCCTGGTCGCGCTTATCGACCTAGCCGCTCGGTGTTTTTCGTGGTTTTCTCCGTAACTCGCGTTAATACGAACTAGGATCCCTTAGAAAGACTCCCACGGAGGGCATTCCGCCTACAGGCCTAGGACCCTGAAGTAGTCAATCGGCTTTAAATCTTACAACAACATTAAATCAAGGTTAAGCCAAATATTAAGTTTATTGAATTCTATCTATTAGTTCGTGAGATGCAATATCCCTAATATGATGCAATATGATCCCGTGAGATCCAATATCCCACAAAATTTTTATAACACACATACAACAGAGATTTTTTTAAAACCGGCCTATGAATGCTTAGGACATCTGAAATCATGTGAATCTATCGAAAACAAGGAGGTCAAAAATTTTTCACGAATCCAATTCTTTCTTATGTATACGGAAGAAAGTAAAATTGAAAATAATATCTGTTCTATGTAAATATAATGTTAAAAAATAATAATGTAACATTGTTAAAATTATAACGAGGTGTGTGATTTTACCCAATTACTGTAGAGTCATTTAAAAAAAAAAAAAAAAAAAAAAAAAAAAAACTAATTCACATATGGATCTACATTTTACCTTTTCATTTCTGATCTCGTAAACATTTTAACTGCAGTTACAAAATATCCTTTTAACACCTTTAAAAGCGTGTGCTAAAAATAACAGCACGTAGATACTAAGTAGTTTTATTTTATCATATTTTGGATCTCTTCCAGAACTGTTTCGATTCTTTCATTTGCATGGGGGGAAAAAAATATCACAAGCCTTTTTTTATTGAATCGTTTACCGTGTTTAAATATTAGTTAGGATTCTAAAATAGTTCCAGAAGATCATTCTCATATTATTTTAGTGTGATGTATACGTAATGTCAATACACTACGGCGCAATAAAGAGAAGGTTTATGTATAGAGCGAGTTTTGTACGATACTTGTTTGCGTTAGGAAATGATTCAACTAGAACCCGAAATTCCATAAAACCGAGTTTAGTTGTCATCGGAACTAGGAAACTCTTCCTTATTGCTCAAACAAAATTTAATTAAATATGCATTACTTTAAAAAAATACCCATGTTGTGGCCATCACAAAACTTTTTTTTCTATATTTTCTTAAATAAATTCATACAATACAATTTATTTTTTAAAATTATTTTCCAATGATGAATGCAGACGATTTTTATCTCAGAGAAGTATAAGACTAAATGACGGAAGGAAGTCAATTTTGTTCTTTACAGACTTCATGTTTTTATTATAATTATTATTATTTTGTTAAAAATGAAAAAAGGAAAGAAAAAGTAAAAAAAAAAAAAAGATACTTTGTTTAAAATCATCACAAATACATGGTTCAGTGATTCATTTTAAGGGTACTGACTAGTTCCTTAAAAAATACTTACTCCTTCCAGTGTTAAAAGGAAGCTCGTACGTACAGTCGGTAACAAAGGTCTCCGAACACTAGCACAAATTCCTATATTAAAAAAGTGCACTTAATACAGTTTTGTTAAATAAATCCTTGCCGAATCCTGTTCTGAGTCAGTGTAAAAACAGGATTCGACAAGGATTTATTTAACAAAACTGTATTAAGTGTACTTTTTTATATAGGAATATTTGCTAGTGTTCGGTGACTTTTGTTACCGACTGTATACAGAATGTTTTCCTAGTTGACAGTTACTATTATAAATATTTTAATTGAACAGCGATCGGTTAAAAATAATTCTCTTTATGTACATTTATAAGAAACTTTGTCCTATACTGTTGTATTAATTTTTTTTTTTTAACTAGAAATCTTACATGATAAGAGATCATACATCGACTATACCGATCCATCCTATTTGCTCTGTCTATGTATAGAAGTCTAATGCAAATTTTTTGAATGTCTGACTGTGTGGCTCTGTGATGATAAATAAAATTATCTTCTTGAGTTCTTAATTAAAAGAGGTTGGGGCTCAGCGGATCTGACGTCGCACTAGTGTTACACTATAGGGCTGTTGGCGAAAGTCTGGGACTTACTCCTGCAGGTGGTCCGGAGATATACCATCACAGTTTTTATCTTTCACGAAGGGAATCTCTCATCCGCTTTGGTGATCATCAGATGTATAATTTGGATGGAAACATAGAGGACATTGCGGCTACGACATATTTTACTTGCACCAGCCACTATTAGTATACATGACGTCTTCGGGCGGCTCGAGTATCGAACCCACAATCTTCCAATTACGAGCTCGGCGCTCTACATATTATGCAACTAAGTTTCCTATAATTGAACGAAAAGTGTTCGACGCTGGGTAAAAATATATTACGCTCTACGGCGATCGAGTTGTCTTTGTCCGCCGTTTTTATTGGGTGATTTTCATCAAAAGATGATGGGCAGTAATTTATTTGAAGGTGTACCTACATATAATTTTGTATTTTGTAAAAAATTCTATGCATTAGTTCTTGAACTACAGCTGCCGCAGAATTATTGTTACATACACACCTACACACACGCGCGCGCACACACCAGACAGACCTTTTCTAAAAATGGTCAAATCGTGTTCTGGACTTCTCGAAATAGAGTGTAGAAAAGCCGGATGTAGTTTACTTAAATCTGCGACTTTCTAAAACCCAAACAAATCAAAGTTAACAGCTGTTTTTTTTTTTTTTTTTTTTTTTTTTTTAATTTTGTACATAAGAACCAGTTAATATGCAGAATAAATTTTATCCTGGTGTCGCGATTATTTCTTATTGATAATTAAAATTTTACTATACTCATCGTTGAATGTGGCGGATGTGAGTTTCTAAATCTATAGTTTCCTGTGACCATAGAAGATTAAATTTTATCCAGATATCCCGATTTACTAATAATTAAAATTTTATGATACCCTACGTATAAAATCCTATTCAAAATTAAATTCTATTCCAAAAATTTGAAAGACACGTTATCTTTATCTTATAAAAAGATATGAATATGAAATGGACCATTCTTCAGAAAGGGGGGAAAAAGAGAAAACAACATTAAAGTATAAATTAATGTAAAAATGTCTGATTTTTTTTTACTCTTAACTAACGTTATGAAAAATGTATTGAATAGAGAGAGACAGGGTGCAAAGTAAAGTGTAGTGATTATTAGATAGTCTTTATTATTGGAACCGTTCATCAAAAGCCCATTTTCTCCAATTGTAAAAATGTTTCGAGTGAAATAAGTAGCAGTGTTTAAAAAAAAAAAAAAAAAATCGAAGCATTTTTATTTTTTTCTTTCTTTTTTAATTTCAAAATGTAAATTTTTATATGATTTGCAGGTTTCTATAGTTATATTAAATAATAATAATAATAATAATAATAATAATAATAATGGTAGATCATGAGAAGGAAAATGTATGTTTTTATTAAGGCTAATTGAGTTGTTAAAATTTTAATCGACTTTTCGAAAATCATATATAAAATAGAGAATGGAATATTGAAAGTAAACAGAATATATATATATATATATATATATATATACACATTGTTAAAAATTTTATTTTCTTTAGAACCGAACGTTGTCCCTTCAAAAGACATTTTTCGTCGTTCTAAAAATAAAAAGCAATTTTAATGCCAAATAGCAAAACTCCTGTGAAAAACATAATTTATTTTAGTACGGAGGACTATTAATTTCAATCTGTAAAATTTTTATTTTTATTTTATTTTTTATCCCATTTTTGGACCGTAAAACTGGGCCACGTACTTTTTAAAATGAACTGAAATGAATTAAAATGAAGTGTTACCACCTAAATTTCATAATTCAGTTAATAATAATAACAATAAAATCTAATTGTCGAGTCGAAAAACGTTTTGCACTCTGGATTCAGAAAAATTGCCCCTTTCATTTGGTACCGAATTTGTAACGATAGGACTGATATTTTTAATTTATTTTAGTGTTACACAAAACTAGTCTACAAAAACTGGCGACGACGTTTTTACCCAGATTGAAACTAATAGTCCTTTTAGTCCTAATAACTGAATAAAAAGTATTATTTCTCTGATCCCTTTTTGGAAACGAAAACCATTTTTAAAATTCACAAAATTTTTATTATTTAAATAACTGGGTATGTAGAGCGATATTTCTTTCTTTCTTTCTTTTTTCTTTTTTTTTTTTGTTAGCGTATCAAGATATTTTTACTAATTATAACTATTGGAATCTGAGGCCCCTATAAAAATTCAGATTCTGTAAATTTTGGGATTATTACGCATCATCATATCGTTACACATCTTTGCAATTGGAAGGACCTTTCCTGAACGGTTAGGAAACTAAAGGCAGTCAAATGGTAGTACGTTTTACTCCGTATGAACTTTCTGATTTCCTTCTGAAGCGTCATTTATTTAATTTAATTTTAAAAGTAATTGTTTAACATGTGCTTAGATAAAAAACATAAATGTTTTTGGGAAGTAGAGCTGCACTTTTGCAGTTAAGGAGACTTGGCACCTATGGTTTGGTGCCACTAAAGATTTCATATAAAAGCTTATATTTTCATTTAGTATTTGCAAACTGGACTTTATTAGACTTGTACAATGAAATATATATTCAAGCAACAATTTTTATGATTTTTAATTTTTTTTTATATTCAATAGAAGAAAGTATAGGATTCGCAAACATTTTCGATCTAGGGTTTTTGATGGATTTTTTCGTTTTGAGAGCTGTAGAACACGATTTGACTCTTTTTAGAAAATGTCTGTCTGTGTGTGTGTGTGCGACAAAATTTTGTGGCGACTGTATCTCAGGTACTACTGCACAGAATTTCATGCAAATTAGTATGTAGTTTCACACTGACATAAATTAGTGCCTATCATCTTTTGGTAAAAATTGTCCAACAGCTTGTGTTGCCATCCCGCTTTTTCTACATGGTGGTATAGGACAAAACTTTGTATAAATGTGCATAAAGAGAATTATTTTTTGATAATCATTATTAAATTTAAAAGAATTATTTGTAACAGCGATAGTCAACTGGGAAAAAAAAATGTGTATGTAGGAGCTTCGCCTCCCCCCTGTGGGGAGTAAATTTTCATGATGGTTATATCTCAGAAGAGCTCGCCAATACCTTTAAACGAATGGTTGCACCATCTATCTGCGATAATTTAATTTTTTTTTTTTTTTTAATTTAATGTAATATTGAGAATAAAATTGACTTTTTTGGATATTTAGTGTTATACTTCTTCTCTAATATGGAAATCGCCTGCATAATCATGGGAGATAATTTTTTAAAATAATAATTTTAATAAATTATTTTTATTGAGTGAATTTGTATAGGAAAATATCGAAGAAAGTCATGTGGTGGCTGCAACAAACTAGTTGATATATGTTTTTCATAAGTTTGATATCTTTAAATTGCGTTTTCTCAATTTGGGTTTTTCCACGAATTCATGATCTTCACATTGTTAAAATTTCTACAGATATTTAAGAAAAGACTTCATTTTGTTTCCTTCCTTTTTTTCTTTTATTTGTATATATATATATATATATAAAATAAAACCTACTTAAATGAATTGGGGATTGATTTTGCAATATTTTTAAAAGAAAAGATATTAAAAATAAAAATATAACAAAATCACGTTTTTTTTTTTTTTTAGCACCGAGGACTATTAGCCTCAATCTATGGATTTTTACAATACCAGTATTACGATAGTTGGAATTTATCGAAATATATATATATATATATTCTGTTAAATTATTAAAACATTTTATTTCAAGTGAAAAAATGTTTTTTAAATGAATAGTGCAGCGATTTTTTATTATTATTTTTTTTACTATTTTTGTGATAGAGGGTACTTTATCCAACGTGTCATTAGGCCGAATAAAGGAATATTTGGTAATGTTTATGAAACGTACATCTTTTTCATTCGACAACACTACAAGTTTAATGCTGCTGTAATTTTTGATGGCTACTCTAAAAAGGCTTAAAAAAAAAAAGAACTTCGAAGACGACTAATGAAGAGAAATCACGGGATATTTTATTTACTGATGAGACAAGCCTTGTTGAAACTCAGTCCACATTTCTTAGCAATCTGAATAACAAAGAAAGATTTATTTATTTATTTTTATTTTTTATTTATTTATTTATTCTTAAAATTTTTACATAGACGTGCACTCTTTTTATTTATTTAATTTTTTATTTATTTATTTTTAAAAAAAACTATTAAATAATTTTTGATTCCACACCTAATTCTTTTAAGTTGATTCCATTAGACATTTAAAAATATATATAATTCTTTTCTTAAATATCTGTTTAAGTTTCAGCATTTCTAAGATCATGAATTCACGAAAAAATACAAATTAGAAAACGCAATTTAAAGATTTCAAATCCGTACAAAAATGTATCAAAAACCATAAATATTGTTGCTTGAATACATATTTTACTGAACAAAGCTAATATAGTTCAATTTATAAATATTAAATAGAAATATAAACTTTTGTATGAAATCTACTACAGTCCCCTTTAGTTGTTTTTGCGTGAAGAAAGAATCAATCCTGTAAAACCCGTTTCCCAGCATTAAGTGCGCGGATGTGGGAAACAGAACTTGCCTGCTCTTGCTTCAAAGTCGGTGAAACAAATTGCATCTCTTTCAATAAAGTCTTAAGTTTGACTTATGGGAGTTAGTTTTGCTAATTATGAAGAAAATGGATTTGTTGAAATGGAGTAATATTCGTGAAGCGTGGCTTGTCAGAGTTGCCTACCGTCCATTTAATTCGTCTCCACTAGAATGGAGACGAATGTGATGTTAATGCACGCGACTCCGGTTTCAGATGTCGCGTTGTGATAAATTATTGCACATTGAGCCTCATTAGGCCGTGATCTAATGAGCTTTAAAAAAAAAAAAAAAAAAAACTAGTATGTTGTGGCCAGCCACCACAAGACTCTTTTCTATATTTTCCTATACAAATTCACTAAGAGCAAATAATTTATTAAAACTATTATGTAATAAAATTGTCTAACATGATGAATGCAAATGATTTTCATCTTAGAGAAAACTAACACTAAATATCCAAAGAAAGATAGTTTTATTGTCTGTAAATAACATCTTAAAAAAATGCGTTTTCATAATGGTTATCTCACATATCAAGTTTCGTACAGTTATATGCCATACAAGTTGAGATAGAGCCTTCCCGTTCCCGTTATCGAGGAAATTTCCCGTATAACAGCGAGCCTCCCCTTAAATTGCGGAAATCGCTACAGAGCAGAGCCACCTGTTGAGCGGTTGACACCAAATGTTGATAGGCACTAATTTAGGTCAAGGTGCATCTACATATAAATTTATATACAATTCTGAGCAGTAGTCACGGAGATACAGTTGCCACAAAATTTTTGTCTCGCACACACACACAGACAGGCGAACAGACAGACATTTTCTAAAAACAGTAAAATCGTGTTCTGGATCTCTCAAAATGTGTAAATCCGTCGAAAACCGGAGGTCGAAAATTTTTACGAATCCTATATAGAAAAAGGTAAAAAATCGTAACTTTACAACCGATTTTTAATAAAATTAGAATTATCTATAAATAGTAAATATAAGTGCACAGTCGAAAAATCTTTAAATTTGGTTGAAAACTACAGATTTTATAGAAAAATAACATTTAATTAAATTTAAAGCGATCCATCCGCTGACATTTTATAATTTGTTCATCATATAGAAAATTATAGATTTTGTCTAAATGTGATATTTAATTAAATTCGAAGTTTGCTTTTATGCTTATATATAAAACTAACTCATGTATTTTATGAAATTGAATCCTCTTAAAATTTTAATTGTTTTTCTAAAATTCCGAAACTTTTTTTTTTCTTTTGTTTCTCACAACTTTACTATTTACAGTATATGCCTAAGATCAATTCATAAGGAAATAATGCTGAGATCAATGTCTTTAGAGCGCATTGTACATTGGTAAATAAGTCTGTATATATATTTATATTAACAAGTTAAAACGAACTTTCATCAATAAAAGTTCTCAAATGTATAGAAATTGAATTGATTGCGCCTCCATTGATCACATGCTTACAGAATTCAATTTACTAATGCATTGAGAAACTCTCCTCGATGCAAATAAAACGGAGAGATAAATCACACATAAAGTTACTTTTGAATCTGTTATTTCTTTTGCGGAAAAACCACGTTTCTCGGCAAACTTTTTGCGGCCATCACGATGTGTTTTCCAGCACTAAAAGCTTAAATATTTTTGGTATTTTTTATTCGGAAAGTTTATTAAATAAATAAATAAAGAAATAAAAGAAGAACGAAAAAATGTGCGGTTCGCATCGATCATTAACACTTTTCACCTTTACGTACTAGTTGCATATTTTAACATTCAATGTATTTTGCCTACGTGGTCACACATCGGACAGATAGAATGACAGAAAGACTGACATACAGATTAATTGAATTCATAATCACTCTTAAATACAGGCATGAGATTTTCCGCTTTTTTGCGATTTTCGTTTATTCCGCGGGTTTTTATTTTGTTAAAATCAAACTCCTATAACGATCAGTGTTCAAATGCTCCACGAAAAACTTTAGATTGTCAATCTTTTTCCACCCAAAATATAAATGTGAGTATTCATTTTAAACATGCTTTATCAGATTCTATAACATATAAAAGAACAGAATTATTCAATATTTCTCACTCATGTAATATTTTCTCCCCTCCCCCCCTTTTCATCTCTAACCACTGCCGATCAAACATTCTGCGGGAAGCCTTTTACTTTTGAATATTTATCCAACCACAATATTAATTTTAAACTTACTTTATGATATTCTAGAACCCATAAAGAAGGAGAATTGTGTTTAATATTTCTCTCATGAACTACTTTTTACACCCCCCCTTCTTTCCCCCTTTCCACCACCAGTCAATGTTATTAAATGTTGATTGCTAGCTAACTTTTTTTTTTTTTTTTTTAATACAGGTTTTATTGTGTTGATGTGCATTATTCTTTTCAGTTTAATTTGTCACTTTTAAAATATTTTGTATAGTTTTTTTTCCTGCGAGCATTATTTTTCATTTGAAATAAATTTTATGAACGTACATTTGTATAGATTTCCCCGCGCGTGTTATTTTTCTTTTAAAATTAATTTTATGAACACGCGTGTTTCCTCTTTTTTTTAATTTTCTGCACTCTCATGCCTGTAAATAATGTTGGAAACTATTAAAGACGTTCAACACAAACAGAAATGCAATTCCAGCAGATTCCAGTTGTATCCATTTAAGGTATTTGAATATTTTAAATCGTGTAAATCTTAACGCTAAAAATATCATATTCTATAGGAAACTTTTTTTTTTAGAATCAGCATATATAGTTACGCTCATCACTGACTGACTCTGTCACGCTTAAAAAGGCTAAGAGATTTCCTTGGACTCTGTCTGTGTGTGAACGCAAGTTGACACCTAATTTTCATACTTTAGTTAATTTTAAAAAATCTAATTGTGTGATCGATAAGCTGTTTAATCCGACGGATTCAGAAAAATCGTCCCTTTCATTTGGTACCTTACTTGTAACGAATTTTTGATTAGGATTTTTAAAATTAATTAAAATATGAAAATAGACATAGCTTTAAAATAAACATTTGAATTTTTAATTGTTGCCATTTTTTTTTTTCAGCATAAAATGGAATGTGGTTTCACGTGAAAAAATAAAAAATAAATATTAAATTTGCTCATACATAGGAAAAAATAACGTCTATAAAATAATAATAATAATTTTAAATTTTAAAGGTAACGAAGAGATAAATAAAGTGCAAAAATTTCGCACGGGCTTGCTAGCATGAATAATAAATGTCAATTTCATTGTTATTTTTGCAGTACAAAGTTATTTAAATCTGATTTATAAAAATACCTCTCATAAAACGTAGTGCGTTGGCATTCTTTTGGGTGACCCTGTACATAAACCAGTTATGATATTTATATCATTTTCAATTGAGAAATGTGACATAGGGTATTTGAATAACATGTATCATTATGAAGAATTTCTAAAAATATTTAAGTACGCTAGAGCCGACCACTCGGGCAAGAAAGTCAGATGGATAGACTCATTCAAATCGTAATCACACTTAAACTTTGTTAGAAAATGTTAAAAACGCTTAATGAAAATGAAATGCAGTTACAACAAATTCTAATTATAGCCCTTAATGTATCTGAATGTTTTTGTATGTACCTGTAAATTGTAATGCTAATCATACTATTTTCTGTATAAAATATTTTTTGTGCATATGAATAATAAATGTCAATTTCATTAAGATTTATACAAAATAAAGGTTTTAAAATATGGTTAATAGAAATGCTTTTCATATAATGCAGTGCTTTTGGAATTGTTTCGAGTATCCCTGTACACAAACCAGTGGTAGTATTTACTCCATTTTCAATAGGGAACATCCCAAAACAAACGAGTAATAAGTACCAGTTTTAAGGAATTCGACGAACATTTACGGGAATTAAAGCGCGGTTAGACAGACAGACAATCCAAAGTCTTTGGACAAAGTACTTTTCCCAAACAATCCAAAGTACTTTTCAACTTTGGGGGAAAGTATTAAAAAAGACAGTTATAAGAATTGGTTAAAATTAAAGCATTGAAGAATTCTAAATCTATATTTTTTAAAAGTTTTTGGATATAAAAACCTATATTTCCCGCTCTATACAAGCGTTGTTTATATATTAGTAGCAGGCTACGTCCGCTTCGCTGGTCACTAAATTTAAATGGATTTTCAAAAGAATTGAATCACTATTTATTTTTATATCACATTTTGGGATTTGTAACATAATTAAAAATTTCTTTTAAGGTCAAAAAGCCAAAATAACATATTACAAATAAAATAAAATATTTCTTCCGTTTTTGCACTCGTTTTGCAACAATGCTCTATGGTCTTATGTGAATAATTCTCAAGAATGAATTAACAATTCTTTACAATTTTAATGGATTATGTATGGGAAATAAGTACATTGTAATTTAAAAATTGCAGCTCTTAGAACTTCAAAACTGATAATTTTTAAAAAGTTATTCATTATTCTCTAACTATTCTTAGACTGTTTTTTGTTTAATATTAGACTGTTATTATAAGATAAAAGCAATCGAATTATATCGCGTTGTGGAAATTTGCAACGTGATATCTTTAAATCTAATAACTTGACGTATGTAGTGTCCTCACAAAAAATGAACAGTTTTTAGAGTTTTTTTTAAAAAAGTATAACATCTATGCAGTATCTTTTTTAAAAAATCATCAGTTTTTACTAAAAACAAATGGCTGACATTCATCGAAAGCAATTGAATGATATCGCGTTGGAAAACTTTGCAACGTAACATCTTTAAATCTAACTTGATGTATATAGTGTCCTCACAAAAAATGAACAGAGTTTAGAGCTCTTTTAAAAAAAAGTATAACATCTATATAGTATCTTTAAAAAAAATTCATCAGTTTTTACTAAAAAAAAATGGCCAACTTTCATCACCAAAGTAGTTAATTCTAGACCAATCAAAAATAGGAGTGGTCCGCCCGAATGTGTTCCGCCGACAAACTCTTTGCTTTATTTATATAAGATGCCTTTATTTTTCATTTAAAGCGCAATATATTATATTTTGCGCTTTATAATTTCGGAGGAATGAAGGTAAGCAATTTTTTATTTACTGCTTATTTGTAAAGCGAATCAATTTTCAACAATTGGTTTAAAATATCATAAGTTTTTTTTTTTTTTTTTTTTTTAATTTTTAAATATTTCTGTTATAAAATCGATGTAAGGTAATTGTTAATTGAATTTTTTTTTCATTACGCTCTTACTTAAATACTATATTATTATAACTTATCCATTTATTATAAAAACGCTATAGTATGGTAGACATTTTAAATTGTTCTGTAAATTACTGTCTTAGAACTATTAAATTTTGTACATATATGCGTTGTAATATAACAATATTAAAAATTTTAAAAGTTTTCAGAAACTGTTTAAAATAATAATAATAATAACAAAATTCAAAATTTAAAAATTTTGAAATATTTTATGCTTACTAGTGTTCATCCCCTCCCCCCCCCGCCCCCACCACCACTCCGTCTCGATGTTAAATTGTTATAGTTTAGCAATATATTTAAAACATATTTGAGTATTAATTTGTGGATTTATTGATAAATTATTTTATAAAAAATATTTGTATGTCTAAATATTAATATCGTGTACATTTTCAACATTAAAACGTAAAAATATTTAAACAATCACGATAATAATGATTTATCAATAAATCTGCAAAGTAATACCGAAATATGCGTAGAATATATTGTTAAACTATGAAAATGTAAAATTGATGAAAAAATAAATAAATAAATAAAAACTAATTATAGCATGGAACATTTCAAAAATTAATAAATAAAGTAAGATTTATAATTAGTTTTTTATTTATTTAAATAGTTTTTGAACATTTTTATGCATTTAACCCCTTGAACTGAAATGACGAGTCCAGCTCGTCATGAATTTCCCGACACTAATTATGTTCTTATATGTATATATAACAATAAACATTCATATAAATGTGTGAAACAAATATTATTTTTAGTAATAAGAAATTATTTGAGCAACAAAACCGTAAGTTTCTATATCAATCCCTCCTCTTAAAATTAAGAAAATTAAATTGTCTGCATGAGCAGTGCTGACTGAAAATAAATTGCAGTTCAAGGGGTTAATATTAAGCGTTTCAACGCATGTGTATGCAGAATTTCATAACTCTAAAACAGTAATTAAAAAAAAAAAAAAAAAAAAAAAAAAACTTATCCATCATTCCTTTAAAAACAAAAATTAAACACGCACACACACACACACACATACAGTCGAATCTCGTTAACATGAATCTCAAGGGGAATAAAAATTTGTTCATGCTATCAGTAACGCAGAAACTAATCTTCATTTTGACGAGGATTGTGGAATTTCATATATATATATATATGTATATTTCCTATATTTTTTTTTCCTGTATATTAAATTAAATTCTGTATAAGTAAATGAAAATGTAACAACGTTAAATAAATAAGTTTATAAAGCTAAAATTTACGAGAATTTTTATATACTGCTTTTAGATTTCAGAAAAAAAAGATAGTTGGAGAAGGCATGAGGTAAAACTCTGTTGCATCCCTGTAACATATAGCATTTAATAACAGTAACGTATTTTAAATAATTATTTGATCTCAACTAATGATTACGTATTCAAGTAACAAATGGACTCATAATATTTTGTTCTAGTTGTCTTTTTACTGTAACCGTAAGATGTCTCCTCTATTTTTATGTAAAAAATGATTACCTGATGATGCCATAATGTTTTGGCGAAAAGCTTTCAAAACGATTTTAGTAAGTTTTAATACGTGTTTTTAAAGTGTTGTTTAATGTATTTTAATTAGCAACATATTTGACCACAATATCGGGAGGAAAGGGTGGGGTGTAATTTATAAGTATCTCTTTGTGCAATTCTTTAATATTTACGGTGTTCAATTGCATTTAGAGAAGGTACTATTTCAGAGAGATAATTTAGGTTGCTAAAGGGAATTATTATTTATCTAATTATAAATAATAAAGCTTTTCATGATAGGACATTAAATAACGATATATATATATATATATATATGCTTTTACTATGTGAATAGGATACGTGAATTCACTTTGAAAATAAAATGAGCGTTGTGTCATGTGGGGAAAAGCAAAATAAGGAATTTAAAAATGCTTAGCTGAAGCGTTACATTAAAGAAAAAGAAGAAGAGAGACGATAAAACAGGAGGGATTATTCCTTTATTATATATATATATATATGTATATATATATATATGTATGTATGTATGTATAAATGTATGTATGTATATATATATATATATATATATATATATATATATATATTATTATTATTATTATTATTATTATTAGATAAATTTCAAATTTTATTTAATAAAGTTTATTTTTGTATTAATAATAATAATAATAAATATATAAATGAGAAATGTAAATTACATGTATATATATATATATATATATATACAGAGAGAGAGAGAGAGAGAGAAGTCAAAATTTGCGTCTAGTTATTATTTAAGTAACATAATGTGAATTCACAAGTACTGTAGAACTTAACTTCAACCTTCAAACTTTTTGAAAATAAAAGATGGATTTTTTACTTTGTATCGAAAATTCATAGTTTGTCTCTTTCTCCGTACCTTAGCAACAAAATCGCCGCATTCAACAATATTTTGGTTCTCTTTTTCCTTTTAAAGCACGTGACTATACACACACGACCACTCTGCCCTCTGCCGGAACGAGGGACTGTGTGTACATGTGCCGGGCAGTTGACGGATTTCCCATGTTGTACTTACTGCGGAAAGTAGGGAGAAGGAAGAAAATTTCTACGCAAATCACAAACTCGTGAAAATATAAATAGCGCCTATCCAAAGGATATTTCATTGTGTATCTATTATTATATAGCTGTATTCCATGTTAATGATGCCATTCATCTTAAACAAATTCTGTTCGGATGTTCGCCGTTTTCTGCAGTTTGTTTACTAAATGTGAAATGCAGGGATACGTTTCTTGCAAGTGTGTATTTCACTAGCTTTGCTTCGTGTATAGTTACAAGTATATATAGGTACGAACGAGATATTTATAGATATTAAAAAAAGAGGATGAACGATTTATTTACATAAATATCGCAGGAAATTTTTTTGAGATTATTCATGAAAATGTTATAATGCTTACAATTGTATCCTAAAATTTTATCTTGGAAAATCTTCGCAAAGTAACAAATATGGATTTTAAACATGTAGTAATTATTAAATTTGTCATTAGGAAAATTATTTAAAATTTCTTTTATAAATTTCTAAAAATTGAAATTTATATATCTTGTACGTGACATACATTATTATTTATTAATTAATATTAAAAGAAAATAATTTACGTTCATGAATGTAGATTCAAAGGTGCCTATAAAGTTAATAAGATATAAAGAAAATTTGTTCACTTTGCGTAATAACAATTCATCAGTTGATAAGAAATATGTCATGTTTACAATTGTATCGTATGAATATGTCTAGAAAATTTTAGTAATGTTGTAAATCTGTATTCTGTAGTTGTCAGCAAGTATAGAATTTAAAAAAGACATAATTAGAACATCTTCTAAAAAAATTTAAAATAATAAATGTATGTATATTTAAATTACTGTTAATCCGTTAATTGGACAATTGCATTTCTTATCAGTGTATAGTAAATAGGTATTTTGAAACTTTTCGAGAAAAATTATAAAAAGTAAATGATTGTTATTTATATCGTTGTTAAATTTGTAGAGTCTACAGTTGCAATTTAAAAAAAATAAATAAATAAAAAAGTCTAGAAATTTTTTATGAAATAACATTTTAAGAAAAAAAAAAGAAAAAAAAAAAATAACTATAGCTGTATCTTATTTTAATTTTCTTAATATAGAGCGTTAGAGTTAAATTTATTGATAAAAAATTATAGAAATTTAACAAAGCATCAGGAAAATTTTATGTGTATGATACGTTTCATGAGCTTTTTTAAATGGTATGAGAAAATAAAAATACTAGAATAGTAATACCACTCATTATTCAAAAAGCAATCGTAGCTAAAAAGAAATATAAATACATCTGAATTATTAGAGTGGTCTTTTCTTAGGAAAATTATTACTGTATTGATTAAAAAGGAAATGTTTTCAATAGTTAAATTATGAAAAGATATTTTTCAATCAATAGTGGAATGTTTTGTAAGACATTCGTCGTTATATTCATAAAATTCAAGTAATATACTTAATGGGATATTACAAGGAAGGACCGTTATTGCAATTTATATAAGTTATTCTACGTAATTCTGTTTTGCAGAAAAAAATACAATTAAACGTTCACTTCATAATTATTCATTGTTGTTGCTATACTGTGATAGAGAAATATATTATACATGTTTTTATATTTAAAAAATATTCGTGTATGTACACAGAGTGCTTAAAAATGACTTAGTGCTTAAAATGTGACTTTGAAAATTTTGTACGTTTTCAAATACGGTGTTTAAATTGTCGATATTAATGCTAATGATAGTTGTGTCATAATTTTGTTTTTCCAACACCGTGTCTATCTAAGTAAAAAATTACTCATGTGATAAAATGTATTATTGCACATTTTTAATTCATTTTCACATGTTATAAATGTGGGAAACATCCAAAATGTTAAACAATTTTCCCATTTTAGATGGCTGAGAGGTTTTTGTTTTGTTCAAGTGAATTTTAGTTTGAAGAAATTTATAAAACAGCCATCACGCTGAATCATTTTTTAGGAGCAACGAAAAATAAATAAATAAATAATAATAATAATAATATAATGTTATTAATATTTCATAACTAAAATATAATTAATAAACTAGAGCCTTATTTTAATAATGTTTCCTGTTTCCAGATTTGTTTAAAAATAGATAGAACAATCTAGAAAAAAGTTCCTTACAAATTTTCAAATTTCTAAGACAAATTATTGTGAATGGAAAGAAAAATAGTTATAGTCCAGTTTTTCAATTAAGTTTGTGACATATATACATATAATTATCTATATTAGATAACGAAATGTGATTGTTTATTCTGAGAAAAACATTTAGCATTATCAGAAGACAAAGGATTTACTGAATATTCTCAAGTTCCCTTACAAAAGGATTGATTTCTAAATGTAAGGAATCATACTTTTATTGAAATCAATAACTAGTCATTTCATCAAAAGATTTCAAGTTTATTCCTAACGTTTACAAAGAAACAGATTTGTGTATTGAAATCAAAATCGATTGCTTCGGCAAGTGCTTGGCCACCTATTCCTAACTATGCTATTTAGAATTTAATGTAGTGATATGAAGAAAACCAGTGGCGGCCACCGTTCCCGTCGGAGCCTCAGCACTAGGAGTCAGTCTTTAGATTCTCAAAAGTTATCGTCGCAGTTACACTGGTTATGGAAGGTAAGGAAACATTTTTTCTTTAAACTTAATTTTAGTTACAAAAGAAATTGCTGGGGGCCGGAGAAAAATCTATCTTTGATTAATTTTAATGTAGGGCGAGAGTCATTTTGTAAAACATATGTTTTTTCTCTCTATTATTATCTAAATCAGATGATTTGCCAACTTTTCATTTCTTTTAAATTCTCTACTATTTTTCATAATTTCGTTCATTATTAACTAACCGACCAGCTGCTTCGCGGACCCTGAAAATTCTGACCGTCGCGAACTCCCACTCGTTGTTGTCTGCGGCGTTCTCAACCAATGTGTTGCTTTAAACAATTCTGACCTTGTCAAACACTAACAGCCTATTTGCATCCCGTTAAGATTTTGTCTGCAGCAAATGCCCGCTTGCAGATGCCTGCGACGCCCTCTTTCCTTTAGCAGCTACCCCCAGCCTGTTCGCGTCGCGTGAAAAATCTCACTGTGTAAATTTCCAAACCCTTTAGCCTGATATCTTGCATTGAACACCGGACTCACTTACTGCCTTACTTTACTTGCTAGGAAAAAAGTAAAGGAAAGAAAAGAAAAGTAACACAAATAAATTACACAGGTCTACATCTTAAATTTTGATTTGATAATTTTGACTGATCGTTATATTTTTGGTTTGCTGAAACCAAAGCCGAAGCCAGTTTTTCTCTTTCGCGTATAGTACAGATTTTTGTCAATACAGGGTGTCCGCCGACACATTTTTTCTGGGACTCTTCCACCAATATAATTATACGATAACTTTTGAAGTATGTTTCAATTAATGCATGTACTAGAAACTACCGAAAATGAAGAAATTGTATCGGGAGACACCCTATAGTGACAAAAATCTATACGTAAAAGAGGAAATCTGGCTTCATTTTCGGTTTCAGCGCGCCAAAGAGCATGTGTATCGAATTAAATTATTAAATAGAATTTTATAACATTAATTTTGTAGACCCGTGTGATTGATTATCGCTAAAATTTCAGCTCTATATTTCGTTTAAAAATAAATAAATGTAAACAAATACATTTTTTGCAAATAGAACACCAGTTTAAGAAATATTTTTATCGTTCATTTCTTAACTGTAAATGTACATTACTTATTAACTACAGCATCATTTTCTGTAGATTTTTGTAAAATAAAAAATAGCTCAAAAACAACATCTAAAGTTGTATTTGTAACACTATATGATTTTCTAAAGATATACCGGTGTAAAACATTTGGTGGATCTATGTGACCCCTTTCTATTGATGATTAACGTATTCATACACGTACGGGCAATTTTATTATTATTAATCGAAATTGACATCAAAATAGTTATAGCTATTTATTTCTATAATGTTTTCTTTTTCAGCGAAGATAGGATTACCGGTGGAAACTCAATTACTCGGAGATTGACAACCTGTCATTTGTTATTTTAAATCACCCAAATTCTTTATTTTCTGATTTTTCATCAAAATAATTGAGAGGATTTGACACTTTGACTTGCCACCGTAGAAGGTTTCATATAAAAGCTTATATTTCTATTTAATATTTATAAACTGAACTGTATTAGGTTTGTTCACTAAAATATATATTAAAGCAACAATTTTTATGGATTTTGGCGTATTTTTTTTTTACAGATATGAAGTCTTTGAATTTGGTTTAATCACTTTGCATTTTATCATGATTTTCAAAATACCAAAACTTCTTTTGCAGATATTTAAGAAAAGATTTATTATATTTTGGATGTTTAATAGATCCCACTTAAAAGAATTAGGGAGGGATTTTGAAATTTATCAATTAGTTTTTGAGAAAAAAGTCTAAAATGTATGTCTAAGAACTATGCATGTCTATGCACTATGCACATGCACTGTAAAGTGCATGTAAAATTTTGAAAAAAACAAACAAACATGATTTCTGATACATTTTTATCAGCATATATAGTTACGCTCATCACTGACTGATTGACTCGGTCACGCTTAAAAAGGCTAAGAGATTTCCTTGGAGTCTCTCCGTGTGTGAACCCAAGTTGACACCTAATTTTCATACTTTAGTTATTGTTAAAAAATCTAACTGTCCGATCGATAAGCTGTTTAACCCGGCGGATTTAGAAAAATCGCATCTTTCATTTGGTACCTTATTTGTAACGAATTTTCGATTAGATTTTTTAAAATTAATTAAAATATGAAAATAGACATAGCTTTAAAATAAACATTTGTTGCCATTTTTATTTTTACTTATTTATTTATTTTTATTTTTATTTATTTATTTTATTTCATTTTTTCCCAAGCATAAAATGAAATATGCTTTCACGTGAAAAAGAAAAAATATATAAAATATTAAATTTGCTCACGCATATGGAAAAATGACGCCTATAAAATAATAATAATAATTTTAAATTTTAAAGGTAACGAAGATATAAATAAAGTGCGAAAATTTCTCGCACGGGCTTGCTAGCAAATGAATTATATGAAGTGAGAAATAAATAAAATGAAATGATCATTTATCAACGGGCTCCGTAGTCACCCTACAACTAACTACTTTTTAATAACTTTTCTTTTAATTATATTGCAAAATACATCCTTAATTCTTTTAAGTAAATTCTGTTAAACATCCAAAAAAATATTAAGTCCTTTTTTTAAACATCTGTAGAAGTTTTAGCATTTTGAAGGTCAAGAATTCATGAAAAAATGCAGACTGAGGAAATGCAATTTAAAGATTTCAAATCTGTAAAAAAAAAAAAAAAAAAAAAAAAAAAAAAAAAAAAACATATGAAGTGTTGCCAGAATAATATTTTATTGAACAAACCTAATATAGTTCAATTTATAAATATTAAATGGAAATATAAGCTTTTATAGCAGGGTTTAAACTGCCATTAGTTTTTTTAGCATTTTGCTAAAAGGTATCATATTTTGCTAAAACAAGTCGGTCAGAATTTCGCTAAAAAGCTAAAACTGGATAATTGTATAAAATATCTCTAAAAATAATTCAGATTTTTTTTTTTTTTTTTTTTTCTAATATTTGCAGGCAAAAACTACGAAAGGACTGAAATTTTTGGGAATCCTTATTTATATAGTAATTTGGATTTATTTTTAATTTTCAATGATTGAATTTAAATGCAAAAATATTTAAAAGTATGTTAGAATTCAGATTTTGCTTCATAGAACCATTTTTAGTACTAGTATTTCACGATTATCTACCACTACACTTTACTTGATTTTTAAATTGCTTTTTCATTTTACACATATGATATGAATATCTCTTTTTCTATTGTTAAAATAAAAACATAGTTTCCCTGATTAATATTTTTAAAGTCACAAATATGGATGCTTGGTTAAAATCATCAATGAACAAAAGGAATAGAAAACAAAACTGAGGATAACAAAGCTAAGTAAAAGAAATCAATGGTATCCAAAGAATTAACTTTCGAAAAAGCTAAAATAGTGCTTGCCTATTTTCGCTAAAATGCTAAAGTAATTTTTTTGCCAGGTTAAACCCTGTTTTATAGGAAAATTTCAGTGGTGCCTTGTCAAGTGTGACAAGTCCCCTTAAAGTCATCTAAAAACTTGTAAATGAATCAAAAAAGTGTGTTTGTAGCAAAAGTTTGTGATTTCGATATTTCCGGATTTATAGTCCATCAAAGAACCTATAAAAAATACAAATACCTATTTTACTAGGAGGACAATCAGAAATTTAAAATGGTGAATATTTAACGAGGAAGGGCCAAGCGAAAAACGAATATCTCGAAAAACGTGTACCAAACGAACAGAAACAGAATGATGAAATTCTTTTTTCCATTTTAAATTGTAATACAGGCATGAGATTTTTCCGCGGATCCGCGATTTTCCGCTTTATGTGATTTCCGTTAATTCTGCGTTTTTTTTTTTTTTTTTTTTTTTTTTTTAATCAAACTCCAATAACGATCAGTGTTCAAACGCTCCACGAAATACTTTAGATTCTCAATCTTTCTCCATCCAAAATATAAACGTCAGTATTCATTTTAAACGTACTTTATCAGATTCTATAACTTATAAAAGAACAGAATTATTCAATATTTCTCACTCATGTAATTTTTTTTTGTCCTGCTCCCTCCCCCCTCCTTTTTTTTTTTTTTTTTTTCCTTCTCTAACCATCGCTGGTCAAACATTCTGCTGGAAGCCTTTTATTTTTGAATATTTATCCATCCACAATAAAAATATCAATATTAATTTTAAACTTACTTTATGATATTCTAGAACCCATAAAGAAGTAGAATTGTGTTTAATATTTCTCTCTCATGAACTACTTCCCCCCCCCCCTTTCCCATTTTCAATCACCAATCAATGATTAAATGTTGATTGCTAGCTAATGTGTTTTTTTTTTTTTTTTTTTTTTTTTTTTTTAAAAAACACATGTTTTATTGTGTTCATGTGCATTATTTTTTTAGTTTAATTTGTCACTTTTAAAATATTTTGTATAGTTTTTCCCTGTGCGCATTATTTTTCATTTGAAATAAATTTTATGAACATATTTGTATTAGTTTTTCCCCGCACGCGTTATTTTTCATTTGAAATTAATTTTACGAACACGCGTGTTTCCTCTTTTTTTAATTTTCTGCACTCTCATGCCTGGTAATGTGTTATTGATAATTTTATTTAGCATTAATAAATATATAAATGGACTTTATTGGGAATTAAATACCATAGAGTTATTGGTCGGATGAGAATTCTTTCCTTAATCCGTTGCCTAAATTCAAGCCAGACATTACAAATTTATTCCGGTTCAAGTGGTCTGGTTTATAAGATTGCAAATTGAAAAAGTTATAAAATGTGATAATTCACTCGATAAGAGAAGCTCTCCAAAATTATATTTTCCCTAAATTTGAGCATTTTTAGCTAAAATTTGTAACCTTATCAATTCTCCCATTAAATTTTTCCTTGTATTGGCGTTTTAGATCAAAGAAGATTAAAAAAAAAAAAAAAATAGATTAATATCCGTTTCTATGAAAATTTTTACTCGACTAACTAGAACTTTTCTTATCACACGCACACATACAAAAAAAAAAAAAAAAAAAAAAAAGTACTGTAAAGTAATCGTTGTAAAATAATTTTTATATTTTGAAGTTATATTTCCTTATGTTGGTTCGTAATTCTTATCAGAGTCCAACGTCCTGTGGGCGACATACATTTTTTATCACTTTATGATAACGGATCGTACTAAAAAAACAGATTCATGGAGTTATAAAAGAATGAAACATACAAATGAAGAATCTACTTGATTTGTTTGGGTATAGAGGCTGATTCCCAGGGTTTACAAAAAAAAAAAAAAAGCCCAATGGGTTTTTACGGTTTTGAGTAATATTTTATTTATTTATTTTTCTCTTTTTTTTGTTTGTTTCTTTTCTTTTCTTTCCTTTTTTTTTATACCTGAAGTATAATATTAATAAGACAATTTAAAAAAAAAATCAAAGTTTTATTTTTAATTATTCATTAAAATCAAATTTTTAAAAATGTAATTTTAAATTTTCTAAAGTCTTTTTAAAATTAAGTTAAAAGGAATTTGTTAAAAAAAAATAATAAATAAGTAATTGTGCTTTAAATATTCTAAAATTCTTTTTATCTGCCCTTTATAACAAAAAATTTCATCGAAATAATTATTTATTATTGATTTATTAAATTTTTCGTTTTCAATAGATCTTCGTCAAATGTTTTGAATCATTGTTCCTCTATTAATTAAAATTATTTCACTGTTATAGTTTTCAGATATTTTTTAAAATTTGATTTTTGTTTATTTATATTTTCCATTCTTTGAGTCCCACAATTTCATTTATATTGACCTACAACTCTGTTTTTTCTTGCTTTTATTTGCTTTTGTATTTTTTTTTTTTTTTTTTTTTTTTCAAGAAAGTTTTTTTTTTTGTTGTTGTTGTTGTTGTAAGAATATACATATAGGGTGAATGCACCAGTGACTGACACTTTTAGAGCAATCTCTGATGTTTTTAATGTTCTAGTCATCAGAAAATATTTTTAGAAATCTTAAGTTAATACATATGCCGTGAAAGGCATTCAGAATCACATATAGTATGTTAAAATATTTAAATATATACATTTGGTAACTATTATTTTTTTTATGAATTTTTATTTGACACCCACTCAAAGTTCCAGTGATTGACACTGCCAGTTTTTCCTTTTATTAGTAATTGTCATCCTATGTTCCAGTGTTTGACACTGCTAGTTATTCATTTTACCAGTTATTAGCACCCTATGCTCCAGTGTTTGACATAAAACGTTAAAATTCTTATATGTAAAATATATGATTTTATTATTTTTCTTATCTATTAATTATTTCGGGATAGATGTCAATTGCTGGAGCATGCCAATCACTGGAGCACGTACCCTATATAATATATATATGTATGTATGTATATATATATATATATATATATATACACTGATGGAAAAAAAAATCCCAACACCAAGAAAAAATTATTGCACAGTAATGAAATTTCAGCAATACATTTGTCTAGGTAACATATTTAATTGATTAAAGTTTCAAGATCACAGGTAGAGCCATTGGCGAGAAGAGCCATTTCAAATGTGAAATGTTGGTACATTAGTAACCGGTGTAACCGCCAGAATTTTGAATGCAAGCATGCAAACGTGCATGCATTGTGTCGTACAGGCGTCGGATATCAGTTTGTGGGATGGAGTTCCATGCCTGTTGCACTTGGGCGGTCAATGCAGGGAAGGTAAAAGTTGGTTGTGGATGACGCTGGAGTTGTCGTCCAATGATGTCCCATACGTGCTCAATTGGAGAAAGATCTGGTGATCTAGCAGGCCAAGGCAACATGTCGCCACTCTGTAGAGCATGTTGGGTTACAACAGCGGTATGAGGGCGAGCATTATCCTGTTGGAAAACACCCCATTGAATGCTGTCCATGAATGGCAGCACAACAGGTTGTATCACTAGACTGATGTACAAATTTGCAGTCTGTTTGCGTGGGATAACCACGAGAGTGCTCCTGCTGTCATACGACATTGCTCCCCAAACCATAACTCCAGGAGTAGGCCCTGTGTGTCTAGGCCGCAGACAGGTCGCTAGCAGGCGTTCACCTGGCCTCCTTCTAACCAACACACGGCTATCACTGCGACCAAGGCAGAACCGGCTTTCATCAGAAAACACAACAGATCTCCACTCCTTCCTCCAATGAGCTCTAGCTTGACACCACTCACGTCGCAAACGGCAGTGTTTTGGAGTCAGTGGAATGCACGCTACAGGGCGTCTGGCTCGGAGCTGTCCTTGAAGTAACCGATTTGTAACAGTTCGTTGCGTCACTGTGGTGCCAACTGCAGCTCAAATTTTAGCTGCAGACGCAGTACGATTAGCCACAGCCATACGCCGAACACGGCGGTCTTCCCTCTCAGTAGTGCCACGTGGCTGCCCGGAACCCGGTCTTCTTGAGGCAGTACCTTCCCTTGACCACTGCTGCCAACACTCATGCACAGTGGATACATTCCTGCCAAGTCTTTCTGCAATATCGCGGAAAGAAAACCCACCTTCTCGTAGCCCTACTACACGACCTCGTTCAAACTCAGTGAGCTGTTGATAATGGCTTCTTCGTCTTCTTAGAGGCATCCTTGACTAACATTAACCCACTGCGTCAAATCTCAACTGTAAATAACGATCACGAACCTTACAGCGCTTATTTAAAGCAAACCTCATTTGCATGTTCATAGTGTCGCTACAAGCGCCACACTTATGCGCGTAGCTCGAAATTTGAATCGACGTCATCTTTCAGATGTATAACACGCCTACCAAATTTCGTTTATCTAGCACAGCTCCTTCCCTGTGTTGGGATTTTTTTTTCCATCAGTGTATATATATATATATATATATATATATATATATATATATTTATAAGTTCTTTTTTTTTTTTTTTTTTTTATAAGAAAAGAAATGCGAAAATTTCTCATGGGTTTGCTAGTTCATTTGTAAAACATAATCCTGAAATGTCAATACTCTTAAAATATATATATATATATATATATATATATATTGTTTAAGAAAAGAGTTTGTTTTTGTTATACTGATGAATAAAACATTCATCTTTAACTTGTAAAAGCCTCTGATGCATTATAATTTGGAGTGGAGTTAAGATTACTTTTCGTTACTACTTATTCCAGCAAATAAAAGCCTCACGTAATCATGATAAAACGAAGTTTTCTATAGGAAAATGCACTTACCATCGAATGACTTCTAAGAAAAAAGGTTATTTTCGAAGGCGATAACATTTCATTTGGGAGATTTCTGAAAGTGACATAATTCTAACATGTTATAAAAATCATTTTGATTTTATCTTTATTAAAAAATTACATCATTTTGAAATATTCACAGTAAAATATTTAAATCGCATGCATGAAATTTTGACGAAATTGTATTATTTCGAGTTTTTGAAAACCTCTACTTAGGAAAAAAATGTATTCTACATAGCAAATTTGAGGTTTCTAACAGCATTATTATTATAGAAATCATACAAAACTGATATTTTCAAAAGGGTTTTACCTCACACCCCCTCCCATTGCGCATGCGCTAAAGATGTCAAATACCCACAGAACTTCAAACTTGGTAATAAGATATGACTGTGTTAAGTTTGGTTGAAATGGTTGAGTGGTTTATGGGGAGGTGTAAGACACACCCACACTTATACACACAATGACTTTTATTTATATAAAAGATTTTTTTTTTTTTTTTTTTTTTTTTTCATTTGTTAATGAAAGGGGAAGGGGGAGGGTGGGCTTTCAAGATCGAAGATTTAGAATGTATGAAAGGAAAAAAAATTATTAAAATCATTGTATATCAAGTCAAGTGTTGAATTTTAAAATTATTCATGAATATAAAAATGATGCATTTCGCGCAACTTCTATATTTTATTAAAAATGAAAAAATTCCTAAATGAACTCAGATTTACATATCTCAATCTGTATCTGTAACTTTATTGTATTCCATTAACATTAATTATAACTTTTCCAAAAATAAAATAAAATAAAATAAAATAAATCTCAAATGCCTTTTAAAATGTTCTTTGAAAAATGACCTAAATCAGCGAAATTACTGAATAATCGAATTTAAGAAGTACGCCATTTAAAATTCATACATTAATTTTAAAAACTTTCTGTGCGTCATTTCCATTATTATTTTGATGAATGATGGTAATACTAGTATGGCTCAAAAATCATAAAATTTTCTTTTCTTCGATGTTTAATGTAATTTTAGGTCTTGTGTGTTATTTTTAAACATAAATAATTGCATAGGGTGTAAATCTGCCAATATTTTGCTTAAAATAAATGATAAATGTATATATTTTGGAAGTATTCCAAGAAATGAGAAGAAATCTTTTCCTCGGCTATTTTAGAAATTTTGATCTGCAATCATTAATATTGATCGATCTATAACTGCTGTGTAACATTTGAAACCAATGTAAGAGCTCTCTTAATATATTTTGCACTGCTTCCCGTGCTAATAAAAGATAAAATTCGGACTGTGTTTTAAAATAAGTAAATAAATAAATAAATAAGATAATAATAATCTGGTGTGGCATACACACCGCATTCTCTTACCCTACATTATTATTATTATTATTATTATTATTATTATTATTATTATTATTATTATTATTGTGTGTGTGTGTGTGTGTGTGTGTGTGATAAAAGACCTTTATAATAAGAATATATAAAATTGACCTAGCTAATCAAGACTCCCATATATATATATACATATATATATATATATATATATATATATATTTAATTATCCAATTAATACATATGTCATAAACACATCATAAAGAGAGTTAAACAGCAAATTTGAAAGATATCAAGACAGTCTTATAACACACAGATTACCGTAATTTTAAACTGACCTGCCTAATCAAGAGGCCTACCAATTTTTCTGTAATAACAGACTAATACAATACAGAAGGACATATAATTTATTATTATTATTATTTTGTGATGAAAGACGTTTTCTAGTCAGAATATATAAAACTGACTTAGCTAATCAAGACTCCCATAATTTATTATTATTATTATTATTATTATTATTATTATTATTATTATTAACACATATGTCATAAACACATCAAAAAGAGAGTTAAATAGCAAATTTGAAAGATATCAAGACAGTCTTATGACACACAAACTACCGAAATTTTAAATTATCTTGCCTAATCAAGAGGCCTACCAATTTTTCTGTAATAACCAACTAATACATACAGAAGGACATCTAAAACGGAATTCATGTAACAAATTTGAAAAAAAAAAAAATCGGTAGAGCCGTTTTTGAGATACCGACTTTCGATCCCACTTGCAAATTTCACAAAAGCTTAACAAACTTATTTGTGTACCGGATATTGACTATTACATAAGGAAGGTTATTATTATTATTATTATTATTATTAACACATATGTCATAAACACATCAAAAAGAGAGTTAAATAGCAAATTTGAAAGATATCAAGACAGTCTTATGACACACAAACTACCGAAATTTTAAATTATCTTGCCTAATCAAGAGGCCTACCAATTTTTCTGTAATAACCAACTAATACATACAGAAGGACATCTAAAACGGAATTCATGTAACAAATTTGAAAAAAAAAATCGGTAGAGCCGTTTTTGAGATACCGACTTTCGATCCCACTTGCAAATTTCACAAAAGCTTAACAAACTTATTTGTGTACCGGATATTGACTATTACATAAGGAAGGTTATCCAAGGCAGTTGATATAGCGAGTTTAAAGAAAATCGGTAAAGCATTTCTTCAAGACACCCAATTCTCAGAGCTAAAATTAATCTACTTAATCTGGACGCATAGCAACTAACTAAAGATAAAAAAGATATTTAAAAGGAAAAGATAAAAAGGTTTCTAAAAGGGGGTTAATGTAGCAAATTTGAAGAAAATTGTTAGGGCCATTTTTGAGGTACTGATTTTCGGTCCCACTTCCTAATTTCACGAAAATTTAATAAGTACATACATATATATTAACTGATTATACAAAAAGGCATTTATAGGAGAGTTAATATAGATAGTTTGAAGAAAATCGTTACACCCATTTTTTGAGACACCCATTTCTCAGACCGCAAAATTGACCTACCTAATCAGAGCACCTATCGATTTTTCCCTAGTAAACAACTAATACACGAGAAAGGACATTTAAAAGGAAGTACTATATATATATCAAACTTGAAGAAAATCGTTAGAGTCGTTTTTGGTGTACCGACTTCCGGTTCTATTTCTTATTTTCAGGAAAACTTGACAAACTCATATATAATGTGCCCAACACCAACTAATGAAAATGAAAATGAAAAGACATTCAAAATAGAGTTAATATAGCAAATTTAAAGAAAATCAGTACAACCTTTTTTTTTTTTTTTTTTTTTGAGACACCCACTTTTCACACCTAAACTTGATCTACCTAATCTAGACAACTATCAGTTTCCTTGTAGTAACCAACAAATACATATAAAATGACTAATAGAAAGGTCTTTACATAGCAGATAGAAAATTGTTAGGACCATTTTTGATATACTGACTTTTTGCTCCTATTTCTGATTTTTCCTAAAACTTAGCAAAAATATTTATAAGCCAGAAATCAACTAATTCATACGAAAAGACATCTGAAACAGAGTTAATATGGCAAGTTTGACGAAAATTTGCTGAAATGATTTTAAGACAACTGTTTTCAAGTAAATCGATTTTTTTTTTCAAATCTAAAGTTTAGAGCTTTCAGATTTGTAGTAATTTTGCAAGGAAACTACCAAAAAAAAAAAAAAAAAAAAAATGCAAATCGAGTTGATTAATAAACTATGTTGAGATCCTCAATATATATATATATATATATATATATATATATACCGAGTTTCAAGCAAATGAGTTCATAAACACTTTTTTTTTCCTTAATATGAATCTGAAATTTTTAAATGGCAGCTATTTTGATTCAAGATGGCTGATCAATTTAGCCATCGAACTCATCCCAGAAAGTCCACTATCCTATTTTGAGAGAGTTTTACGTCATACTAGTGCTACGCTATTGGCAGTGGTGTTGGACATGCCCCTAAGGGTGATCCAAAGGTATGCCATCACAATTTTGATTTTACATGGAGGGTATGGCTCCCCGCTTGGGTGACCGCAGAGCTATAATTTGGATGGCAGCATGGGGTACATTGTGGCCAGGACTAATTTTACGTGCGTCATCAATGTACACGACAATCTTCGGCCAGCTCGAGTATCGAACCCACTATACGTTATTTGGTGTCTGTTTGGTGTTTTCGGAGTAAGACCGATTGACTACTCTAGGACCCTAGGCCGGAGGAGCCCTCCGCAGTGGTCTTTTTGAGGGATCCTAGCCCGTATTTACGCAAGTTTCGGAGAAAACCACGGAAAACTCCGAACGGCTAGGTCGACGAGCGCGACCTGGGATCTAACCTGGCACCTCACGTCTACCTGCTTTGAGCGCAGAACCGCTCGGCCGCTGGTGGGCCATACGTTATTTGGATTCGCTAAAGTATGTTTTTCATTAAAAATTATGTAAATAGTTCTATTGATTTATGTACAGAGACTCACAAAAAACTTCGAATACATGGCGGTCTTTAAAATATCTTTAACGATCTTTATCTATTTAAGGTATCATCCCAGAGATAAAATACTTTGAATGTTTAATGGCATAACAGTACGACTGGAAAAAGTTTTATAATCTGTATGAACAGCATGATTTTTCTTTCTTGTTAACATTGTGTTGTTTTTTTCATTCTTATGAGCAAAGAAAATCTACGTGTTTGATTCATTTCAATTCATTTATTCAGTTTAAGAGTCACTAAAACTATGCATTTAAAAAAGTTGGAGTTCTATTTATTTTGGACTGAATCCAAATCTTACTAATATTTTTTTTTTTATCTTTTCGTTTCTTTTTCCCTTTTAACTTTTCCATTTTTTCCTTCTGTTTTACTAATTTCCATTAATTGAAATTCCATTCAGTAAAACGTTTGAAAAGTGCCCTTTTTCGTAAATTTTTATTTTGGAATAAAGATTTTTTTTTTTCCTTATCAAACTCAAAATGTAATTGTTCATTTTCTTTTTCTGTGAATGATTAATGTTCAGCCAAATTTCTAAATCGCAAAGTGTTTACTTATTTATTAAATACATATATTTAGAAACGTTTTTATATTTTTCTTCTTTTTGTTTCTTTGTGCTTTAAACTCTTTTTTAAGTTTGAAATATTTGCCTGTCTGCATGTGTTTCTCTCTCTCTCTCTCCGTGTGTGCTTGGGGGGGGGGGGGGGGGGTGCTTTTGGCACTATGGCTCCCAAAAAATGGATCGATTTTTTTTTTTTTTTTTCCTTTTAAGATCGTTGATTTAATCGAGTTTATTCTTAACTATATTTGATGAAAATCTTTTTGAGAGATTTTTAAAATTAATTAAAATGAGATTTTCTTTTCAAGTTACTTTGTATTGATTTTTTAAATTTTCGAGCTGCCTTTCGTCCAATTTTTAACACATTGTAGAGGTTAAGTTACGCGATTTTTGTATATAGTACAGGGTGGTACAATATCCAGAAGAAATACGTGGTGGTGCAAAATCACAAAAGATTTTGATTACTCTGATTTTATTGCAGTAGTTTCGATTTCCTTTGGCAGATATGATGGGTCAGTCCTGAAATTGTTCTTAAATATCGGAAATTAATATGCAAAGGCGCAACTAGGGGATCTTCTGCTATTTTACCATGTTTTTATTAACTTCGATTCTTTTTGTTTGTTTGTCCGGTACAAATCTTGTAATCGATTTTTAACTAACTTACCTACTAACTAGACATTTGAAACTTTCAGGATAGCTTAGAACCCGATAACAACACAATACTTTGAAGCCCGATTTTCGAATTTTTGATTAGTTTTCTTTTAACTAATTAAAATAGGAAAATAATAACTCCCTAAAAGCTTTAAAAAAGCCATTAAAATGTTAGCCATTAGGTATAATTTAGTTGTTGCCAAAAAAAGTTTACGAGTTCATATTCTTTCGACGTATAAATAAGTACATTTTATTAAACGTGAACGTTGAAAAATTGTAAAAAGTTAAATTATGCATCTCACAAAAATTGACGTCATTATCACTTTAAAAAATTTATACGCATTGGTGAAGTGCTAATGTAGTTCTATAGCTATGATTCAACAGAAAATTTAAAAACATGGTATATAAAAAGTTTTTTATCTTATAATTATTATATGAAAAAATGTAATTTTAAAAGTGTTCACAGTAGCTTGTACAGTGTAAACTGTGCTCTTCGAGACCTGGAACTGACGTGTACCTCTTCATACTGATGTTGTTGGCAATGCTTGAAGTATTTAAACTAAAAAACTTCCTCACACCATAAATTTAAAGAAAGCACCGCCGGTTTTGAAAGGGCGGGGCTTTTCTTCTTCAGGTGCAAATTACTCGCTACTACCTTAGAGGCAAAAGCAAGACCTGCGAGACATGGAGCTGACGTGTACCTTTTCCTACTGATGTTATTGGCGAGGCATTGAAGTATTTAATCTAAAAATCTTCTTCACACACCATAAAGTTAAAGAACGCACTATCGGTTTCGAAAGGACGTGGCTTTTCTTCTTCATGTGCAAAACACGCACTACTACCTTGGAGGCAAAAGCAAGACTTTCTTGCTTTTGCTTGACATTATCACAGAAAGACACATTATCATAGAAAGACGCATCCATCTTTCCATCAAGAAGAAAGACCACCTCCTTTCGAAATCGGTAATACTTTCTTTAATTTTATGGTGTGTGAAGAAGTTTTTTAGTTTAAATAGTGATTGTACACCAGTTCTTTAACTTTGCATTGATGCATTGAAGGCTACACAAACGTTTTTAACTGTCTTCGTAGACGTCGGATTCCAGAAACTGGTAGATTGGAAGTGCCAGGTTCGATTCCAGGTCGCGCTCGTCGACAGTTGGGTGTTTTCGTGGTTTTCTCGTAAAAATATGCGCCAGGATACTTTAAAAAGTTTTTTTGTGGTAGAAATTCTACCCACGTCTTGAACCCACGTGCAGTCAACCGGCCTTAATCTCATACACCAACACAGTATACGTTGGATCTGGCACACGAATAGCTCGGGCTCTGGCCTTTAAGTGCCGGGTCGAATCCTGGTTCAGGCATAGATGTTCGTAGTGGTTCGGAATCCATTTAAACAGTAGGTACCAGTCTAACGAGCATTAATGTTAAAAAAAATTGCTGTACCGTGAATCTAAACTCGCAGATGTTCTTGGCGTCCAACACTTTTTTTTTTTTTTACTGTGCTTGTTTCGAGAATTTGTACATCCAAAATTTTCCATATGGTATGAAAACTGTGTTTTCATTAAACTGCAGCAACACCAACCCCCTTCCTCCGCGAGCAATCTGAATATTAATTTCAAACATCAAGAAAAACCTACGAATGGTCCAACATATTTGCAAATGGAAATGAAGGTTAATGCAAATACTAAAGAATAAGAATGTTCTAAAATGAGATTATTTATTTCTGTCCACCCTGTATTTGTGCATGATTATATACTGGGTGCAAGGTATTATTATTTGATAGTCTTTATTTTTGCAACTTTTCATCAAAAGCATGTATTCCAATTGAAAAAAAAAAAAAGGCTTAAAATGAAGAAAATAACGATGTGATATCTCGGGAAAAAGCCCACAGATTAAATTTTGTAAAAACTGCAAAATATTAATTCTTTTGTAGTACTCAAGTCCTTATACTAATGTTTAGAAAAAATAATCGTGATACGCTTGCATGGGGGAAAAATGTATCCTTTTTATCATTAAAACTAATGGAGTTTCATTTTAAAGTTTGAAATCACGTTTTAGAATCGATTACAATGAAGGAAATTTTTGAAATAATAATAAAAAGAAAAAAATATCAGATTATTTATTTTAACCGACCCCTCGTTTGAAAACAAACATGCGTAAATATCCCAAATTTTGAAATTAAATAACTCGGGCAATTCCAATCGTAGCAGGATGCTTCTGTTTTTTGATTTTCGTGTTGGCTATATGACGATTATTTTACTAAATATAACTATAGAAAGCTAGGGACCAAGTAAAAATTTAGATTTTGTAATTGTTACAAGATTGATGTGGATTTTTCCGCGTCGTGACATCGTATTCACTTTATTAAAAACATTTTGGAAATGCTAAGTATGTCCTTTTGTTGGACGGTTTCCGTTATAAAAAAAAAAAGAATTCATTTTGCGTAGATTTTAAATGCTTTCCAACTGTATTTTTACAGATATGCTGCGCAGAAATACTTCTCATAGAAATTAATATATTCGCATAACTGCACATTATGTAAGACTATATTATGCTGTTTTCCTGATGATGCCCTGTTGATCAGGGCGAAAAGCTTTGAAATATATCTATGTCTTTTTTAATTAAATGTATTTTTAGCCTTTTACGTGTTTTAAAAGTGTCTTTTTTCATAAATTTAGTATGATACACGTTGTTCTTTAAAAATATCTCTGTGTGAGATATGTTCTCTTTTATTGGTTTTGTTTGGATGGGGTCACTCTGCGGTCAGTTTTTGACCATTAAATTTTAGGCTTATTAGACTGGATCATAGAAATTAAAATTGATATTGAACCACCCTATCCATGCCTGAACCGGGATTTGAATTCGCTAACTGATCAACTTTGTTGGAAAATCTTGAAAAGGGCCAACCAGTGACAACACTCTCTTTGCGCCCTGTATAATACTAGCTAAATACCATTACCACTTACCAGAGACCATTTGTATAAATTTTGAAATCATACATGTGTGTGTGTGTGTGTGTTTGATGAAAAGAAAATAATGCTAGAGTGGTGGTGTTACTTTGTTCAAAAAGTAAGGCTCAACTCAATTACAATGCACATTAAACATTTGAGTTTTGCCGGAATGAAAACATCGTTATTGTACTCTATATTTTGATGTCTTCTCTCCTTCCACGAAAAAATCTAATCCTAGTATTGTGCTGTCTTAAAAGTACGCAGCTACTTTTATTCATGAATTGCGTGTCAGGTGGTTTTTGTTGGATGCCGTTGCACTGACAGAAAAACAGCAGCTGCCTCCTTTCAGTGGCCGAAACGTACATTTCGTTTGATAATTTCTTTCTTCATTTCATATTCACCTTTTTTTTTTTTTTTTTTTTTTTTTAAGGGTCAGGGCCTGATTACCCAAAAGGCTCGGGAAGCACAAGCTTCCCCTCTAAGATTTAAGAGGGCCCCCCCAAAATGCCTAAAAGCGGGATCTTTAATTTTTTGTTTCAGATTTTCCCACTGAGATTCAATTTTTTCTGAGAAAGTTTGCCTAAAGTAAAGTAAAATACTCGCTATTTCGAGAAAATTCTATTATTTAAGCTCAAAGATCTGAATGTTCATATTCAATAAGTTATACGATTTTTCAATTGTGGGTAGAACCACGAAGATATACGATTAAGAAAAAGAAAACTATAAAGGCACACTAATTTTTGGTCTATAGCATTTTTATATTGCAATAGTTAACAGGAAAACAAGATTTCCCAAACTGAAAGGGGGGGCCCGAAATGATACTGAGCTTCCCTGTTTAGGGTAGACCCGCGGCTTATAAAATAATACAAACCTGACCTGCATCCAACCCGATTTAGGACTCTTAGGCCGCGTTATAAAAATCATCTTATTACGTGTAGAAGTTTTTCTCGATTTTGTTCCCTTTCAAGTCCCAATCTTTTCTATATATTGATTTTTTTTTTTTTTTATATATATATATACTTTTTCATATGAGGCGTAAAATATTTTGATTCCCGTAGAACGATTTCTAATAATCTATTATTATTTCGCGCGGGACATATTTAAGAATTTCAAAGCATACATTGGGAATATATTTTACTATAAAAAGGGTTTTCTTTGTCAGAATAGATACCATTATGCAGTTATCTGCTCACTGCAGCTGTCGAAGATCGGCTTTAGTATGTCCCATAATCGAAAACATTTATTTTGTAATATTTGACTCTTCTTTCTATTTGTTTCTTTTGTAATCTATTTTAATACCGTTTTCATAGCAGATTTCATTTTCTTTATTACTATTTTATGTAATATTTTATTTCCTAATCGTAAAATAGTTATATAATATATGATTTTTTTTTTTTTTTTTTTTTTTTTTACTACTGGTGAAGTACTAAATAAAATAACTGGTGGGCAATCAATATTCAAACTTAAAAACTTCTTCACACATCATAAAACTAATGAAAACACTACCGGTTTCGAAAGTCCGTGGCCTTTATTCCTCAGATGCAAACACGTGCTACTGCCTTGGAGGCAAAAGCAACACAGTTTTATGGTGTGTAAAGAAGTTTAGTTTTAAGTTTGAATACTGGGGAAATGTTTTATTTTAAATGTAAATTGGAATAAATATTGATTAAAAAAAAGAGAGAGAGGGGGGGGGGGACATTTAAAATGATAATTTTTGAATTTTCAATTTAATTTTTTTTTTCCCAATTGTATTTATGAATTTTTTTTTTTCAGTAATCGTAAAAATCCATATTATAATAAACAATAATAATAATAATAATAATAGAGAGAGAGAATCTTAAATATGTATGTCTGAAATTTACAACTTAATAAAATGTTTACTTATTAATCATATTTCAAATTAAAGTACTAAAGGACCAAGTAAAAAATAAATATATAAATAAATAAATAAAATAATAATAATAAGGTCTCTCTCTCTCTCTCTCTCTCTATCTATCTATCTATCTATCTATCTCTTTTTTTTTTTTTATAAGTTATATTTTTAGTATATTAACATAAATTGTTATTTGTCGTATATTTTTCATATCTTTGTATATCGTATTTTAGATTTTTGATAAAACGTATAAATTTGGAAGTACCCAAATACTTATTTAAATTTAAGCTCTCTCTCTCTCTCTCTTATTATTATTATTATTATTATTATAAATTATGTGTTTAACATAAATTGTTATTTATCGTATATTTTACATACCTTTGTATATCGTATTTTAGATATTTGATAAAACGTCTAAATTCGAAAGTGTCCAAATACTTATTTAAATTTAAGGTCTCTCTCTCTGTCTCTCTTTTTATTATAAATTATATTTTTAGTATACTAACATAGTGAATTGCTATTTATCGTATATTTTACAGATCATTCTATTTATCGTATTTTAGATATTTGACAAAACGTCTAAATTCGAAAGTGTCCAAATACTTATTTAAATTTAAGGTCTCTCTTTTTATTATAAGTTATATTTTTAGTATATTAACATAGTGAATTGCTATTTATCGTATATTTTACAGATCATTCTATTTATCGTATTTTAGATATTTGATAAAACGTCTAAATTCGAAAGTGTCAAAATACATATTTAAATTTAAGGTCTCTCTCTCTCTCTCTCTCTTTTTATTATAAGTTATATTTTTAGTATATTAACATAGTGAATTGCTATTTATCGTATATTTTACAGATCATTCTATTTATCGTATTTTAGATATTTGATAAAACGTCTAAATTCGAAAGTGTCAAAATACATATTTAAATTTAAGGTCTCTCTCTTTTTATTATAAGTTATATTTTTAGTATATTAACATAGTGAATTGCTATTTATCGTATATTTTACAGATCATTCTATTTATCGTATTTTAGATATTTGATAAAACGTCTGAATTCGAAAGTGTCCAAATACTTATTTAAATTTAAGGTCTCTCTCTTTTTATTATAAGTTATATTTTTAGTATATTAACATAGTGAATTGCTATTTATCGTATATTTTACAGATCATTCTATTTATCGTATTTTAGATATTTGACAAAACGTCTAAATTCGAAAGTGTCCAAATACTTATTGGGAGATAGTGTATTACCATAGAGTATAGCATCGGCTTCAAGTCGAAAATGACGTTTTTTTTCCGTTACTTATTGTCTTCTAGTATCTCTAAAACCGTTGAGCATCTGCACGATACTCGGCTTGTCTCCATTCGCCAATTTCTTCTAGTGTTGCAGATTGCCTTTCAACATGTTCCTGACGTAAATCTAGTTGTTTAGGTTCCTCGTATCCTCTAGCCGCTGTCCGTTAAGTCTCTACAATAGCTACATATCTTGTCTTTGTTCGTTAGTTTCTTCTTGTCGTCTAGCAGCTTTCTCTGACATTTAAAAAAGCGTCTTGATTTTAGCTGTTTTTGAATTTCTTCTTGAATTCATCCAATCTATGGCTGTTGAACAATTTCTTGCTGTTATTCTCTTTATAATTTTCTTCGCGCTGCAGTTCTTTTTGCAGCAGAAACCTTTACATACGCAATGTTTGGAGGCATTATAGTTTTCATTTATAGATAGATACTAAATATAGGGGTTTTTTTTTTTATGACTGTTTAGTTTTAGTATCAAAAATTATTTAAACTTTGAAACTGAGACAGAAAATTTGTATGGAATAATAATAATAATAATGCATAGCAAAATGATTCTATAAATATGTTATCTCAATAAAATCTAAAATAATAACAATTTGAACTCAATGTGAGAATTTAAACGAATAAACCACAAATAAACAATGAATTTAAATAAAATAAAAACGTTTGCACGTTCATTTTCTCTCGGCATAAAAAATAAATATATTTATTTACACATAAATAATAAAATGGAAATAAAACTTTGTCAGTGCAATGTATACATTTTTTGAATCTATAATGATCTCCATTTTGTCAGACACATGAGCAAACTTGATTTTTGCTCAGTTTAATTTCAATTTTATTATTCACGTATAAACGTGTAAATAAATATATTTCCTTTTAGTTTAAGGGGAATAAATGTGTATTTTACTCCCCACCTTTTTTTTTTTTTTTTTTTGTAATTTTAATGTTAAAATGGAATTTTTTGATTAATATCTTTTGAACCAGTTATCCGTTAAGAAGAAAATCGAATATTTTAACTTACTTCATAAGTTATTCGTCATTTTGTCGGGTAAGCCCAGTTGTCTGTATTAAATAAGTCTGGTTATCTCTTTGCGTGCAATTTTTATTATTGAATCAGTCCGTTACTGCGGAAAAAACCTCTTTCACTTTCTTTCTGGCCGAAGGAAGAGAATCTTATAATTGAGTTAGATGTCGGCTCGTGTTCTGAATTCCATAAAATAGCTTTACTAGAGGGAAATTCTCTTCATGATATGTATGTTTAGAATTTAAAATTTCCTATTCGTTTCCACATCACAGCCCTCGAAAATTTTACAGAATTTATTAACCATTTATTGTGTTACATTAGTTTATTCTTCTCGGAAAGTGCTGCAACAAGTAAAATGTATTGAATATGGATTCCACCAGTGGTACAGAGATTCTGCTCTGACAGCTGAAAGACGGGAGATAAAAGGGTTCAATCACAGATCATGCTCGTCGGCTTAGCCTTTCGTAATTTTCCTTTCCTTTTTTCCCCCCGAAACTCATGCTAATAAGGGATTAGTCCCATTTAGAAATATTCCTACGAAGAGAAGTTCCACCCAGACCTAAAACCCTAGCCTAGTCCATTGATATTTATTTTGGGATCCTTGTGACAAAGGATTGCTAAAAACAGATCGCCAGAACAATAGATAACAATATCCTTTACTAGTATAGGATAATTAGGATTTATCAATTTACAGAGTACCACAAAAATATTCATATTCCATAATATGTATGAATATTTTTCTGGGGCTCTGTAAACCATTCATTAACGTTGCCATATCCTATTATATAGGAAATATGCTTTTGTGCATCTGAATAATAAACGTTAATTTCGATTTGATTTGTGCAATGTATATTCTAAAGGCTTTAAAGAAATACCTGTCGCAGACTTTATGAATCCGAATTATTTGTTCTTCCCTGCATACAGAAGTTCTGGTCTTAAAGCTGGTACACAATAGGTGCCGAGTTTGAAGCCAGGTCGGTCTCGTCGGCCTAGCTGTTCGGAATTTTCCAGGATTTTTCCTGAAACTCGCACAAATAGGGACTAGGATCCCTTAGAAAGACGTCTAAGGGGGGGAACACTCCCCAGACACCACGCATTCACCTTGTACACAAACTAATAGTGCTGTTTATACTTTTCAGTAGTAAACAGGCTACCGTGAATTTGGTAAAAGCTAGCATTTGAAAATATTTACAGTAATGAGAATGCAGACAGACTAACGAATAGATAGACAAACTGAATTCATAAACACTTTTGAACTTTGTTAGAAACTGTTAAACTTTTAATGTTCGTTGGAAGTCACTTTAAATTTCTTACTTAGTTGGCGCAATTGCACCTTGTAGCTTTGACGTTATGTTCGTGCCATGTTTTTTCAACTGATAAAAAAAAAAGGATATACTACTATTTTGACTTGAAACAATTATTGCAAGTTTTTGCAGTTGATAGCGTTTCATTACAAAGTTATTTTGTTAAATTAATTATTATTTAAATTTAATCCTTTTGGCCTAGGGATGCTTCAAACCCAAAATTTCTCAAAAATTAAAACTTTTTTTTTTAAGATGAGCTATGTGTTTAACAGCCACTTTGGAAAAATAGTTTTAGCAAATAAAAAAAAAAAATAAATAAATAAATAAATAGTAGCAAAAATTAAAACATTAAAAAATAAAATGCAAACTTTCCTAACACGTTTAATTTGTTATTTTTAATCTTGGACACTCTCATACAAAATTTTAAACGACTAATAAGACCAAATATCTTTCTTATTATTCTTTCCGCTTTAATATAATTGGATGACCAAAAAGAACATAAAAGAGAAAAAAGACGAGAGAAAAATCTTTCGGCTTTGCAACTTTTATTTTCCCATTTTTTGTAAAGGTTTAAAAGAATGCCTGCCAGCTTTTTTCTTTATTTCTTTTCTCTTCTTTTTTTCCTTTCTCTCTTCTTTTTTTCTTTTGCTCCTACAGTTAAAACGATTTTTTTTTTTTTTCTGCGAACAATATACTTTTTTTTCAGTCTGACACTAACAAAATAATAAAAATTACAAAATCAAATCGGAGCTGTCGGAAAATTTTTCAAGAGCTATTGAAAAGATAGTGTTTTCGATTGCTGAATTAGCCTTTTTCAAACTTGGAGAGCCTTATCCTTCCTAAATTGTCGATTGGAGTGTCATTTGAAGTTTTATTAAAAGTGCGCTCTGGTTATAACCTCCCTCCCTCCCCCTAACTCCTATTTTCGACTTTCGTGCATTGTCATTTATTCGGATAAACGCCGCTTTTTTTTTTTTTTTTTTTTTTTTTTTCATTATATTCTTTTGACCGACGAGAAAAATAATTTCTGTTTTCTTTGAATAATTTCATGATTTTGATAAAATAGGGTATTTATCTGTGGTTAATTTGATAAAATGTGAATGTAATTATAATAAAAGTATGAAACTCAATTTGATTTAAAAAAAAAACTTCTATTATTATTGTTATTTTTTATTTAATTGTTCACCAATATTAATGCGTGCAGAATAATGTGCTATTTTTTGTCTTTCTCCCTTCTTCATAAATATATATATGTTACCGCTAAAGTGCAGAAATCAGTTAATTTGCAGATTAGCTAGGTAATCTACACATTAACTAGGGTGATCCGTTAAAGTGGGGAAAATTGTTTCATTTCTCAAATTACCTAGGTAATCTGCGAATTACCTAGATAATCTGCACATTAGCTAATAGGCACTCGTTAAAGTGAAAATAAGATCTCTGGTGGTATATTTTTACAGCACGCTGTGTTGTATTTGTTTTTTTTCATTCGGGAAAAGAAAAAAAAGATTAGTTCGCTTTTCTTTTCTTTCTTTCTTTACTTATTTTAATATGTATGTGTTTTAATTTTTATGTGTTTTAAAGTTATATTTGTTTTATTTATTTCATCTTTTTTATTCTGCCAATATAAGTTTGAAGATGTTATGCATTTTTAATATGAAATATAATAGCTTTAACAGCTTTCAATAAAGTCTATTTTATAAATGAATGTTAGAATTGTAATACAGTAACGATTTCTTTTCAAATAAAAATATTTAACAATTTAAATTAAAAAAAAAAAAAAAAAAAAAAGTTTTATTAACAACTTATATTGCTATTACTATATTTTAAAAAATGTTATGCACCAATTTTTAATTCGCTAAAGAAATATTAAATTAGACAAATCAGAAGCATTTTAAGAAGCACTTCAAATAATTAAAACTGCTTTAATAATTTTTAGAAAGCATGAAAATTAAAATGACAGTTTTCCAATGCTTTATTAAACTATATTTTTGCAGCATACGTGTATCTGTACAAGTTTAGGAAATATATTAATTTTACAAAAAAAAAAAAAAAAAAAAAAAAAAAAAACTTTATTAACACATTTTATGTGATAAACTACAACAAAATTATTTGATAAAGCGAACAAAATAAAAAATAAAAATATAATCATGATATTTAAAATATATAAAGGAAGCTTGAAATTGAAAGAAACAAAAAAGAAAAATTGTAATTAAATGCTAAAAAATACATAAAAATTTCATATTAAGTATTTATTGAATAATGCCATAATATTGAATGCCATATTTTCCAGAGTTAAAAAATAATACATCTGTTCTTTTTTTCAGTAAGTAATAGTAATTTAAATCAATTTTAAAATAAAGTAGTTTTAAAAAGTTGTGGTTTAATAGTTTTATTTCGGGTTAAAATAATTACTGTGCTGTAAATTTAAGAATCATAATTTAAAATGAAGTTTCACGAGAGAGAGCTTTTAATTAAGATTATATTTCATTAATAAAATGCAGACCCTTATCAAATTTATATTGACAGAATTAAAAAAGAAAAGAAATAAACTCAAAACAATTATAACTTACTTGTACTTTAAAATTTGTGTTGGTCATAATAAGAAATCTAATGTCATAGCTTCGATGATCCACGTTTTGTGCTTACTGGGCTTACTGTTTATCACAGCGGAGAGGAAGGGATAAAAGTTTCGGTTTGTGTTTGAAGGTCAATCGCGTCACAGACTAATCTGGGATTCGCGTATCTGTATCACATGACTGTTTGACGTCATACTGAATGTAAAAAAACTAAGGCTGGAAACAAACATTTGAACTTTAACGACACAGAAGCCGTTAATCTGCAGATTACCTAGTTAAAATGCGGAAAACTCTTTATTCCGCGCTTTAACGGGACATTTTAGTTAATCTGCAGATTAGCTAGGTAATCTTCAGATTAACGGGTTTCGCGCTTTAACGGTAACATATATACATATATATAAGTTCCAGGCTCGAAGTCTCCGCCCTTTTTTTAGGACGCTTTGAAGAATAAGAAATTTCCGCCTTTATTGCTACCACTAATTTCATATAACAATCTCTATCCTATTCAATTACAACTTATCACCGTAAAAATGTAGTACTTATTTCTGTACAAAAATAGTGAGTGGTAGCAAAAAGAGACGATAATTTCTCATTCTTGAAAGTGTCCTGAAAAAGGGGGTGGAGACTTCCAGCTCTGATATAAGACAGTTTTACTTATCAGTTCATTTCGGCAGAGCACACCATCCAGTTGTTGGATACACGCGTGATTAGTTGACCTTTAACCTAACACCAACACTACCATATATACAAATCAGTAGTGCAATTTATATAATTTTCAATGAGAAACATGTTACACTGAACCTTATAAAAACTAGCATTTAAAAATATGCCTGTAATGACAGCAGTGTTGCCAAATTTGAGGATTTTTTTATTCAAAACCCACCAATAATCTTGGACGACATTTCATATACCTAATAGACGATTGATCTTGTAAAATTTAACGGCTGATGGTATTGAGCAAAAAAAGAAAAAAAATCTCTAAGTTTGGCAACACTGAATGACAGGGCAGGCAGGGGTCAGATTGACGAATCAAATTCTTAAACACCTGTAAACTTTGTTGGAAAGACATATGAAAGGACCGCCTACCGCCCTGTTTATTTTCTTACCTCTGTGTCGAAAGGGCTTTTTTTTTTTTTTTTTTTCCTTTTAATAACCTTAAGAGTCCCCAGTAGTCATATAACCGTAAGAGTCTCCTTTCTTCTTCCCCATGTAAATCCAATGGGATTTTTGTATTTTCCAGATATCTCGTTCAAAAATGAAGTTTTTTAATTTCTGTTTTTTTAATTCCATTCTTCGAACATGCCACTTTTTTTCTTAGTGAGCAATTTAAAAAAAAAAAATAAATAAATTTAAATATTTTATTTCATTAAGCAAACTTAAGAGCCTAATTTTCAGTCACGAAAAGAAATATTTTATTTATTTATTTTAAATTGCTCACTAAGAAAAAAGTGGCATGTTCGAAGAATGGAATTCAGAAAACAGAATTCGAAAAACTTTACTTTTGAAAGAGGAATCCGAAAAATACAAAGCAACAAACGAAAAATACAAAGCAACAAAAATCCCATTGGATTACATGGGAAAGGAGAAAGAAAAGTATCTGACTACTGAGGACCCTTAAATGAGAATATTTAGGCGATTTCAAGACAAAGCTCCGCCCATTTTTAATTACAACAATATCTGTACCGATGTGTATATTATAATAAGATTTAAATGAATGCATAAAGTAGTGTCATGGTACAAAAAAAAATGTACAATTATAATATATCTGATAGATAAAAATAGAAATTTATGTACATAGTTATCTTCTAGAATGAATTACTATTGTAGGGAGAAGACGATTGAAAGAGTGAAGATACATGAAATCTTCGTAAAAATACGTGTCCTTCATACAATTTGTTAAATGTACATGTGTTGGATAGCAGAAAGTACGCTCTCTTTTCGGAAAAAATTATAACGATCAAATTATTATAGATGGAGCCACGATCTTTATTTTCTCAGGTAAAAAAGTCTAGTCAAATTTTCTAGTAGTAAGTCTTTTAATAGATTTATCGGGACTGCAGTACGAGCGTTTTAGAGCGTTTAGGCCAGCAGGGGACATTTACATTCCAGATACTTTAGAGCGTCAGGGCCGGCAAAGGGTTAAGCTGAAATAGAGGGAAAAACCTTTAAAATAAATTAAAATGAATATATAAAATAATAATTAATAATAACAACATTTGGAAATATTAACCGCCGGGTGAGCGAAGGGCGACAATTTTTAAAATTGTTCATTGCTACCTGTTTATAATTTATCGAATTGTAGATTTATCCTTTAAGAAATAAATTAATGCAATTTTATTAGGAAAGCTGTTTTACAGGGTAAAGCCAATGCCCCTGATATGATTTTAATCTTTAATGTAAAATCTAAAAGGTAGCTTACGATAGTGCGGATTGCACTGCAGTGCTTTTTAGGATAAAAAGTTTGGTTGAAACAAACACAAATTTTGGTTCCATATTTGTTCTCTACTTCTTGATTTCTTCTCCTGGAACTATGTGAAGTTCAAAGTTATGCTTTTCCTCTAGCTGACATTTTATAATGTTGAAGACACGAAAAAAGAACACATTTATCAATCCTTCCATATTCAGTGCAGGGATGGAACACGGGCGCAGAATTCATACCGGAATCCGTTTAAGAAATTTCTCTACTTATAAAATCGTTGATTTAAGAAGTAGAAAATTTTCTTACATCGATAGTGGTATGAATTCTGCGCCCGTGTTCCATCCCTGTCAGTGTTATGAAACACGTGGATTTGAATTGGATTAACCGTTTGAATGAAGTTGGAAGCTGCTATGAATTACTGAAATGTTGCGAATTTCACAAAATAAATGCTCTTCAATTACTTGCCGTCTTTTTTTTAATGTTCTTTTTCTTGTTGTTTTCAAGGTGCAGCGCCGTCTATGAACAAAGTTTGGAATTAAAATTTACATTTGATTAAACAAAACTTTTATAAGCATCATTCTAATACAAACCACACCCTCGTGCATCAGTTAACTTTATTTTATCTTAAAGTTTTAAATGTGTCAGGAATTTTTCGCCTACCCTGTATTTTAAATTCAATGTTAGTCTGACGAATTTTAGAAATATTATACAACTAATTTATTTGACACATTTATTTTGAACTCTCCACTGCTGGCGAAACATATTATAAAAGCAAAATTCCTCTTCAATATTGAGGTTAACACTATTACTTATAAGCACATTTTTTACTAGTGAAAAATCTCACTTTAGTCCTTTGTCCCGGATCCTCCTGCGCCGTGGGCCTCGCGGGCCTTTTATCTCTGCCAGTATTTCCAAAATGCTTTTCTGTTGTGAATTCAGAGATTTTTCTCATCTCTATAAAGTTGAAGATTTTCTTCTCAATTCTGACGGCTTAGAAAAAGATGAAGTGAAATCCCCAGTGTTTAGTTTGGAGTCGAAGTATCTAGCGCAGAGACGTTTATCTCTCCTATGAAAATCAAAACAGTTTTTTTTTTTTTTTTTTGACTGAAGCCAGATATTTATTGGACTAGAAGTTGTTCCAAAGAGTTGTTTTTCAATTTTATATTGTACTGTCCAAGCGAACTCACGAAAGCTCGGCGAGCTGACATTCTTTATAGCGTGCTAAGACCAAGCGAAAAACATAATTATTTTCGCGACTGTTTATTTGAATTTTGTACATTTTTAAACATAGTGCAGAAAATACCAGTTTTTATTGTAGATATAAAAATATTACGACAAATGCAGTTACTTTTTAATTAAAAATTATTTTTCTTTTTATATAACATGCTATAACCTGAAAAAATATTAATAAGTAGTGTTGCCAGATCTGGCGGATTTTTTATTCTTTAGCGGTAGACAGCGCCACCTGGTACAGATTGCGAGACTTTTTTATTCAGCAGCCACCAAAATTTTTTTAAAGTTTAATTTGATGTACAAAAATGACGAATATAATCGAAGAAACGCCGATTATATATAACATATATCACTTTTAAAATTATTGGTGACAGTTGAATAAAAAAGTCGCACAATCTGTACCAGGTGGCGCTGTCTACCATTTGAACTGTTGCCAAGTTTCCGAGCCATGCGGAAGGCATCTAGTTTAGGAGGCTATGGTTAATTAAACGCGGCAACATACAAAACCAATATAGAAAGCAAATGCGAGATTAAATAAGTAGAAAAAAATCTCGTCATTTGCTTCAGTTTCATATGTTGCCTCCTTTATGCTAAACTCGTATCAACATTTTCCGCCTGATGATGAGTTGTGCTATTATTCTGACTTGAAGCAATTGTTGCGGGTATAATAAAATATATAGCTTGGAAAAAGAAGTGAAATGTGAGTAGGAGGTTTTTTTTTTTTTTAGTGCTAGAGGCCTATTTCAGTCGGTACAGTTGTCGAATTTTTATAGGTCACTCTTAATTAGTGCTAGAGGCCTATTTCAGTCGGTTTATTGAATGGGGATTTATTGAATGAAGTCCCTCCAAGGCACAACTTTGACATGAGTCCCCCCCCCAAGGTACCCCCATTTCAGTCGGTACAGCGTTGTCGAATTTTTATAGGTCACTCTTAATTAGTGCTATGGGCCTATTTCAGTCGGTTTATTGAATGGGGATTTATTGAATGAAGTCCCCCGAAGGCACAACTTTGACATGAGTCCCCCCTCCAGGCCCAACTTTGACATGAATCCCCCCCAAGGTACCCCTATTTCAGTCGGTACAGCGTTGTCGAATTTTTATACGTCACTCTTAATAGTGCTAAGGGCCTATTTCAGTCGGTTTATTGAATGGGGATTTATTGAATGAAGTCCCCCCAAGGCACAACTTTGACATGAGTCCCCCCCAGGCACAACTTTGACATGAGTCCCCCCCCCCAAGGTACAACTTTGACATGAGTCCCTCCAAGGCCCAAATTTGACATGAGTCCCCCCCCCAGGCCCAACTTTGACATGAGTCCCCCCAAGGCCCAACTTTGACATGAGTCCCCCCCAAGGTACAACTTTGACATGAGACCCCCCCAAGGCACACCTTTGACATGAGTCCCCCCCAAGGCACACCTCCCCCTCATTGGGAAAAAGAGAAAAAACGTTGTTTTGCGGCTATAAGACAGTTTGGACTTCCAACGTTATTTGTTACAGTATCTGCAGCTGAAACACATTGGTTTGATTTAATGAAAACTTTATCATGGAATTTAGATCGTCACGAATTAACTAAAGAAGAATTTGTCGATATTAACAAGTTTAGCAGTAGGCCTCTGGCACTAAATTAAAATCTGTCATTGTCAGATTTTCATGTTTTAAATAATGAAATAATGTCGTGTCTGTATATATATATATATATTTTTTTTTTAATGTCTGCAATTTTCTTTTGGGTGAGATTTCAAGATTTAAAAAGGAATCCTACCAGGGCTCTCTGAATTTAAAATCATAATGCTAAAAATTTTAGGATTGGCAGTGGGGGTATATATTTAAACTTTTTTAAATGACACTTTTATTAACGTATCTTTTGAGTTAAAATAATAATAATAAATTCATGTCAATTGATTCGGAAGGCTGTCACATTTGCAAGTACCCGAGGCCCCTAAATTTGTAAATCAGTACTTGCTACCTAAGTTTTGAAAAGAAATATTTTAGAATAACCCTCATTTAAAAAAAAAAAAAAAAGAAAGTTTATTTTTCCATCCTCTGCTGCCACTTTTTGATTGTATGTGCGTGCATTTTCGAAAACAGGTGTATGGTTTAATGCAGTCGCTTCACTTTCGCAATGTTTTTGTTCACTTGTCATGGAAAAAATATATTCTGTACTAACTCCGGATCATAATTGGACTTTTCGTGGCGCCTGACTCGTAGCTTTTGTTTGAATTCGTGAATTCAAAAATCACTTTCGTCCATTTCGAGTTTTCTCAGCAGTCACCGAATGGTTGTTGCATTACAATGACTGTTACAAAATGAGACAACATTGTGAAAGAAATGTCGGAGTTGCGTGCATAGAACGCATAGTTGAATGATCTGAGATTCTTTTTTTTCCCCTTCCTCTTTTATTTATTTTCCGAGCATATGCTATCGGAGGAAAGTATTTTAATCATGAATAATCTGGTGTGTCACTCACACGACTTTCTCTTACCCTGAAATTTAATACTATAAATACAGGTTGCAGATTAATAGGTAAGATAACGAGTACTGTTATGTAAACCTATGTTAAACAATTCATATTAGGCTTCTGAAGAGTTTTATATCATAATTAGTTCTGTGTGAGGGGGGCTACCGCCCCCCTCAACCCCCCGTTTCATTAGTGGACCTACATTTATATAGAATTTAATTCGGTTATTAAAAAATAACTCTCTTTTTAAAAAATAATTTATTAAAATTTTTATTTAAAAAAATTATCTTTTATGATAAGGCAGACAACTTCCATATTAGAGAAGTAGTATAACACCAAATATACAAAAAAAGTCCATTTTATTCTCAGAATTTAAAAAAAAAAAAAAAAAAAAAAAAGTACAAATTTTTTTTTCTAAGTTTTTTTTTTTTTTCGTTAAAAGTAAAAAAAAAAAAAAATCGATAACTTTTTTTTAAATTATCGCAGATCGATGGTTCAACTATTCGTTTTAAAGGTATTGGTGAGCTCTTTTAAAAGATACCCATCATGAAATTTTACTCCCCTCGAGGGGGGACCTCCCCCCCCCCAGAGGGGGAGGCGAGACTCCTACATACACAAAAAAAATTTTCCCAGTTAACTATCTCTATTACAAAATATATATATTCGTTTCATTTGGTTTAGTGCATTCTTTCCTGCAATTTCCCCCATAGACGTAATGTATTAGAATTCTCTTGATTGTCCCTGTACACGGACCATTTGCTTGATCTAACGAAAAGCTTACTGTAGCATCCCTATATGATACACATTTAGAATACCAAGTTTGAACTTTCTGCCATAATTTGTTTTTGAGATATGCTGATAACAGACAGACACACATACACACAGACATATACAGACATACACACAGACCATTTGCTAAAAACATGATTTTCGTATTCAGGGGACCTCAAAACGTGTAAATATAACAAAATCTCGCGTTCGAAAACTTGACCTAAAAACAATACTTTCTCTACCATATGGGTAAGAGAAAGTAAAAAATTGAACCATGATATTTTGGTGTATTTATGCATTTTGAGATGCCTTGAATTCATTTTTGCTATTTTTAACCCTTTGCGGCGCAAGGTAATTCGGATCATTTAAATTATACTGCCACCGAAATTCATGAACAAAATTAAATTAAAAGAAATTTTAAATTTTAAGTTTTAAAAAAACGGCCTTTTCTGCTGCGTTATAAACGTAAATTTTTGCTAAAAAATTTCTGGGATGTGTTTTTGCAGCTGGAAGGTGGTTTCACACTTATACCACCGCGCGTTAAAGGGTTAAAGTGGTGTGTATATGCTGTGAATTAACATGAATATCAAACTAGTTGGCATAGGTGGACTCTGTCCAGTTCCCCATCATATTTATGTTCTCATAAATTTCTAGTGCGAGACATATTATCATGTTAAAAGAAATGAATTTGACCAAAGCTTGATACAGTGACAGACTATCCACCGTTCACATCGATACAGTTATCTTATTCTAATCTATTAATTTATTTTATCAGGGTCAATTCCGTTGTTTAGTTTTCATGCTACTATTTCCAATGCAATAATCCTCAAAATTCATATTTATATGAAAAATTTGCAATTTCTCTATGTTGATAAAATCGTAAATTACGAATAATTTACGAAATTTTCCTATTAGAATATTTCTATTCAATCATGTTCAAACAAATATCATAAATGTAATTTTGAAGTTGTCTGATATATTTATGATCCTCAAAATGGACGTTTATGCTCAATTTTGCCTTATTCTGACATGTTAAGTAAAACGTAAATTCCAAATAAACCGAATTTTTTTAATTGCAAAAATCATAGTCTATGATATTCATGCCAGTATCCTAAATAATATTTCGAAAGTGGTTTGACATCTTTACGATGAAAATATCCCTCAAGATTGACGTTTATGTGAAATTTTACTCTATTCTGCCATGTTAAGAAATTCGTAAATTTCCAATAACTTACGAAATTTTTATATTGGAAAATTGATAGTAATTAATAGTCATGCCAGTGTCCTAAATAATATTTGAATAGTAGTCTGACATCTTTACGATGAAAATGTCGCTAAAAATTGACGTTTATGTGAAATTTGGTCCTATACTGCCATATTAAGAAATTCGTAAATTTCCAATAACTTGCGAAATTTTCAAAGTAGCATATTTATAGTTGCTGATGTTCATTCTGGCATCAAAACTGATATTTTAAAACTGCTCTGACATTTTTACAGTAAAAAGTTTCCATTTGATACACGTTTAAGTGAATTTTTGTCCTATTCTCCCATGTTAAGAAAATCGTAAATTTCTAATAACTTACGAAATTTTTTAATTCGAATGTTCCAAATGAATAGGGTTCTTGCCAGTATCGAAAGTAATATTTTAAAACTGGTCTGACCTCTCTGCGATCATTTGTTCGTGAGATATCGTGTAAATAGACTGACACACTAACGGACTAACACACTAACAGACACCCTACAGACAGACACCATACAAATTTTGTCATTTTCGGATTTCTCACACCTGAAAACGTATAAAAATGTCAAAAAACCGAGGTATAAAATTTTCACGATTACCTAAGTTCCCCATACCTAAAGTATGATGGGAAACTAAAATTTTCATTATTACCTAAGTTCCCCCATACCTATAGTATGATGGGGAACTAATAAATACTTCACTCGATTGAGCTATAAGCAGGAGTCGTACTCTCCTCCCTTTTTTCAGGACACTTTCAGGGATGAGAATTGTTCAAATTTATTGCTACCACTATTTTTATACACTAATCTCTATCCTGTATAATCATGGCACATCACTATAAATTCGCCAAAACAATTTCTGCATGAAATTAGTGGTTGCAATGAAGTGTCCTGAAAAATGGGCAGAGAGTACGACCCCCGGCTATAAGTTAAGTTGGTGGATGTGTTAATGGACCTCCGTCGATCGACCTGTATAGATTGTAGAACATATAGATTTTTTTACAGGGACACAAAGCAAGTAGTATATTATGAACATCACAATTTTTTTTTTTATATATCGTTCTTAACAGCGTCACTTACTGTTTAACATACACAAAAGTTTAATCATTGCACCTCACTATACATTTTTTTAAAAATGTAATTAAGTGAAATTTTATTAACAGATGCTGAGATGTAGCCATTGGAAAAGTCACAGATGATGAGTAATAGCAGCGACATCTGTCGGCCGATATACATTCAAATTAAATCAGCAAAGTGTTTTATAGTGGCTATGTCATGTACACAGTTTTATGTAGTATGAGATATATAGCTTTCCATTCACAGTACTTCACAGTCCTATTCACAGCCTTCCCATTCCCAATTACAGTGTGGCAGCATCACCTATCAATCGATATGCACCAAATTGAATCAGCAAAAGATTTCATTATCGCCCTCTTACATATCAAGTTTTGTTCGATTACACACGATAAAACCTGAGATGTAACTTTCTCTTAACTGGGAGAAATCACAGTATAACAGCGCCACCTGTTGAGCCATTTGTACCAAAAATGATAGTCACTAGTTTTGGTCAACACGCAATTACATATATATTTATATGAGATTCTGAGCAGTAGTTCCTGAGATACAATTGCCACAAAATTTTTGTCACAGAACGGGACAGACAAACAGACGGGACAGACAAAGGTGGTCAAATCGTGTTCTGCACCTTCCAAAACGTGCAAATTCATCGAATCAGTCGAAGGTTTTTTTTATGAATCTAACACTTTTTTTCTATTGAATGTAGAAGAAAGTAAAAATTCTTCATCGTTTTTGCCTATGAACTAATTATTTTTTTAATGCGATTACTTCTAAATGCCTTATCTGATTGAGCTAAAAATCGGTATTTATGTTATAGGTTATCGTCGTACAGCTTATACAGATTTCGATGAGAGCAGGATGTATAATTCTTTTGCAGGGACTCAAGGAGAAATATTTTACCATTCAAGAATAAAATATTTTACACATATTACTTCATATCGGAACTAATTATATTAATCAAGATATAATTTAACCAGGATAAAATTATTGTAAGTATAGGACCATCACATTCCTCACTATGGGGGAATCCCCGTCCCATTCGGGAGGATAAATTTTCTATACGAATACCTTTCAAAAGAACTGGTTGTTGGGGTTGTTGCCTTTAAAATGAATGGTTGAACCACAAATCTTGGATAATTTAAAAGAAATTTATCTTTTTTTTTTTTTTTTTTTTTTTTTTTTTTTTAAGGAAAAGAAAATCTTTAGTTGTCGGCCCAGAATTGGCTTTCTTTCGACATTTTGTGACATACTTTTGTCAGGTGAAAAGTTGTCTGTATTCACTTTGTAAAATAGTTTCAATAAATAATTGTACTGCATGGATGTGTAAATACAGGGTGACAAGAATTAACTTGGACGAAGTTTCAAACCAAATATCTGTAACTACCACTATCGCAAACTCATTTTGGAAGATGTTGTCTTACCTTGGTCGCAATAGTTCTTTGGAAATAAAAGATGGACCTTCCAACAAGATTCCGCACCTGCACACAAAGCTAAAGGTACTCAAGAGTGGTGCAAGACAAATTTTCCTGACTTCATTGGAGCTCAAGAATGGCCCCCGTATTCCCCAGATTTGAACCCAATGGATTATTCTGTTTGGTCCGTCTTGGAGACAAGGGTGTGTGCTAAACCTCCTAAAACTTTGGCATCCCTAAAGGAATTCTTATGCAAGGAATGGGATAAAATATCAGTAAGTGAGTTGCGGCCCATAGCCGAAAATTTTGTGACACGTTTAAGGCTAAACGTAGCCACTTTGAAAATTTGTAAATATAATAGACAAAATAATGTATTTATATTTATTGAAGTTTGGTCGTAATATTTTCATTAGCATTAAAGTTATAATGTATCATGTCTGTCCAAGTTATTTTTTGTCACCCTGTACAGCCAGGGCCTGATTAAGGGGGAAGCTCGCTCTTCACACATTATTTATACTTACACCGTTATTTTTTAACAAATACTTTCCTCCTATAATAAACAGAAAATTTTCATTAAAAATTATTTTAAAAGAATTCTGGTGTCTAATAACGGTGAGTAAATTGGATTGTTTTACACCGTTCATTTTTTATAAAAAATATTTCCTTGTCAAAGCGTGGAATTTCTATTACATGAAGTAAAAAATAATTGTAAAAATATTCCGGTATGAGCGAGCTTCCCCCTTAATCAGGCCCTGTGTACAGCACAGGGACCAGTTTCATAAAAATGTTCGTCTTCTGTTTTTTGGTGGATTTACACGTTTTGGGAGGTCCAGAACACAATTTGACCATTTTTAGAAAATGTCTGTCTGTTTCTCTCTGTGTGTGTGTGTGAGAGAGAGAGACAAAAATTTTGTGGCGACTGTATCTGAGGAATTACTACTTAGAATTGCATATAGATTTATAGGTAGATGCACCTTGACCTAAATTTGTGTCTATCAACTTTTGGTGTCAATTGCTTAACACGTGGCGTTGCTATACAGTGATTTCCACAATTTTAAGGAAAGCTATATCTCAAGGACTACTGCTTAAATTTGCATATAAATTTATATGTATACGCACCTTGACCTGAATAAGTGCATATTAGGTTTTAGTATTGATTTATCAACAGGTGGCGTTGCTATACAGCGATTTCTACAAGGTAAGGGAAGGCTATATCTCAGGAACTACTGCACAGAATTTCATATAAATGTATATGTAGATGCACCTTGACATAAATTAGTGCTTGTAAACTTTTGGTGTCAATCTTTCAAAAAGTGACGTTTCTATACAGCGATTTCCGCAATTTAAGGGAAAGCTATATCTCAGGTTCTATTGCGTATAATCAAACAAAACTTGATAAGCTAGAAGGCCATTAACAGATATATAAATCAGTTTTGATGCATATTGACCAATAGGTGGCGCTGCTATATTGCAATATTCTTCGAGAACGGGAAGATAATATCTCAACTTCTATGGCGTATAACTGTACGAAACTTGAAATGAAGATAACCATTATGAAAACGCATTTTTTAACAAATCAATTATAGATAATAAAACTGTCTTTCTTTGAATATTTAGTGTTAGTTTACAAATTTGATTTGAAATTATATATATATTTTTAAATTTCTAATTATTAAAAAGTAATTTCTCGTTATTATTTTAAAATTACTATAATTCATGATGTTTAAACGAAAAATTTTTAAATTTATAAGAAGAACGTGAACTTTTGGTAAAGTAATGACGATTTTCTTCAAACGAAAGTGCATGGGAACTTGGAATGCATTTAATTTATTTATATCGAAAAACAATTAATTAATTATCTATGAAAAATTAATTAATATTGTTTACTAATTCCATTATTCATTGCCTTTTGAAGTTTCTTTCCAGGGAAGTAATACCTTTTTACTTTCCGAACACTATAGTGAGGAAAGTATTGTAATCATGTCAAAAATCCGAATTCGAGATTTTGATGTTTCTATACGTTTTAAGGTCCCCTGAGTCCGTTTTCACTATTTTTACGATGATGTATGTATGTGTGTGTGTATGTGTGTATGTATGTGTGTATGTCTGTGGGTGAACACGCTAGCGTCTAAACGCTTCGTTCGATTAACCTGAAAGTTGGTACGCATATTGTAAGTCACCATAGTACGAACCCTATAGATTTTGGTGAATCTAGCACTTATAGTTTTTTTACAGGGACACAAAGAAAAATTCTTTATCATTATGGCCTATGGGAGCAAAATCTTAAAAGTGCGATAGCATCTAAACGCCTTATTCAATTGAGCAAAAATTTTATACACATATTATAGATCACAAATACTCAATCTGTATAGATTTTGGAGAATCTAGCACTTATAGTTTTTTTACAGGGACACAAAGAAAAATTCTTTATCATTATGCCTATGGGGCCAAATTTTTAAAAATGTGATAGTGTCTAAACGCCTTATTAATCCGAGCAAAAAAATTGTACACATGTTATAGATCACAGTTGAACTAACTGTATAGATTTTGGTGAATCTAGCACTTACAGTTTTTTTACAGGGACACAAAGAAAAATTCTTTATCATTATGGCCTATGGGACTAAATTTTTAAAAGTACGATAGCATCTAAACGCCTTATTGAATTCAGCTGAAAATTTATATGAGTATTATAAATCACTGTTGCACTAACTATAAGCATTTTGGTGAATCTAACATTTATAGGTTTTTACAGGGACACAACGAAAATTTCTTTGTCATTATGATCTATGGGCTCAAAGTTCAGTAGCGTTAAATAAAACAACGTGTAATAGATGGAGAAAAATACTCAAACACTCTATTATGGTTTTCTCTCTTTTGTTTGTTTAACAACTACTCTTTCTTTACTTTATCTACAAAACTGTTAATTACTCAATGTTCGGAAAGTCGAGTGGAGTCACTCCAGATTTTTTCTTAAGTGCAAGACCGTTCGCCGAATATAAAAATCAGCTGCTTAATAAAATCACTTTAGCTCAGAATGAATATGGTTTAATAAGCTACGGGAACTCTATATATACATTTTGTGTGTGTGTGCTTGTTTGTTTCTGAAAAAGAAAGAAAAAAAAAAAAAAAAAAAAAAAGAAAGAAAGAAACACAATTTTAAGATTTTTTAAAAGCATAACACTAATATTCTTCTCTGACAAAAAAAAAAAAAAAAGAAAGAAAGAAAGAAAATCTTTACACACAACGATTTTTGAAATTAAAACTGTTGATTTTAGACCTGCTTTCCTCCATTTCAAACTCGCTTGCGACCCAGTGGTCTTCAAGAAAATTTACTGTGTAAATAGAACGAATTTTATTCCGTTAATAAGTTGGAGGGGGAGGGGGGGGGGAATAGAACGGCATTTCATCTCTGGAAAAAGAAACATTCCATTAAAGCGGAACGAAATTTTGCCTTAGACGGCGACGTGGAATTAAAAGGAAAAATCTTTCTCCGTCGACTTTTATTTATTTTGGTGTTGAGGAAATGTATTGCACGTGTCGGAAGGAGAATTTTAATTATAAGACATGTTTCCCGATCGGTTCTTTGGTATTTGCACAATTTTAATGACGGATAAGGCTAAATTTTTATTTAAATTCTGTGCCTACAAATTTATATAGATTGTATATACAGTATCAGTATGTCGAAATATTTTTACCTCTGCTCAAATTTGTTAAATGTTGTTTAACGTTCACTAGTTCACTACGCATTTTCTTTTAAAAATTGCTAAACTAATTAAAAAAAAAAAAAAAGGGTGTTAGTGTTAGACACATAGCTGATCATAAATATGTAAAAAGAAAATTTTGCCCATTATCAAAGCAGCAAGGTGAACTTCGCGCTTACTAAAATATTAAAAGTGATTTCTGCATATGGTTAAGAGACTCGACACTGACGGAAAGTCAGCCATTTTAGTGCCAAATCGGAGCGATCCCCGTAGAACGTAATGCTTTTTTCTTCGCTACTGACACTTTACTATACAACATGAATGGAAGAAAATTTTATTAAATTTCTTCAAAAGCAATGCGGAATATAAATATGTAATTTTTTTCGTCTTAGAAAAAAAGAATTTGAAGAAAAACGAATTTTGTTTTAACCTTTGATAAGATATGGTTTCTTTTTCAACTCCGATCGGAAAACAGAGGAATTTTTTGTTATATATTTTTATTTTAAGCAAAATACGTTGATTGTGAAAGTAATTCTATCTTACTTTTTCTGAGGACATACATTTTATATTTAAAAAGTTAGAAAAATTTTAACAAAAATATGGTAATCTTAGTTTTTGTCAAGTAATTCCTGAATAAATGTAAACTACGGCATAAGAAAAGAAATTATTTTTTATTATTTTATAAAAATATTTATGTAATATTTTTTCAAGCTAAAAATACATATTTTATTTATTTTGATTACGCGTTATGATTAATAATGACGAAATTATTTATTTTTGTAAAAATATTAACCAATAATGAAAAATAAAAATTTAATTGATAATAATTTGTCAAAATATTAACTAATATTTTTAGAAATTAAAAATTATATTTTTATTTATTTTATTTACATTTGCTTATTTCATTGAATTTTTTCATTTTTTAGTTTTTAAAAATATTATGTAAATAAAAATTATAACTTATTTAAATACTTATAAAATTTATTATGGCAAATATTATTTAAAAGAAATTTATATTTCATATGCTAGTAAATAATGTACACCTTATTTTCTTTATTTTTATCAATTTATTTTAAGAAAACAGCATTTTGCGTACTAGCAAATAATCAAAAAATATTTTTTTTATCTAGTTATTTTAAATATTTATTGTAAAAATTAAAATATATTAGAAAAAATACATGCCAATTTAGAAACTATACCTATATTCATATCTAACATATCAAATATGTTGCAGAACACAACTTAAAAACAAATAGCTAGCAAATAAATAATGTAATTATCTCATATGTTAGGAAATAAATACGTAAAACAGCATGCAATAAGAGAATACAAAGTATTTAAAATATGCTGCAAAATAAATAATTATGCATTTTTATTTTTTAAAAATATTTCAAAATTAAAGTAATTTATTTCCCAACAAACTAAAAATGTAATAAATAATTTCTTCTCCAGTTATGACGTAAAACAATAGAAATTTCTTCTCAGTTTAATGGTAAGCAATGGAGCAACTGGCACTAAAATGGAGGATTTCGTCAAAAAGCCGGCATGCCTACTATTACAGGGTCTCTATTGCTTACGGAGTTGTACTGCCATCTATAGAACAGAAAATGATGCTTAAAAATCGATTAAAACAAGGAAAATAATTTTCAAAAATATTTGCATCAATATGTTAAATGCTTATTGTCAGTGCGAAACCAATGAACGCTACAGTGGTGGACATAATTATAATACACCCCCTGTGGCAGAATATATTTATGCTTTCTGCGACAAATCTTGTTTGCATAAATATAAACCCTTTCAGCAAGACAGTGTTTAAAATAATAATATATTTCCTAATTTACACGTAAGATGTCCTTTTATTTATAAAGATATCAAAATTATTAATATAATGTAGAATAATTCTTAAATATAAGACATAAATGTTTCCGTTTTCTATTGAAATCTAGGACTATCTTTAATTTTTATAAGCAAATCGTTCTGCAAGTGACAATTTCTTTTCTGCGACAATGTCACCGTGACGCCTAAATTCTGCCACCTATCTAATTTGACAAGTAAGTAGTGAAAGAAAAGATTCAGAGCTTAAAAACGTTTTATCAAATAAACCAAAAACATAAATTTATTCTGTTATCATACATAATTATTTTATAATAATGATATTTTCATACAATTTAATTTTAAAAAAAAACTTAAAAACATAATGGACAAAATTATAAGACACCAACCGTTTTTTCCAAATACAGTGGTCAACATAATTAGCAGACACTAATGGTCTAAAAGAAAATCCTCTAACATGGTTATTCAATATTTGGTGGAGCCGCCATTGTTTTTTATAACATGAAAGATGCGATTCGGCATCGAATCTATCAATTCTAACAAAATTTCGCAAGACAGCTCTTCCCAATCACATTTTATATCATTCTTTAGGTCTTCGACACATATAAACTGCCTCCCATTTCGGTAAACCGCACGAGCCAAGATCCCCCACAAGTTTTCGATGGGGTTTAAGTCTGGGAAGCGAGAAGGCCACGGGAGAACATTTATACTTTGCTCTGAAAGCCAATTTTTTGTTTCGTGTGATGCATGAATCGACGCGTTATCGTGCTGGAAAGTGTAGTTTTCGCCACAAAGAAGTTCACCGTATATGGCTAGTTGATCTTTAAGAAGATTCTTATACTTTTCGGAATTCATTCTTGAATGCACAAAAACAATATCCGTTTTCCCTTGAGCCGAAAATCCAGCCCAAACCATTACTGAGCCTCCACCCATTTGGCGGCTCATTAGTACATGAGGAGACTTCCGTAAATCATATTGAAACCCGTCAGGACCATCCAGGTTAAATTTTTTTTTTCGTCAGAAAATAACACAGAGTACCATTTGAAGGTCCAGGTCATAGTTTCTTTAGCGAAGTTTAGACGATCCATTTTGTGCAGGCTTAGAAGCAGTGGTTTTTTTCTTCAATATTTTATATTTCACATAGGAAGCATTATGCAACACCCTGCGAATGGTTCTCCTTGAACAATTCAGTTTCAAAGCATTTTTAGTGCTTGTAGTGGTCATCTTATTCTGTGTAGCGAGCGAAAGCACATGGCGTCTGTCTCTCGAGGACAAGCAAGGAGTACGTCCAGATCTTTTAATCACCGATCCATTAATTCCTCTTTTCAAAACATTTCTAATTGCACATCTACAGCACATCTTAATAACTTTCGAAATATTATTAATTGAAGCACCAGTTCCATTTAATCTCCAAATTTCGCGAATTTCACTTTCTTTTAATTCTGTACCTCGTGGCATGTTTGTAAATGCGTGAAGTCGGTTATCGTCTGCTTTAGTTAACTACTGACGTCATAACAGCGTGCAGAAAATTTGCATATTGCACATTATTTTCGAAAAAAAAGCAGGTGTTTTAATTAAAATGTTAGGGTATCTTATAATTTTGTCCATGGTATTTTTAATTTTTTTTAATTAAACTCTATAAAAATATCATTTCTGTAAAACAATTACGTGTGATAAGAGAATAAATTTATGTTTTTGACGTATCTGATAAAACGTTTTTAAGCTCTGGATCTTTTCTTTCACTATTTGTCAAATTAGATAGGTGTCTTATAATTATGTCCACCACTGTAAGGGATTAAAAATTGTAAAGTTAAATACAAAACGATACAGAATTTTATTAAACCAATCAGAAATTTCTTGAGACATAATTTCAGGAAAAACGAAATTTTAGTTTGTATACCACCCTATAAATAAATTTACAATGAGTGGAATATATCGGATTCTGATTAAAAGTTTCAACAATATGACAAGAAGGGGGGGGGGGGGCTTAATCCATATTTAATATTTCGGCATATGTTCTTCACTAATAGGTGAGAGAGAGTTGGTTTTACGCAACGAGATATATAAATTAGAATGCTGATTCAATGGATGACGGATTAGCTTTCCGTGGTTCAAGATAAATCCCGTGACATGCTCCAATAGGTTGCTGTGTTTGGCCCTTTATCGCTATTTTGGCATTTAAAATATCAGTTCGACAAATTATCGTTATTATTAGGTAACATGACAGTCCTATAAGAAATTGTTCTTAAAATAATTTTACACGTATTTCACATTTTAATAAATAATAAAATACCTTTTTTTCATCGTTTCCGAACAAAGTTTAAAAGTGTTTATAAAAGAAAATTTAAACTTTTAAAGAGCTAAATTTAACAACAAATAATAATTTTTCAACTCTTTTTAAGCATTTTGTCGGTTAAAGTTCAACTACACGAAATAAAAAAGAAGTGAAATCAAAATCAAAATTATTTAGAACAAAAGAATATTAAACTACGTATGTAAACAAAAACATTGGCGGTTATGATTTATGCGAAGAACAATCTCCAAACCGTTGCCATAGAAATTTACTGAAAATAAGCTGTTACCAAGGGAACCACCGAATACGCAGGTGCAAGGAGAGCATGTCACATGACTCATCTTGGACCTTCTCATCAAGGGTTACCATTTGTCACTCTACTTTATATATCTCGTTGGTTTTACGTCAGGAATTCTACATCGCACTAGTACTACGCTATGCGTTTTCTAATCGGAAAATGTTTATAGCGCATCGTCTTACAAGTGTCGTACACACATTAAAGTGTGGAAACAATGGTAACGTATGAAAGTATTACTCAGTGAAAATAGTGATAATGCAGATAAAGAAAATAAACACATTTACATTTTTGCTATACGATTTTCTTTAAACATATTTTGAACACTTAAAATACGAGTCGGCCTTCGAACGCCTAGCGGTCGATATTTCCAAATTTGCTGCTTGTATATTATCTCGCCGAGCCAAATTCGCCAAATCAAATATTGTGGCCAGTTGTCGTGATAAATAGCCGAAAAGGAAAAAAAAAAAAAAAAAAGAAAGAAAAAGGATTATATAAGATTTAACTTAAAAAATAAATAAATAAAATAAAATAACGGATTTCGTGTCATGAAATCTAATTTAAATTTAATCTATACTAATATATAAATGCGAAAGTTTGGATGGATGGATGGATGGATGGATGTTTGTTACTCAATCACGCCACAACGGCTAAACGGATCTGGATGAAATTTGGTACAGAGATAGAGAAATAGTCTGGAATAGAACATAGGCTACTATTTATACCAGAAATTTCATTAGATTTTTTAAAATTAATTAAAGTATGAAAATAATAAACTGGTAATTGACTTAATATAAGCCATTTAAATTTTTAATTGTTACCAAAAAAAGTTTACGAGATATTTTTATTTATTTATTTATTGTTTTCAACATAAAATGAAATATGCTTTCACGCGAAAAATAAAAAATTACTAAATGTTAAATTGGTCGATGAGAAAATGACACTTTATAATTTTAAAATAAAATAGTAATATTACAAATCTAACATATTTCTTCTGAATTTTATTTCATAGCATTTTTTTATATACCTCAAATTCATATATATATTATATATATATATATATTTTAGTACGGCGGATGAAACACGCTTGGCATAAAAGCTAATTCAGCATTATATTAAAGATATTTTCTTATTGATAATTCTGGACAATTTTTTAAATTTTGATGCTGAAGTAGATCGGACATTTTTCGCCAAGGAAAAGATAGAAAGAAATACGCAAGCGAAGTGATAACGTCACTGGCCGTTCGTAGATGCAAGAAAAATATCCGCGTTTGTAATGATCGATAGATGCCGCTTTCTCAACTGCAGTTGTTAGTAATTATTGCCACGTGCATTTATTATTGCGTTCTATCATTGTTTCAGCGTGAAAGCTATCAGTGGTATGATAATTTCACCTTAGCCCACTAAGACTTACAATATCCTTTGATTGTTTTGAGCAGTGTATTTTTGTTTTCAATATATTGTTCCAGCAGCAATGACATCAGTTTCGAGCGTTTGTTTCTAGAAACTTAGGCTTTTGTTATTAATAAGATTACTTTATTTTATTTATTTATGTACATATTTATGCATTTTTTAAGCAATATAATAGTCACTGTAGAATGTTAAGCCATATTTTCCTACATTTTGAACTTTTTAATCAGATATAGGGTGGAAATTCCTGTAGAAAATTTCTTGTAAAAAGTACTCGCCGAAATCGGGAAACCTGGCGATTATTACATAAGTAAATTCTATAATTAAACATGTTATATTTTTGTACTAACGCATACGTTTTTTTAAGAGAGTCGCAAAGTATATATTGATACAAAAGAAATCTTCTAAAGTACTTATATCCAGATTTTACGAATTTCTGTAAAATGCCTTTATGTAACACATTTATTGATTTATTAACGTAAAAACAAGTAACACATATTTTCAATGCATACTAAAGTTACAATTTTATCAAATAAATAAATGAAATATAATAATAATAATCGTTTAAAGAGGGTGGCGAAAAAATTCAGTTGAAATTTCTTTACAATAAAACACTTTAGAATCGATTTACTGTGTAAAATTTAGTGTTAGTGTAATCTCATTCATATAATTCAACTTAAGCCATTTTTAAATATAAACTGCCGAATTACTGCCTCAGTTTTATTTTAATTTATGCAAGTGAAATTTGCACACATTCATAAATGTAATAGAAGGAACATTATTTCTCAAGAACAGCATCGAAAATTAAGACCAATGAAAACAGTTTCAAAAGACTACATCTGCCTTTATTAGGCGAGCCAGAAAAACATGTTTTACTATTAAAAAAAACTAGCTGGAACCCGTCGAATTCGACGATCACTTTATTGACCGTAATGTTTCAAAAACCAACGCATCATTATTTAAATGTATTTCATGTTAAAACATCTAATATAATTTACGACATTTCACTTAAAAAAAGAAAGTCGGTAAAATGCTTATAAATAGAAATACTGTATATGACATCACTTTCTACAAAGTACTGTCAATGTGACGTCAAACAGACTTCAAATAAACAGATGCTATCTTTTATTTTCTATTTCGTTTAATACTAAGACTATATGTTAGCTGACCCGTCCGGCGTTGCCCGGGCCCATGATACCTTAAATGAACCTTAAATTTGTATTATTTTATACCTTTAACTCGATTTTGTTTGAATTACTGTTTTTAAATGAAAGCATCACGAAAAAATTAATCATCTGTTACAAAATAATTACCTCGATCCGAACGAAACTCTGTCTTGTGACCTCGGTGCTTGCAGCAGCGCATACACGGCGCTAACAACATAAAAAAATTCCCAAAAATTAACCTGGAACCGAACGAACCAGCCCGGCAATGCCTGGGCCCGTGATAATAACCTTAAATGAACCTTAAATTTGTTAGATTTTATATCTTTAACTCGAATTTGTTTGAAATTCTATTTTTAAATAAAAGCATTGCGAAAAAAAATAATCAGCTGTAACAAAAAATAATTACCTCGAACCGAACGAAACTCTGCCTTGTGACCCCGGTGCCTGCGGCAGTGCATACGCGGGCCGCTAACAACATAAAAAAAATTCCCCAAAATTAACCTGGAACCGAACGAACCCGCCCGGCAATGCTCGGGCCCTTGATAATAACCTTAAATGAACCTTAAATTTGTATGGTTTTATATCTTTAACTCGATTTTCTTTGAATTTTTATTTTTAAATGAAAACATCACAAAATAAATAATCATCTGTAACAAAAAAAAAAAATTACCTCAAACAGAACGGGACTCGGGTTCGTGACCCAGTGCCTGCGGCACGTATATGCAGGCCGCTAATAACATAGAAAAATTCTCAAAAATTAACCTTGAACCGAACAAACCTCTAACTCGTGTTACCGCTGCCTGTGGCAGCGGCACCGTATAGCAGGTATGCTACGCACGCGCTGCAAAATCCACTTTCCTCCACCAGGGAGCGCAGTATGTTGTAAACAAACATCACCAATCGCCTTGAATTTCCAAGACCTTTCAAATAAGGTGTCACATGGTGGTGTCAACTGCAAAATCCTTTAGTTACACTTTCCACCGCCAGGGGGCGCAGCGTATTCTATACATAAACACCAACGGTCAGGAAATATCAAGAGCTTTAAAATAAGTTGTAGCATGATAGGGTCTACTGCAAAATCACCTAGTTCCATTTTTAATCACCAGGGGGCGCACTATATCGTATACAAACATCCCCAATCAACATGAAATTTCAAGACCTCTATCAACAATCGCCTTGAATTTCCAAGACCTTTCAAATAAAGTGTCACATGGTGGTGTCAACTGCAAAATCCTTTAGTTGCACTTTCCACCACCAGGGGGCACAGTGTGTTCTGTACGAAGATCACCAACCGTTCTCTTCTCATAGCACATCTACAGACCAGGACCTTTTTTTAGACACCTCAACCAAATTTTTACACCAAGTAGTTCTCTCAATATAGTGGAGACAGACAAAAACATGTTTAAAATTAATATATAGATAAGAATACATGGTTTGAATTTCGATTTGCTTTGTCGCTTTATGATAAGGTGACCATATTTTCAAACACTGATTTGAGGACAAATTACCGTTTGTCCCCAAATCGAAGTAAATTTCGAGGACATTGAAAACTGTATTTGGGGACTTTTTCGAGGACACGATAGACCAATATCTATATGCATTATTAATAAAAAGAACTCTGATTTATACATTACAAAATGCTTTGAATCACTTTTTTCTATGAAAAATTGCTGAGCCTAAGGTAAGTTTATGCAAATTAAACTATCCCAGCATTATTAAAATAATCAAGTCTATAGAACCCATTTACACTTTATTATGATGATAGGAGAAAACACAAAATAGCACCATTTCATTTTAATCTTCAGAATCCCCACTCCCTGAAATGCAGAAATTATTCCCGATTATATAACTACAAGAAATAATTTCATTAAGCAAATTTTATTTTTCACTTAACATAAATCGGGCAAGATAGAATTTATATACTGATTAGTAGTGCATTATTCTTTCTCTGCTCATGAAGTATGAGGGTCTTTATTTCAAAGTTCCGTTGATTTTCAAAATAATCCAATTATTAGACTGCGATTTTGTTTGGATTGGAATAGATGGGTTTTACGTCTCATTAGTGCTGTACAATGGGCAATTGGCGACAGTCTAGCACTTACCCCCAGAGGTAGTCCGGAGACATGCCATCACAATTTTGATCCTCCACGGAATGGACTGTGATTTTGAAAGAAATACACACAAATATTTAAATTTGGGGACATTTAGCGTCCCCGAGTAGTCAAAGAATTTTTGGGGACAAAAAATAGAAAAGGCCAAAATTCGAGGACAGTCCTCGAATTTCGAGGACATATGGTCACCTTACTTTATGATCATTTTTAACCAGTAGTCGTATTCTCCGCCCTTTTTTCAGGACACTCTCAAAGATAAGAAATATCCGCTTTTTTTTGTCACCACTAATTTTATGCAAAAATACTCCTGGATGTATTTATAGTAACGCCCTATGATCACACATGATAGAGATTATTGTATAAAAATAGTGGTAGCAATAAATTTAAAATATTTTCATTCCTGAAAAAAGGGCAAAGAGTACGACCCCTGTTTTTAACTCATAAAAAGTAATAACAATAAGATTTGAACTTACTGCTTAAAGTTGTTTCAGAATTGCTGCCATAATGAACCATAATATAAATTTAAAAATAATAATAATAAATAATGGGAGGAAAAAGTCGATTTTCAAACACTAGTGATAGCGAAGGAGAATTCTTTTTCAGTAATTAGTAATAATAATACAACCTTGCCTCTGAGCGTTTTTTTATAAACAATGCTACAATTAAAAAATAAAAAAAAAATAAAAAAAAAAAAGAAGAAGAAGAGTGTCTTTGCGTATTCGTGTTTAAACCCTTAGTTTTCACTGGGGAATAGATACGCCAGTGGCACTTTCCACATCGATTGCTTAGAATAAAATTTCAATCATTTAAACCTGGGGTCCGCCTTTTTTTTTTCTTTTTTCAGGATATTCTTCCAGATTAGAAATTTCTGCCTTTATACCTACCATTAATTTTATACCTTATTTTCAGAAATATTTATTCCACTTTTATATATGCTGTTTTAATAATTATGAAATAGTAATAAAATATAATAAAATATCTTTCAGCATATCACATAATTTTAATAACTTCAATAAACTTTATTTCCAACGTTTCGGTTAAAATCCATCTCTAACCATCTTCAGGGAAAATGATGTTTAAAAACCATAAAACATAGACAATTTAAGTCATTCTATGATACCACAAATACAATTTCAAGGAAATTAATAGATGATTACCGTGGTTTCTTTTTCTTGTAGTGATCGTGGCTCAAATTTATTTAAGTGATTTTAGCTCATTTTTTAAAAATGTATATAGTATAATTTTATAATTTATGTAATCATCTATTAATTTCCTTGAAATTGTATTTGTGGTATCATAGAATGACTTAAATTGTCTATGTTTTATGGTTTTTAAACATCATTTTCTCTGAAGATGGTTAGAGATGGATTTTAACCGAAACGTTGGAAATAAAGTTTATTGGAGTTATTAAAATTATGTGATATGCTGAAAGATATTTTATTGTATTTTATTACTATTTCATAAATACCTTAATATATCAGGACATATTACTATAAATATATGATAAATATTTTTACATTAAATTACTGGTGGCAAAAAGAGTAAACATTTTTCATTCATAAAAGTGTCCTAAAAAATGGGCGGGGAGTACATCCCCTGTTTAAACACAAAAACGAAAAGACGGAAGCCTACTATTCAAAATAGAAAATCACGTTTCGTACTCCCCGCCCTTTTCTAAATCAATCTCAGGGATGAAAAATTTCCGCCTTCATTGCTACCACTATTTTTTAATCAATAATCTATATTATATTTAATAACGACACATTACTATAATAATACCATACAGATTTTTGCACAAAGTTAGTAGTGGCAAAAAAGGTGAAAATTTCTCATCTCTGAAAGTGATCTGGAAAAAAGGCGGGGAGTACGAACCCTGAAAAAATAGGTGGAGGACATAGAATAATTATTCTGTGGTGGAGGATTATAGGATAGGTGGAATTATTAGTTAAAAAACCTGAATTGTCTATTGACAACCAATCGAATGCCAAGCAGACTTGTTAAATCATTTATTGACGACAGCCGTAGTTAAAGCGTTAATTAAATATTAACTTAGTTCGTATATTGCCTTTTTTTTTTTTTTTTTTTTTTTTTTTTTGTAATATTATTTTTAACGTATTATTATTGTTGTTGTTGTTATTGCATTATTATTTTACTTAAATAAGACCTTTGGAAAATAGGGAAATTAGATGAAATGATTTCGATAAACAATATTATTTGGCTCACGAGTGAAAATGTATTAATTCCTTTCCTGTGTCACCCGAGTCCAGTTCGGGCAGTGACCACGCCCCTTGAGTAGTTTTCTCTTAATATTTTACGGTATAAGAAAGTCCGCACCAGCTAGCACCAAACTATATGCAACTTATTTGCAAATATGCGCTCATACATATTATTCACATAATTATTTTCATTTTTTTTTTTTTTTAATTAAACAAAAATGTGAGTCTTATGGGCGTGTCTTTGAAATATATGCCACAGTTAAACGGTTAATGACGATTTTTTTTCTATATACTGCAATAAACTAAGTTTCGATGAATATATATTACAATATAGTTAAGATACAATACAACATATTAAGCAAAGAAAAACAAAGGAGTAGGAAGGGAAGAAGGAAAAGAGAGAGAGAGAGAGAAGAAAAAAAAAAAAGAATAAGACATATAAAATAACAACTGAGGTCAGTTCAGGGAATCCTAGTTTTTTCATCAGTGAAATCAGTAAGTGCTCGAGAATCATCACACCTCAATGTATAATTGTATCTTTGTTACTATTTATAGTACAAACAAGTATCTATTAAAAATTATTGGTAGCTACAGAAATAAATTTATTTTCCTTATTAAAAATGTACTGAATTTATAAATAAGAGAATAATGTTATAATACATATATTGTAATAGTTAATTGAATGAAGTTTGATTTGTGCTCGGTAAGCGATACAATTAACTGGCAGTTGCTTTAAGAGCGTGCAATACATTACAGATAGCCAAACCCCATGTCATGTTATTTAAATTTAGTTTCCAGAATTACTTATTATTACCTAATATATTTTCTAAAATTACGTGTTGTGATGAGTAATTTCGGTAACAAATTTCCCCAAAGAATAACTTTGGGGAATAGACTTTGACTGTAGGCTAGGTTATGTATTGCACGCTCTTAAAAGTCACACTAAAAAATAAAAGTCCAAAGACGATTCGTGGAAGATTCTTTGTAAACATATGAATTTAATTTATCACATTTTGTTGTGTAGTCTACGCAGGGATGGAACACGGACGCAAAATTCACACCACTATCAATGTAAGAAAATTTCTACTTCTTAAATCAACGGTATCATAGTTAGAAAATTTTTTTAAAGAAATACTAGGAATTCTGCGCCCGTGTTCCATCCCTGCCTACGTATGTTTATGAGTATGTAACTATTTTTTTTTTTTTTTTTTTTTCCCAGAAATGATTCAGACGGTACGGTTTTGTTTGCGGTAACACTTTTCGCTTCCTAATAACGAAACCCTAATAAACATCTAGATCTAGCTTCTCCAGAGGTCATACTACCCGCCCTTGTTTCAGGACATTTTTAGGGATGAGAAATTTCCGCCTTTTCTGGTACCACTATTTTCATAAAGAAATATTTATTGTATTCTTATAGTAATGTGTCGTGTCGTGTCGTAGTTAAATAGAATCGAGACTATTCTATAAAAGTAGTGGTTACAAAAAAAAAAAAAAAAAAAAAAATGACTGATATTTCTTATCTCTAAAAGTTTCTTGAAAAAGGGGCGGAGAATACGACAGCCTGAGCCTGAGCTACTCTACTTACAGGAAACGACAGCCCTATTTAAAGGAATTATTTACAAGTAGAGTTATCTTCCATCCATGTACCCAAAAAGGACGACTTAATTCAGGGTTGCCACAGGTTGTATTTTTCCCCATGACTCTTCCATCAGAATTTATTTTATAGTAATCTCCAATTACGTTTCTTTGATAAATAAAGATGAAAATTACTGTATGAATGTTCTTTATATGAAATGCTGATCAAACATTTCAACAAGTATATACGATTATATCATATTCCACAATATTCTGAGTGTTGTAGTAAATTTTATATTAATTCCATATTACGAGTTCTTTTATTATTATTATTATTTATTTTTATTACATACCTGCCAATATTTTAATTAATATTCCGTAGTGTTACTAGTCCCGCCTATTTTTCTCACACTAATAAATTTGTAGAGTAATAATCTCCGAATGCAATTATGATTAAATAAAAAGAAAAATATTCTAATAAAATATTGATGTAAAAAAGAAGGTGGGGCTAATAATACTACGGAATATTAATTAGGATGTTGGCAAGTATGTTATTAATGTATTAACTCCAGAAACACATCTAAATTAACGCATTCACGACCGCTGACGTAAAAGTACAACATTTGGAAATTATAATTCCTCTTGTGGGCGTTTTCCATGCGATTTGTATGCTACATTATTTCTTAAGAATTTATCAAATATTTCGTTTTTATACAATTATTGTATTAAAGATAGGAATACTTTGATTAGAAAGCGTATAATTATTTAATATGGCTATTTGTAATATAAACATGAATACAGAATATATTGATATAAAACAATGTAATTTGCAATAATAACATCCACATTCGAAGTTTGCTGTAATAAAAATGAAAACGTGTTGAATCAAAAACGTTCATAATTGTTCGACGACTGTTTTTTTTTTTTTTTTTTTTTTTTTTTTTTTTTTTAAATAAGGGCGTGGTTTCTATTGTTTCAAATTTTGCTTTCAAAGAAAATCGGTTGCGAAAGCAAATGTTTGCTCATTTAAAGATAATTGCAAGGTGAATAAGAATTAAAGTTTTTTTTTTTTAAATAGTTAATACTTTGTGCAAAAAAAAAAAAAAAAAAAAAAAAAATAATAATAATAATAATAATAATTTTTCAGTATCTTTTTTCAATATAGTAGGAATCTAGGAATAAAAGCGTCCCCCCCCCCCCCTTTTTTTTTTTTTTTTTTTTGCCCACAGTATTTTCCTAAAGAATTTCTGACCTATAAAATCCTAAAATTAACTAGATCTATAAAAATATGATAAGTTTTTTTGCACAGAAATATTGGTGGCAAAATGCGGAACTTTTTCATCTCTGATACAGGTAGGTAATATTTACGTACCAGCAAAAAAAGTTTTGCGCTACCGTATCAGGTCTGCTACAGGTGACTTTTTAAATGTTCTTTTCGTACCCCTATTCTCGTAAAATAAAATATATGATATATTTATGTCGGTGAAATGCGGATTTACCCTTATGAATATATTATAAATTGTTTTAGTTGGAAATAGTGATACAAAAAGAATTAAAAAAAAAAAAAAAAAAATCCGCCTGGGGCAGCCCTGCTGTATTAGCCTCTTAAATAAATAAATAAAAAACATTTATTTTTTTTTTCTTCTTCTTCTTCTTTTTTTCTTTCTTTCTTTTTTAATATTATTTTCTCTTCACTATAATTAATGAACTCTCAAAATTGCATTAATCTTTATCACGTGGAAAAAAAAAAGACAAAAAAATTCTGATAGAGAAAAATGTCGTACCGGGTCCTCTCTCAATCATTCCCAATTCCTATTACACTGGGCGTTGAGGTAATTTGAGCCAACAAAATTGGCTCAAAAGTTGTGCGAAAATTAGTTGTTTGTAATAGGAGCATAAAGATTGAAGGGGCGGGGCGTTTGAACGGTATTTATACATCTCTATGAATTATATATATGTATATATATATATATATATATATATATATATATTTATACATATATTTATACATATATATATATATAAATACTAATCTTCAAAGTGACACCTACGAAAAAAAAAATAGTGAGCTATTAAATATTAAAATTACAGAAGGGTGTAATTAGTAGAACTTACTTTAAAAGAATAGAATCCATATCAGCATACTTGCCAACCTAACCCGGAAGATTGTTTAGTCCCGCCCATTTTCGCGTATTTCTTCACACCAGTCTTTTTGTAGAGTACATTTTCTTTATTTAATCGTAAATATATTTGAAGAGAATTACTCTAAAGATTAAGTGGTGTACAAAAAGGGGCGGGAACTAACAATCTTCCGGGTTAGGTTGGCAAATCAGTTATCCATATAAAGTAGTGTATTTTCACAGAATCAATCATACGAAATATCGTATAACCATAACTAAAAATGAGAATTATTCAGAATCAAAAATTATTATCCTCAGCAGTTTCTCCAGTAATTGTAGTTACACTTGTTTAATCAGATATGTAGGTTAATAAGTTAACTGGCTTTAAAATATTTAATTTGTAACGGCCATGTGACAAATGTGACAAACAGTAAATAACTGTCGCTGTATGGGCATAACAGTTCGCTCTTCTATTTATATTTGAGGTATCACATACATATCCTTAAATACACTTATAGATTTTTCACGCACAGTTCATATTCCGAATAGTAATTATATGTTTTGATATTAATATGCCTTGATAACACCGCACTCTTATTATATATTCGTATTTTTTCAAGTACTTAAGCAGAGCTGCCAACCTAATCCAGCAAATTGTTAGTACCGCCCCTTTTTATACACCACTTAATTTTTAAAGAAATTTTCTTCAAATATATTTGCGGTGAATTAAGAAGAAAAAAACTCTAAGAAATGACTGGTGTAGAAAAAGGGGCGGTACTAACAATTTGCTGGATTAGGTTGGCAGCTCCGCTTAAGGTTTAGACCTTCATCAGTCACTATTTCAAAGTTGCCAACTTTTATAATTCATTACGTAGAAGTTTTAGCACCCGTAATTATTTTACACCACTTTACTTGTAAAGTAATTCGCTTCAATATGATTAATTAAGGGGGAAAAATTACTGTTTAAATAAGTGGTTTGTAAAGAAGGCGGGTACTAACAATGCTCCAGAATAAATCATAAAAGTTGATTACCCTGCTATTTTTGCAAGATAGAAAACGTATTCATATTCATAGCTGCAAACATTTGTAATTTTTGTGCGACGTTGTTAGTACCCGCTTTTTTTTCACACCACCATTTCTTTTTTTTTTTAAGAGTGATTTTTCTTTGTATTTGATCGTAATTATGCATAAAAGAAAATTACTCTAAACAAGATGTGGTCTGAAAAATAGGTGAGTACTGAAAAATGTTATGGAATACAGAGTTACCAATATTGTAATTTATTACGGAACATTATTATTATCCCTATATTATCTTTTCACGTCAGTTTCTTTACGGTTACACAAGAAGAAAACTACCCTTCTAAATAATAGGGGGTGTGATCACTATTTCAGAAGAATCATTAAAACAAATTATATTATTACAGCTTTGAAACTTTGAAGAAAAATTTCTTTCTGAAAATAGTGGCAACAATATAATAAAACTCGCATAAAATTTTTAATAACGCAACGAGCCCTGAGTTAGCGTATAGATATTTCAAACCGAAAATTTCTGGAACATTATTATTAGGACTGAGGGCCTATTAGTCTCAATCTGGGATTTTTGCGTTGTCGTTTTCGATAGTTGGACATTTGTCGAAATCTAAAATTTATCGAAAATATAATTGAATAATTTGAAAGCGATGTTATAATGTGAAAAAAGAAAAAGAAAGAAAGAAAAAAAAAAAAACTAATAGTCCTCCATCCTAAACTAAATTCTGCTTTTGCCAGAATTTCATCAAAATCTTTTTTTTTTTTTTATTGAAAGAAAAAGAAAAGAAAATTAATAATGATATCGTTACACGCGATATCGAAAAAGTTTTTTTTTTTATTTATTTATTTTTTTTATTATTATAATTTTGAATTGGGAAATAAGAAGTGCGCGAGCAGTATGAAATAAAAATAAGTAAAAAAAATGAATTTAATGGTTTAATTTTTATATAAAACAAGATCGCGTGCTATCTTAAAAAGTAGATGTAAAATTTAAAGTTTAATTTTTTTGGCAACAATTATAAATTAAAATAAATAATTTAATGAAAGTTTAGACGTTAGAATTTCTAATTTTATTTATTTATTTATTTATTTTTAAGGAAATCTCCAAAAAGTAACCAAATTGACTCAAATATTCAGTAGACACTCTGGGTTAAATAATAATAATAGTAGTAATACGAATATAAAATGATTCAAATTTTATAATTTTTTTATATTTTTGATGCTTTGCTTAGATTAAAATGACTGTTGCTATCCGCGTTTGTAATGATCGATAGATGGCGCTTTTTCAGTTTTTGTTGTTAGTAAATATTATAGCCACGTGTATTTATTATTGTTCTTTTTGTTATTCTACTTAATATTCGTACTATAATTTCTCCGCCATTACATCATGGAAAATTGATTGCTTTTGGAAAAAAATAATTCAGTTTATTCAAAGTTCGATCGGAAGTAGATTTTTAACTGAAGTTGAACAAATATTAGCTTCAAATCATCTGACTAATTCTTTACTTCCATTAGCCGAAGCAACTGAAATTTTAAATTTGTCATTTGGAAATAAATGGAAGCTTAGTCTGGATTTCTTGATCCTTTGGAGTTACACTGGAGCACACAACAGTATGTGTTATCTTTTTTACCGGATTTATTCATTTTTATTCAATAAATATATGTGAAACTAAACATCGGCATGCAATGGCGGCTTAATGAAAGCCGAATTAAAGCATGTTTATTGTAATTTCACCTTAGCCTACCAGAGGGCGAGCATTTCATTACAATCGCGGATATTAAACTTCTTGTCGAAAAACATTCGGTGTACTTCAACTCCAAAATTTAAAAAATCGCCCAGGAGGATCTATACACAAGCGAAGTGATGACGTCACTGGCCGTTCGTAGATGAAAGAAAAAGATTTCCTATGTTAAACGCCCATTGGATTTTTTTGTAAAAAAAATATTAAAAATCGAGGAAAATTATTTCCCGATTTTAATCCCCATATCTGGGTATAGATATGTATTAGTTATCATGTGCATGCGTTAGATTAAGTTGTTTTTGCTGTAAAATTGATAAAATTTAATTTTAAATTTCAAGACTCTAGAAAAAAAATGGCAAACTTCTATATTCAATTGAAAAATAAACATTTCGTTTCAAAGGATGATATTTACACAATCAATATCCAACTAATATACTAATTAAAAGGAAAATCATAAATATTCTATCATAATTTGAAGTCAATTTTGTTTTCAAATGTCTAAATAAAGTGATATAAGATTCTAATATGTTGCAGCGGAATAGATTTGATATCTGTCATCCTTGGCAGAAAAAAAAAAAAAAAATTATCGCCAAATTATCTGGCGAACATAATTTAATTCCTTTCAAAAATCATGGTTATTTTAACAACGTATATTAAGAGAGTAATGAATAATATGAAACAATATTTCGTACAATACATATTACGAAAATATACATCTGGTATGTATATTTTCGTATTAAGTTTTTGATCGCCAAATACAAAAGCGCCAAGGACGACAGAGTTTTGAAATTAAAAATTAAAATTTTGTCAATTTGACAGTAAAATAACTCAATCTAACGCATGCACATGATAACTAATACATATCTGTGTACCCAAATATGGAGATTAAAATCGGGAATAATTTTCCTCGATTTTTAATAATTTTTTACAAAAAATCCAATGGGCGATTAACATAGGAAATCATTTTCTTGCATCCACAGACAGTCAGTGACGTCACACTTTGCTTGCGTAATGAAACTGATAAAATAAAAATATGGTTCATAGAGTTTTAAAAAAAATTTGCACTTCGGGAGTGCCGACAGAAGTGAAAACGTGAACAATAACGCGTGTATTTCTTGAATTGTCAGGAAATATTTTATTGTGTAGGAAATACTTATAAATGAAGTGTTTTTTTATTCATTAATATAAACTACTACTACAAAAATTATATTACAATTTTATTTAATGCGCTAACTGCAATAGAGACAGTGTCCGGAGATGAGAGAAGTCGTGTAGAGCCGCACCAGATTGTAAAAACGTGAGAAAAATGGCGGCTTTGGCCTTTCTCACGGTTTTGTGAGGTCTAACTGCAATAGAGGCAGTGTCCGGAGATGAGAGAATTCGTGTAGAGCCGCACCAGATTGTAAAAACGTGAGAAAAAGGGCGGCTTTGGCCTTTCTCACGGTTTTGTGAGGTCTAACTGGAACTTTTCCGGCTGCAATCTTTAAGAGACAGTGTCCGGAAATGAGAGAAGTCGTGTAGAGCCGCAACAGATTGTAAAAACGTGAGAGAAATGGCGGCTTTGGCCTTTATCACGGTTTTGTGAGGTCTAACTGGAACGTTTCCGGCTGCAATCTTTAAGAGCAGTGTCCGGAAATGAGAGATGTCGTGAAGAGCCGCACCAGATTTTAAAAACGTGAGAAAAATGGCGGCTTTGGTCTTTCTCATGGTTCTGTGAAGTCTAACTGCAACGTTTCCGGCTGCAATCTTTAAGAGACTGTGTCCGGAGATGAGTGAAGTCGTGTAGAGCCGCACCCGATTGTTAAAACGTGAGAAAAATGGCGGCTCTGGCCTTTCTCACTGTTTTGTGAGGTCTAACTGCAAAAGAGACAGTGTCCGGATATGAGAGAAGTCGTGTAGAGCCGCACCAAATTGTAAAAACGTGAGAAAAATTGCGGCTTTGGCCTTTCTCACGGTTTTGTGAGGTCTAACTGCAATAGAGACAGTGTCCGGAGATGAGAGAAGTCGTGTAGAGCCGCACCAGATTGTAAAAACGTGAGAAAAATGGCAGCTTTGGGCTTTCTCACGGTTTTGTGAGGTCTAACTGCAAATGAGACAGTGCTCGGAGATGAGAGAAGTCGTGTAGAGCCGCACCAGATTTTAAAACAATATACAGTATATAATTACTAACACTTCACATTAGCAAGTTAATTGTATGATACATTATTTGTATCATACAAGGATGGAAAGCGTTTCGATGACGCGAATTCAATGATTTTTGTTCACCCAAAAGTTTTCACTTCAATTGGAAAGCGTCAGCTGACGATGACGGGAGTTCAAAGATTTTTCTTCACCCAAAAGTGCTCAACGCGCCTACTCCGTGAACGCGCCTAAAGAAGTTTTCACTTCAATAATCTATTTAAAACAGAAGACGGTTTCCGTACAATCTTCTGCTGTTGCCACCTAAAATTCATACTTTAGTTAATTAAAAAAAATGTAATTGTCCGATCGATCAGCTGTTTAATTCATCGGATTCACAATTTTTTTTTTATTTACTTTTTTAGTAAAAATGGTAGAAATTGAGTTGGGAATATTTCTGGAAAAAAACCCTGATTTGGGGAAATTTGAAAGCCTGTTTGGGGAAATTGACTGTCGACCATCTGGCAACACTGGATGTGAGGTACATCTTTAACAAATACTTTTAAGTAGCTAAAAAATACACGTTTCTAGTACAGTTTTTGCCTGTTTCATAATGCAGTAGATAAAGAGTGATTTTCTCCCATATACAGAGCCTGATTAAGGGGGAAGCACACATTATTTATACTTACACCGTTATTTTTTAACAAATACTTTCCTGCTATAATAAACAGAAAATTCTCATTAAAAATTATTTTAAAAGAATTCTGGTGTCTAATAACGGTGAGTAAATTGGATTGTTTTACACCGTTCATTTTTTATAAAAAATATTTCCTCGTCAAAGCGTGGAATTTCTATGACATGAAGTAAAAAATAATTGTAAAAATATTCCGGTGAGAGCGGAGATAATGTGTGCTTCCCCCTTAATCAGGCGCTGCCCATATATAATATAGTATAAATAAGGAGACTATCATTCTATGCAAAGTGGCACTGGAAGGAAAAAAAAAACTATCTAGCAGTGTTTCGAAGAAATCGGAAAAGTTGACAACTCTCCTATGCCACTGATGCAGTTAGAATCGAAAAAATAAGCTGTATGTACTAGTACAATTTTTATATTGAATTTAGAATTGTGTTAAAGAATAAAAACTTTGCAAGCCAATAGCATAAACTCTAAAAACGTGTAACGTCGAAATAATAAACCTCAAATTTTCATCAAGGAAAAAAAAGTAGACACGAGTGAAGTTTGAAAATTCAATTTTGCTAGAAATTTTATGAAATAATAAAAATTATTATTATCTACTTTTTACATATTTAAGATCAGCTACGAGTCTAATAGCCGTTTTAGACATTAATTTAGTACAATTTAATTTAAAAAAAATCTGGAGTGACTCCACTCGACTTTCCGAACATTGAGTAACTAACAGTTTTGTAGATAAAATAAAGAAAGAGGAATTGCTAAACAAACAAAAGAGAGAAAACCATAATAGAGTGTTTTTTTCTCCATATATCACACGAGGTTTTATTTAACGCTACTGAACTTTGAGCCCTTAGATCATAATGATAAAGAATTTTTCGTTTTGTCCCTGTAAAAATCTATAGATGCTAGATTCACCAAAATGCTTATAGTTAGTGCAACAGTGATTTATAATATTCATACAAATTTTCAGCTCAATTGAATAAGGCGTTTAGATGCTATCGCACTTTTAAAAATTTGGTCTCATAGGCCATAATGATAAAGAATTTTTCTTTGTGTCCCTGTAAAAAAACTGTAGTGCTAGATTCACCAAAATCTATACAGTTGGTGCAAATGCGACCTATAACATGTGTACAATTTTTTTGCTCAGATTAATAAGGCGTTTAGACGCTATCACACTTTTAAAAATTTGGCCCCATTGGCCTTAATGATAAAGAATTTTTCTTTGTGTCCCTGTAAAAAAACTATAAGTGCTAGATTCTCCAAAATCTATACAGATTGAGTATCTGTGACCTATAATATGGGTATAAAATTTTTGCTCAATTGAATAAGGCGTTTAGATGCTATCGCACTTTTAAGATTTTGGTCCCATAGGCCATAATGATAAAGAATTTTTCTTTGTGTCCCTGTAAAAAAACTATAAGTGCTAGATTCACCAAAATCTATAGGGTTCGTACTATGGTGACTTACAATATACGTACCAACTTTCAGGTTAATCGAACAAAGCCTTTAGACGCTAGCGTGTTCACAGACATACACACATACACACATACACACACATACATACATCATCGTAAAAATAGTGAAAACGGACTCAGGGGACCTCAAAACGTATAGAAACATCAAAATCTCGAATTCGGATTTTTGACATGATTACAATACTTTCCTCACTATAGTGTTCGGAAAGTAAATAAACTACTATACAATCAATATTTAAACTTGAAAACTTATTCACACACCATAAAATTAAAGAAAGAAAGCAAGGCACGTGGTTTTGCACATGAAGGAGAAAGACCACGTTCTTTCGAAACCGGTAGTGCTTTCTTTAATTTTATGGTGTATGAAGAAGTTTTCAAGTTTAAATATTAGTTTAGTAATTTTCAAAATAAAATATCTAGTAAAAGCTAAAGGGTTCATGCATATGTATTCGAAAGAATTCTTAATTTAAGGCAATATTTTACAAAGTACCTTTGTAACATTCACAGTCACATTTAATATAAAAAAATAAATAAATAAAAAGTTCGATTTGGAGGGGGGGGGGAACTTTTATTAATATTTGATAAGCTTTATCATTGAAATTAGTTTGTTTAAAAAAATGTGCTTAAAAGCATAAAAATTTATGCTTTTGTGGAACAGTTCACAAATTGAGCCTCAAGCTTTTTTAATATAATGTCGTTTTTGTATCACACACACACATTTTAACTTCAAACATGATAAGTAATTTCTCCAAAATGAAATGCTTCTTTCTACCTATTTTAGATTGGAGGGGAGGGGGGTAGAAAGCCCTTTTGAAGATTTTACAAAGAAATTCCCTTTGATTTTCTTCACTGATGCAGTGAGAAAATTTATTGCAAGAATAAAATATATCCAGGAATAAGTCTCTTGCAGAATAAAAATCAGCTGTTACAGCGTTTATTTCATTTATCTGATAGATGGCGGCTTTTGATCTTCTTTACTTAGAATTTTAGTGTGACACGATTGTAATAATAGAAAAAAATATTTTATTAAAGAACTTCTAGCTCAAAATAAAATAAAAAAGTAATAATCTGGTGTGACATTCACACTAAATTCTTTCTCTTATTATACATTATTATGACATATTATTGCATTGTAATGTGTAAGATAAGGAGTATTGGATTTAAACATTCCGATTTATTTGACTTGTCATACTCTCCTCCTCCCCTTTCTGTTTGAATATTGTAGATAAAGTTATTGAATATGCTTTTATTAATTTTTTTTTTTTTTTTTTTTTTTTTTTCCAAGTTATTCGGAGACCGGCTCTACTGTATAAGTCTCTTTACTATATTTTAAGATTCAGTCCACAATTATATGCAAGAGCATTAAAGAGCTTTTAAAAAAAAAAAAAAAAATTGAATTTCTCTTTTTTAATTTAATTAGTTTTTGAAGAATTTTCAACATATTTAGTTCTGGTATATTTTAATGCACATATATGCAAAATTTCCTAATTTCAACCAGGTAATTTATATTAAAAAAAAAAAAAAAATCTACAGTATCCTTAATAACATAGTTTTTGCACTTATTCTACGTAATTTAATTATTCTAGGTCGCACATATTACATTAAATTAACTCAAAATAATTGCTGGATTTTTTTTCCCCTATCGTGAAACATTCGGAAGATGTCGTGCATGCAGATAATATTTAAGTCTTGTGTAATAAGAAAGTGCTATAAATGGAATTTGAAGCTTCTCATCTAATAGACGTCGTTATCAACCTTTCAAAGGCTATTCACCGAAAGTGACTTCAAATTTTCCTGTCACGCCTTTAGCATTTTGCATTTAATGAAGACAGAATGTGAAGGGTTAACCTCATTATGACATCGGAAGTGACTGGCGAAATATTTTCTAACTATAATAGGTGGTGAGTCCATGGAATATGTAAATGCATTTTCGATATGCCAGATTAGAGTTTGAGGGACTTTATAAAATACACCTTCATTGATTTATTGAAAAGGTGTAGGAAAAAATAATCTTTCATATTTTGATAATTTGAACCGAAACTGCGTTTAATATTTTTACATTGACGTTTAAAACATTGTGTGAATATTTATATATATATACGTATATAATCAAAGTAAGGACTTGGTAATAAACATTTAAAAAAAAAAAGATTTAAAACTGTTTATGAATAAAAACTAAGATTCTTTTCCTACTTTGTTTTTAAAATTGAAAAAATATTAATAACGGCTTACTAATTTGACAGATTTCTATTTATGACAATAAGGATTGTTTGCTTGCATACATAATAATGAAGTTCTGTTATCTTATGAAATATGCATAGACTTGCAAACCCGTGCGAAATTTTTGCACTTTATTTCTTTTCTTATTTACCTTTAAAATTTGAAACTCAAAAGTATTATTTACCAATTTCACCACCTAATTAAAATTTTAATTTACCAGAAGCCAAATTATTACTATAACAAAATAAATATTGTGCAATAGTGAAACCAGAATCATTCATAGAAAAGTTTCAAAATAAAATTCATGGTTGACGACCCAGTTTTCATACTTCCGCACAGGGCCCGACTTAGACTGCCTGGAACCCCGGGGCAAGCCTATTCTGGGGGGCTCCCTTGCAGTGCCATAAGCGGTCTTTAGGTTGCAGAATTTCTGCATACGCCTGTAGGGGGGCCCCTTCCAGAAGGGGGGCCCAGGGCATTTGCCCCGTATGCCCTGCCGTTAGTCAGGGCCTGCTTCCGCAGGCAGTACAATTTTAGTAAAGAACCCCCATGACGCCTTTTAAATTTTTATCGACAGGAGTGCTATGACATTTTATTTATTTTGGCACAATTTTTTGTTAAAAGAAAAAAATCCTATTTTGATTATATTTTTTATGATTGCGTTTTTAGTTAATTTATGATAATGATTCATATTCTGTATCTTTAAAATAATGCTGGGTTTAAAATGACGCTTACAAAGATTCTGAAGAAGCAACTTTTAAAAATACATTTTTCTATAAAATAATGTCATCATACAAATGTCGTAATTTTTCCATAAAATAATAATAAAGGAAGAAGAAGCACGCCAATACTCTTAATGCTTACAAACCCCTTCTAGTGAAATGCCAGCGAAAGCTACTTTTGCTCCTCTCAACCTTGAAGTAGGGCACCCATCCTCAGCGCTATTATCGCTGTTTGTTGTGGCAACACAACAGCTTATGTAGAAACACTTATGCTCCTTCTTCCTTTATTATTATTCTATGAATTTTTCTTATTAGTTCATTGAGCTGAGTCCGCGTGCTTTTGTTCATTTTTAAATATATATATATATATTATCCTCGCGTATTTTATTAATTTCACCACTATCGTATCGTTTCGACAAAAAATAATTGTAACTGGTCCACGTTAGAGAAATATTATATAAATAATAACCCAGAATTTCGGCATTGAAACCAAAATCTTATTTGAATAAGTAAATAAATAAAAATTCCGTGTATAATAATAATAATAATAATAATACTTTTACGGAAAATTATGCACCCTGCTTTAAAAAGAAAAGAAATATGAAATGTGTTGAAACGATTCCGAGTGTACAAAAGTTTTTTACACAGCCATTCATAGAGAATATTTCAATATCTGCATGTTTTCCATCAAATTAAGAATTTAAATTCTTTTCTGTAAAGGAAAAAAAGAGGAACTTTTCTTCGTGCCAGCATTTTTCCTTGTTAACATTACTTCATTGTTAATAGTTTTTCCCAAGGGTTGCGAAGTGCGGAATAATAATCGACCTTGGTTGAAGGTCATACCGAAAGCACGTGGATTTTTCTCCATCAGCTGATTTTGATCAGTCAACTTCCTTCCATCTTGCCTCATTAATAACGCAATACCTTGATTTTCAGGATAAATATAAACTCATTGTCATTATGAGCTAAGCGCCGTTTACTTTCAGTTTCGTTTAACAAGTTGAATCGGCCAGTGCGTGAAATAAAGAATAACTTTTGCCAGAGAATTTTTATATTTAAAGAGTTAAGGGGTTGGAGTTGAGTGGGTTTTGCGTGGCACTAGAGCTACGCTGTGAGCAATTAGTGATGGAAAAAATTAAAGGGATGCGCTACCTAAAATATGGTCGAAACGTTGTCTTATTTTTATTACTATTGTTATCGGATTAAATTAAAACTAGGATCTTCTGAAACACCTGTAAAATATTTAGGCTTCTATTTTCTTAATTTCGTTAGATGTCGATTTTTTAAAGCAGTTATAAATAACAAATTAAAATTTGCTATTAAAACTTTATTTTTTAACGTATTACTCAGGTATGAAAAAATTGTGCGGTTAGTTATGGTGTATGTAAAAACATGTAAATTTTGAAGGGAAAAAAAAAAAAAAAAAAAAAAAACACTAGGCATATATTTTTTTTATTTAATTTTTAATTTATAAAGAAAAGGGCGTAATAAGATTTTTTCGGAAAATATTGTTATGATTCATTTAGCAGAGAAACAAAGTTTATTTTTCCTTATTTGCTCTCACATAGGGGAAACTAGGGAGACTTGACCCAGTTTTTAATTTTTAATTTTTCATATTTTTTGTATAACAGATGGAGCTGAATAAAAGAATATGAGCAAATACTCTGTTATTTTGTACATACTGTGGCTAAAAATGATAGCATAGATAGTTCTTACTAGAAGTAAAAAAAAAAAATCCTTAAGTCTGCACATGGGTTAAGTGTCCCTAAGCCTAGGGAGACTTGACCCCCCCCCCCTACTTAGGGAGACATGACCCCCCCCCCTCCTGAAAGCGAGAAAACTCATAGGTATTGAACAAAAAAAAAAAAAAAAACACAGGTTTTGGGATTTAAAATTTTTCTAGTTTAATTTTGTAGAAGATTTTAGTGAATGCAAAAAAATTGGTTATTGTTTTCTTTTGTTTTTCTCATGCTTTGTACTTTTATCTTTAAGAGCCTTTTTTGCATTTCTTTTGTCAACATTTTTTTCTCTTGTTCTTCCTGCCTCTTTCTTCTTCTATTTCTCTTCTGTTTGGTGTGACAGTAGCTAACATATTCTTATCCTTTTATTTTTAGTTCTTTATTATGTAACAATTCGCTGTACTCAAAGATTAAAAATATTTTAGTTATTTCTTGATTTAAAACAATTCATTAGGCCTAAATTATTCACAATGTTTTACTTATTTCTTTAAATATCTATATCATTAGGCCTAAGTCACAATGTTTTAGTTATTCATAGGATAAAAATCCATTAAATCAAACAAAGAACATTAAATTAACATTTTCATTAAATCTGTGACGCCGCCAGTGGGCGTCTCTTTCGCAATTTGTGTGTTATTTATTTCTTACGAATATATCCAATATTCATATTTGTACAATCAATATATCGGGTGAGTGCAAAAGTTCTACTCGTTGTTATTACCCATAAAGAAGAGCAAATAAACTCAAAATGAACAGTGCCTATTATTGTGCATAATCCCCATTGCTATCTATGACCTCTTGCCATCTTTCTGGTAGGAGATGACTCCCACGGCGGTAAATTTCGGCGGTTTCGAGTCAAAAAAGTCTTGGGTGGCAGTTTTCACAGCAACAAGATGATCAAAGATTTTCTGACTGAAGGAATTGTTCAACGCACGAAATATGTGATAGTCAGTTGGTGCCAAGTCAGGAGAATAGGGAGGGTGGAGTAAAACCTCCCAACCAAAGCCCAGTAACTTTTAGCGAGTGATGACAGCAGCATGTGGATGGCGTTATCGTGATGAATGATAACACTGCGACGATTGATGAGACCTGGCCGCTTTGCTACCAAATTTGAATGCAGTCTGTCTAACTGTAGACAGTAGAAGGCAGCATTGATGGTTTAGTTAAGTAGGGTAGAAAGAGAGAAGAAGATCGAGTTAGGCCGTGGTTTGGTTGAGTGGCAGGTCCTCCCAGTGAATTATTCCCTGCACATTCCAACGCACTCAATAACACCTTCTTGGGATGAAGTTCAGCTTTCGAAGTCGATGCAGGCGGATCAGAAGGGCGATACACAGTCCCACGACGCTTTACGTTACGGTACATAATCCACTTCTCATCTCCTGTCACAATTCGTGTCAAGAATGGGTAATTTTAGTACCGGGAAAGCAAGGAAACACAGGTGGCGATTTGGTCATCCCGTTGATTAGTTTTCAGGTTATGTGGAACCCAATGGTCCTACTTTCTCGTAAAACCCAACTTAACCAGCCGTCTCTCGACCGTTGTCCGGTGTACGTTGAAGATCCCCGCTAATTCTTCCACAGTTCGGGTTGTTCCTTATGGCTTGGAGGTTCCTTATCGTCTCCAAAGTCTGATGGCCGTCCACTCCTGGCCGGTTCTTGGCAGCTTCTGTCTCCTTCCCGAAATTTACGAAACCATTGACGACATGTGCTTTCGTCTATTGCATCCTCCCTAGAAACTTAACAAACATTGCTACATGACGCGGCTGCCGTACTCTTTTTATCGAACTCGTATAACCTTTATATGCTCCTTCTCGCTTTCCATGTGATTTTTTTTTTTTTTTTCCCGAGATGATTAACTTTGTGAGACACGATGCATTTATATGTGAGGCATCCACACGTTTGATTGGCTGACGATTTGCGTCATTACAATGTCATGTGTGACGTCAATTCCATTGCAAATTTGCATATCCAAAAACGGGTAGAACTTCCGCACTCACCCAATACTATGGATACAACTACTTTGGTTATAAAGAATATAATTATAATCTATATGCATATGTAATATAAATGTGAATACAGAAAATTTTGTCCTGAAACGTTGTAACTCGAAAGAATAACGCCCACAGGCGGTTCTTACTCTCAAGCAGACAAAAGCATGCGGTCTCGAAAGTGCTAATTATTGGGTCAAGTCTCCCTAGTTTGCTTGGGTCAAGTCTCCTTAAGTTGTGTGTGGTGTTACTTTTTCTACTAGCTCTTGAATAGAGACTTATCTTAAAAATATTTAATAAAGATAGATAGAGGATAGATTTAATCCAAAACAAAAGATATTAAAAATAGTGATCGTATGAAAATAGTGATGAGTGAACCCTAGGTCTCAACCTGATCATACATGGGTACTTACCAAGCATAACATACATTCAAATTTTTATTTTATTTTATTTTATTTTTAAGATATTTTAAAATTCAGAATAAAGATTTAAAGAAAAACATACCCAGTCTTGAAAAAAAAGGCAGTATTCAATTCCACTAATTTAGAAGTATTTATTAACACGTTGATCGCCATGTCAGCCATCGGTGACTGACAGTGTCAAATATGATATAAAACCGCGTCAACCATCGGTGGTTGACAGTGTAAAATATAATATAAAACTAAAAATATTACACTGTTTCAAGTAATTACTTAAAATTTATTTAAAATTTACTTAATTTTTATTTATTACATGATAATATCATTAAGGAATTTCAATGGATTTTATTAAGAATTCGCGTGGCGATCAACGTGTTAATAGGCTCCTTCATTTTCAAGAATGTAGAATCTGTACACACATTACAAATCTCAAATCTGTGATAACATATCCAGTTTTCTTTTAAAAAAAATTCAAGATACTTCACAAACATATTTAAATATGACATCTCTGGCTATTTTCACAATTTAATTTCAAGTCATAATAACCTTTAATAATAAATATCTTTCGATGGAAAAAGATTTAAAAAGGTATCAGGGTGTGTAACCACATATTAAAAAATAACTGTAAAAATAATGCACGGACGTAAGCGCCTGGCCATTCTTATTAGAACGGAGGTGGAACGCGAACTGGACTGATTTTTAAATTTTAAATATCGCTCCTAAAGAAAAAACAGGTCCGCAAACCTAAAATCACGGATACGCGATTTTGATTCGTTAATCGGACCGCAAAGGTAACCAATGAATAGTTTGCGCACGCAAGAGAAAGAATCGCGGATACTCCTGTTGACAAGTGCCGCGGGAAGCAAACTTTACAGGGTGCGTTGAGCCAGGAACGAACGGCTGCAATTAGATGCCTGCAAAACGAAGTATTTTGGCATTGGCATAGGAATTAAAAGAGAGGTGATGTATTTACATAACATTGTGTTGCTTTGTTAATCCTAATTTTTTAGCAACTTGCATTACAGTTATATGAAGTTATTATACGAGGTCTGTCCAATAAATACGCGAACTGGTGCCATCTGTCGGCCATGACGTGGACTATAGCCTCGCTCACTAGCGGTGCCAGTTGCCTGAGACCCAATGAACCATCAGTGCATGGAGAATCGTCGAGCTGTGCGTATTGTGTCAGTTATGTTAGTTTTTGTTGTCCTTGTTTTTACTGTGTGTCAAAAATGGAAATTGATGAAAATAATAAATTATTTTTCTTACATTTCTCAAGTGTTTGAGAGATCGCGTGCGTCGTGTGCGACGAAATTTGACTCAAGGCGATGAATGGATCCTTCACCATGACAATGCACCTGCACATTCAGCATTAATTGTTCGCCAATTACTGGTAAAAAATTCAATAACCATCCTTGTTCCTCCTCCTTATTCGCCAGATCTCGCCCCATGCGACTTTTTTTTTATTCCCAAAATGCAAAAATGTGATGAGGGGACATCACTGGGAAGATGTGGGCACAATAAAGCAAAAAACGACAAGAAATCTAAAAGGCCCTGCCTGCCGAGGACTTTCAAGGGTGCTTTGAACAGTGGAAAAGAAGATAGAATAAGTGTATAGCAACGAATGGAGAGTACTTTGAAGGGGACAAAATCGATGTAGACTAAATTTTGCAAAATAAACTTTTTATGGCCTTAGTTTGCGTATTTATTGGACAGACCTCGTATATCAACATGTAGCTAAGACAGTGACTAAAACAGCTATACTTTTGAAATTGACTTGCCTCAAAACTGGAAGTTCAAATTTAACAAAGTCCAAGATCTTCAAAATTTACATGAAAGATGCAGTATCAATCAACACTAAATTGGTACAAAACCACAGATAATTCTGCAATGGCTATTCCCTGTAAAATGCTGTTGTATGATTAGTCAATCAGTATAATGACTAACATTTTCCTAAAGTTTCCCTTTTATAGGAAAAACCCTCATGGGTCAAGTCACCCTATGGGTCAAGTCTCCCTATGGGTCAAGTTTGTCTAGTTTCCCGTATACAGTTTCGGATATTTCGTGCCTTTTTCCCTTTAGGTTTTCCTTCATCTCACATTGTATTTAATATTTTTAATATAATTCTATTAACTATAAAATAGCTTTTATATAGTGCTAGTTATTATCGCAATTTATCGGTTTTGCTGAAAAAGCCTCGGTTACATAAATGCTTATATAGGCACCCATATAGTATATGTTCAAAATATATTTATCGTACATTGGATTGCCACATAGTATGCTGATTTTTTTTGTCTGTTAAAAAAAGAGGGGGGGGGGAGAGAAAGAAATTCGTTCCTAAATTATGGTACATGTAGTAGCAGCGTACTCAGTACCGTAAATTTAATTCGTGGTAAATTTACCGTGAATTGTTTTATAGCACATATATAACATATAACTCGTGAAAAAAAAAAAAAAAAAAAGCTTTCATATTTTAAAGGTGTATGTCACGTCACCTAACGGTACATATACGGCACCCTAACTCAATCTTATTCTAAGGAGAAATTTGTTTTCAAAATTACTCATCATCTAATGTATTTTTTTAATTACGTTTTCACATTTAGAAAATTCACAGCCGTTAAATTGATTTCAGAATTTCAAAAATTGATTTTTTAATTGTTTTTAGAATTTTATTTTGAAGCTCTAAAGTACAAAAACTCTTCTTAGTTAATTTTTTGCACTAGAGCTTTAAAATGGAAAACACACTTACACACACACACACACACATATATATTTATTTATTTAAATGAGAAACGGGAATCAATTAAATGGTTGTAAATTTTCTATATGGCAAAACGGAATTTAAAAAATACATTAAGTAGCGAGTAATTCTTAGAGCAATTTTCTTCATAGAATAATATGGGGTTAGACTGCCGTTCACGTTAGATGACGTATACCCTTTACGGTACGCTGGCGTAAACGAACGATATATGTGCCATGGATTTGCCAAGAAACAGTTATTTTACTATCTAAATGACATTTATGACTCATGTGGCATCATATATTGTATTTTTATGTCTAATGTACTGTAAAAGTACTACACTTATACCTCAATCAAGGTGGTTCAAATATCACAATCTATTATACTTGTTACTATAGTAATTTTAAGTTTTTAACAATACTCATACCATTTTTTTTTTTTTTTTTTTTTGTAACGCGAAAACTGGAGTTATAATTAAGTTTCAATATTAATCTTGGAAAATAGTATTTTATTACTGTTTCTTCCTTTCCTCCAATACATAAAAATCACCCTACGGTCTATCTCTGGTTACTCCATATAGGTCAGCTATCGATCAAAATACAGAGCGATCAATCAAAATTATTATTTCGCCACCATTGCTATCCATCAAAATGCAGAGCAATCAATCGAAATTGCTATTTCGCCGTCATTGCCAAAACTAAAATAAGAAAAATAAACTTGTAAGTTGCCTTTATATCTTTTTATTTCTATCTAGTTTATATAGCCGCCTAAATAAAATTCAATTAAAATTGTATTATTGAATGTACAACAATATGTATATAAAACCGTTTGTCCTGAGTGAGTGAGTGAATGAGTGATTCATCATCGCCTAGCCCAAACCCTTACACGTAGAAACTTGGTAAAAAAACATTCCTTTTGTGACGTAGACATCCTCTGAGAAACGATTTTACGAAATTCGGTGCAAAACGTGATTTCACAAAAATCATTATATTTTAAAGAAAAAGCAGATATCCGTAAAATTTTTCCATTCAATATAGTTAACACAAATAACACCCCCCCTCCCCCCCCCCCCCCAAAAAAAAAAAAAAAAAAAAAAAAAAAAAAGAAACAGACATCCGTATTATTTTTGCTTTTTAATATTGTAAACACAAACACCTAAAAACCAATTTCTGGAACTCCAGAAATTTGGCTTCCCAGGAGGAGGGGTAAAACGGGATTTCACATAACTCTCCATTTACATATATTTACATATATATATATATATATATATATATATATATATAAGAGTACATCTTATATTTGTATATATATATATATATATATATATATATATATATATGACGATATGGAGTGATAGAGAGATGACACTCGTTGGCACACAAGGATCACTAAGAATTCGTTCACAAAACAGCTTTATTTTCTCTAGAATTGCAAATCGGTATTTTATGGCAAGGCAATAGACTCTAGGCCGACTATTCGCCGATCTCCGGACGGCGTAGCGGCTCCGCCCGCGGAATCTGTTAGGAAGACTATAACTCCTACGTAATTTCGGAGGAGAGCGGCGTGTATTTACCAATTGAAAACCATGGCAAAAGACCTCCTGTTGTTTATAATTTGACCATTTATGCGTGATTTCTGATTTGTTCATTAGCTACTCAGGTCGTCTGGGGCTCTAAAAGAATTTATGGGATCAATTACTGTGCATGATGGATGCCGCATGAGTTGCAAATTGCGTTAGCGTCAGCGAATTTTGACTTATAATTTCGTTCATTTTCTGATTTCTGAGTGATAAAGTCTTTTGCCATAAAACAATCTTTAAAGGGGCAATTACGAATTATTCGCGATTTACAACTTTGATTATCGATTTTCACACTTTTAAATTGGGTTTTTGATCATTTAACTTTGTCTATTTTTATCCCTTTCACACACACACACACACACACATATATATATATTGTATATAAGAGTACATCCACCACTGAGTCTGAGTCAACACTGCTGTGGTGATTCTTTGTGAGACTGGGTCACGCATTTTGGTGTGAAGGTTGGTTCTAAAGCTCTGACACAGACTAAAACGAGATTTTGCAAAATTCTCCTCTTTCCCCCTGGAGGTGGACGGCAAAAACACGTTTGGGAGCATAACACGGCATCAAATTGCTTCACTTTGAAGAAATTGCAGATGGGAAGACTAGACTCAAAAAAAAAAAAAAAAAAAAAAAAAAAAAAAGGAAGGAAAGGGAATTTTTTTTTTCCTGTGGGAGGGGGGAGATTTACAAAATCCGGACTTTACAGTGTAACTCATCCAAAAATGGCACATAGATGTTGAAATTGACTGTTCGTCTTCTGAAGTGTATTTCTAACTACCAGGCTGCGCCCGCTTCGCTGGTCACTAAATTTAAATGAATTTTCAAAAGAATTGTAACACTATTTTTTTTTTTTTTTCACATTTTGGGCTTTGTAACATAATTAAAAATTCCTTTTACGATCAAAAAGTCAAAATAACATGTTACAGATAAAATAAAATAAAATATTTCTTCCGTTTTGAACTCGTTTTGCAACAGTGCTCTATGGCCTTATGTGAATGATTCTCAAGAATGAACCAATTGTTTACAAATTTAATGGATTTATGCATGGTAAATAAGTACGCTGTAATTTAAAAATTTCAGCTCTTAGAACATCAAAACTGATAATTTTTAAAAAGTTATTCATTAGTCTTTATTGTTAAACTGTTTTTTGTTTAATTTATTTTAAGATAAAAGTAATCGAATGATATCGCGATGTGAAACTTTGCAACGTAATATCTTTAAATCTAATAACTTGATGTACAGTGCCCTCACAAAAAATGAACAGTTTTTAGAGCTCTTTTAAAAAAGTATAACACCTATGCAGTATCTTTTTAAAAAATTCATCAGTTTTTATTTAAAAAAAAAAAAAGGCTGACCTTCATCGAAAGCAATTGAATGATATCGCGTTGGGAAACTTTGCAACGTAATATCTTTAAATGTAATAACTATAGTGTCCTCACAAAAAATGAACAGTTTTTAGAGCTCTGCTAAAAAAGTATAACATCTATGCAGTATCTTCAAAATAATAATAAAATTATACTTTTAAAAAATTAAAGAACACGCTTTTATGGAAATGTGAACTAAAAGGCCCAAAATATCTATCTTTGTAGCATTAAAATGCAGGGTAAGAAAAAATCGTGTCAGTGACACACCATAATATTTACATCTTTAATAAAAACAAGTAATACAAATAATTTAGAATTAAGCAAAAACCATTTTTAAAAAATCTCCCCTGACTGGGCTCGAACGTTAGACCTTTAGGTTCGTAGCCCGGAGCTTTACCTCACAGCCACAGCGTTCGCGTAAGGAAAGTCTTTTTTTACAATATAGGTTTTTTGTTTGCTCCCAGAAAAGTTATAAACATATATACAAACATACATACAGATGAAGCTAATAAAAGCGTGTTAAAAAAATCATCAGTTTTTACTAAAAAAAAAAAAAAAAAAAAAAAAAAAGGCCGACTTTCATCACCAAAGTACCGTAATTTCTGGTTGATATCCCGCAGGTTATATAATCCAGTTTTTAACAAGTTAGTGTGAAATTTAAAAAAGTACATATTTATAATAGTAAAAATAATAGTCAATTAGGATAAAATATGTGTTCTTGTAAGAGTATTTTTGAACCCTAGGAGTGAGCTCCTGCTGGGAGGGGGTTAATTTTCAATATGAGTAGTTAAAAAAAAAAAAAAAAAAAAAACTCGCCAATACCTTTAAAATGAATGGTTAAAATCTGTAATAATTGGAAACAAAGTTATTATTATTATATTTATTTATTTATTTATTTATTTATTTTCATTTAAATCTCTCCCAAAATAAATAAATGAATAACCCTGAATAAAAGCAATTTTAAGATGTCGTCTATAGAGACGACAAAACTAACTTTATTTCCATATTCATGGTTATGCTTTTCTGATATGAAAATCCCCTGCACTTACCATGATGGAATATAATTTTGACAATTAATAACTTTAATAAATAGTTTGCACTGAGTTAATTTGTGTAAGAAAAATGTAGAAGAAAATTTTGTAAAGAGCACAACATATCAGTTTATATTAGAGTGCTGCGTTGATCGGTTAAACTTGACCCTTAACTCACCCGAACCCGCAGCTTTTAACACGCTAATCGCAACAAAATAATAAATTTATGTTATCAGACACTGACAATAAATATTACACAAAATATAGTTACATTATTTAACAGATCTTTCATAAAATTAAATGCTGTATAACAAATTACAAGAATGTTATATGTCAAATTTTAAACAAAACTTCATTAAAAAATGTAGCAAAATTTCAAATGTATAAATCATACTTAACCCTTTGCATCCCACCGGGACTTTAAAGTCCCATAAAAAAAATTCCTCAATATAGTCTAAATTTACAACAGGATTTCATTGGGACTGTAGTTTAAGCTTTAGTCCCTATAGTTTAAGCTTTCCCTATAGTTAAGCTATATAGTTTAAGCTAAATTTAATACTTTTGCGACCGCTGACTTAGATTAACGTCATTTGAAAATCTGTAACTCCACCAGTGGGCGTTTCTTTCGCAATTTGTATGCTATTTATTTCTTAAATATATAACCAATATTCACATTTTTACAATGAAATATACTATGGATACAAATACTTTGATTAGAAAGAATATAATTATAATGTGTACCATTTCTAATATAAATGTGAATGCAGAAAATTTTGTTCTGAAATATTGTAACATAGGAGAATAACGCCAACAAGCGGACCTTACTATCAAAAATTCAAAATCATGCGGTCGCGAAAGTGTTAATATGAGATGATTCTCATGCATAAAGAAATACAACAAAAAAGTTTCAAATTGTTTTTCCAAAAATAAAATAATTTAGGATGTAAAGGGTTAAAATAAAACTGTGGTTCCAAACATTTTGACAGTATCTGAAAAAAATGAAATAAGGAAGCATATATATAAAGGCAAATAAATTTTGCTTATGAAGTTTAAAGGTTAAGTCATATTTTATGTAATTTTAATTAAACTTCTGTTATGAATCAAATTGGTTTAAATTAATACGGAGAAGAGAATGTTACCCAATCCCCGCATTCAAAAAGTTGGATTAGTAAAAAAAAAAAAAAAAAAGAAAGAAAGAAAGAAAACAAGCGTAAATTTTTTTTTGAAGAAAACATCTTTTTCTTGTCAAGAATTAATGCAAAGCTGAGTCGCACCCGACTGACCCGATACAGGACCCTAGTTTATATTTACACATGAAAATCGTTATTTAGACATTTAGAGAATATATTATTTCATTTTTAAGAACTAGGAAAACGAAAGGTTTTAAAATGAACGAAGAATCTATAGCATTGAAACTGAATTTCAATTTTTAAAAATATGTTTTTGATAAACATAAATCGTTAATATCAGAAAGTAGATGCGGAACTTGATGCTGGTATAACACAAAAGTCTGTGTTCTCCTCCACGTGATGGCTCACTGTTTTCCACTTTACTCCTTATCGTATTCGGAACACTCCACGACTGTTCATTAAAGATAATTGAGATAAGAAAGAATTCAAGGCGACATAATTCAATTATTTCGTTGAAAATTAACAGCAGCGGAGAATTTGAACTGGAATGAAAATTTCACTTTAGTTAATTACGGAATATCTTTCGTTCAAAACGGGCATGTTTTTATTTTCTTCTATATTCAATTGAAAAAAAGCATCATTTCATAAACATTTTCGGTTTTTTATTGTTTTAAAGGTTCTCGACGCTTTTCACAACTTTCGGAATGATGTCTGTCTATGTGTATGCGCAAAAATTTTGCGGCAGCTAGGAGCTAATTTCATAAAAATTCATATTCAGTTTTACTTAAACTTAAGTTGGAGTCCATCAATTTTATTACCATGCTTTTATTAGCTCGCTTTCTTGTTTGTTTGTTTGTTCGACCAGTACAAATCTTGCAATCGATTTTTAACTAACTTCCCGACTAGCTAGACATTTGAAACTTATTTTAGAATAGCTCAGAACACGATGGTAATGCATTTTTTTAAAATACTTTTATTCAATTAATAAAGGTTTGAAAAATTCTTATAAATTGCTCTATTTATTACGCATTTGATCTTTTTTTTACAAGTCGATGGGATAATTCATCAAAAATTTTTCTAAAAAGTATTTATTAATACATAGATTTGTCAGGTTTATATAGTTCAACATAAAATTTGAAAACGTGGTATATAAAAAGTTGTTTTTATCTTGTAATTATTTAGGGAATATTGTCCAACAGGTGCGCTGCGCTGTTATGCTGCAATTTCCTCGATTTACGAGAGGCATCTCAGCTTCTATAGTGTATAAATAAGCGAGCCATTATTAAAACCTATGTTGATTCATTTCGGTGTATATCGACTGAGAGGTGGCGTTGCTATGCTGCGCTTAAGGGAAGACTATATATCAACTGCTATAGCCTATAAATAACACAAGCCAGAAAATAAGAAAATGTTAAAAAAAAAAAAAAAAAAAAAACAGTATGTTATAATTACCACAGTTCCGAGGTCTTCTTCCAGTTTGTATGATCTTATATCATTTAGTTACAGAAACAGCAGTATTATTTCAAAAATTGCCATTTCCCAAACTCAGTGCTGAATTTAAGCAAATGTAAAATGCAGAATTATTGCATTTTCTCATCCGTTAAGAATAATTAACAACAAAATTGCCCCGCTTATTATACTTTGCTGCATATATACAAGAAAAACCAATAGAGTCCTTTTCTATATAGGTATCAACACAGCGTAAGTCCCTCAAACAATTCCCTTAAGAAATATAAACCGTATTTAAAATGCGTCACTTGAGAAATCTTTAACGTGTATTTTTAGAAATACGCATATAAGGAAAATGTAAGGTGCCTACAAACATCTCAACTCTTCTCCTCCGCCTTTTACATCAAAGGCAGGAAAATAAAGTATGGGGAGAGAGTACAATTTTCTGAAATGCTCTTTTCCATCGCTTTTAAAGAAAATATTTAATAATCCAAAATCAAAATAACATTCGCTTTGCTAGTTGTCACAAGCTTTCGACGTTTCCCATAGCTGGAAATATTTATTAGGTTGAAAGAAATATAGGAGATTCAGAAAATGCTCTTCGGCTTTTTTACAGTAAGCTCTTTTTGGTGACTGTTTTACGAAATAGTCTGTATACAAGCTGTAAAATATATTGATTTCATTCGTTTTGTGAAATTTTGAAAATAGAATAAATGCGCATGTATATTTTTATTTTAATGCCGTGAAAACAGAGTAAGGTAAGAAAGATTATTTGAGAATTCATTCAGATGTCGTCAGTGAGACACTTTTCGTAAAGAATTGCGATGTGTTTGTTCACATTTTTAGGTGTCACAAAAAGGAATTTCATTTCTAAACTTAGTGCGAAATAAATAAGATGACATGAAATATTCCCATTTAAGGAAAAATTAGATGTAGAAGGATGAAGGAAACTGGCTGAAATTTTGATGCCCATACTTGCTCCGGTATGATAACTAAGAGTTTGGTCCGTTCTAAAATGTATTGTTACGAATTCGTAAATAATAATAGTTATTTTTATGAAATTTCATTCGTAGAGGCTTAGTCAAGTTCTAAAATGTTAATTTTCTGCTTTTCTAGCTTGCTTTGGCGTTAAAATAGCTCATTTTCCTTTAAAAATCCGTTAAAAAGCATCACCAGGGCAGGTAATGACCTTGGCGACGAATTTGGTGACTTTATCTCTCCTTGACGACTTTTTTGGAGACCTTGGCGAGAAAATCTTTATTATCAATTTATTGATTATCTGAGTTCTAACTCGATTATTCTGCTAGATATTGGAAAATTCTGGATTTATACAAGGCTATATCTGTACTGATAAGTATAAAGGATTTAAGTCCATATTCTTGATTTTTCAGGAGACGAAAAATAAAGTTAAACTAACTAAAAACTAATGAGCAGAATCGATTAGGAAAAAGGGACTATGTTGGTTTATACGCTTTATACCATTCAGTGATTGTCAATCTTCATTTATAAAAGAGAAAACTTGAATTACATATTTTATACCAAAGGTTAAGGCTAAATTTCTGACTTGAATCTTTTTTTACCAATGGATTTTCTCAAAGACTAAATGACATGGATTTAAATCATTTATACCAATCGATAGAGAATTTTTTTCTGAGTCTGACTATGTACTTAACTCAAAATCGACATTTTTGGACTTAAATCCTTTATACTTATCAGTACAGATATAAAGGGGTCGGATTTCGGCCGTCAGTTTAGTTTAGTCTTAGTTTTCAAGCCAAGCTGCTGGATGTGAAGAGTTCCCTGACTGGGCTTCTGCTATTGAATAAGTATAGCGAAAGCTGTGTGTTATGCTTATTGTACAGTTTATACTGTGATTTTTCATGTTATCAGCTGTTATTTAAGCTGTGTTTTCAGGTGAAACTGAAGTTGATACTTGGTTAACAGACCTGTAACCTCGTGGAATATTCTGTAAATAAACTTTTAAGCCTCTGCAATATTTGTCTATCATTCACAGCCAATTCACGAACCCCGTGTATGCAACAATTCTAGTTTCAGGAGTGGGGTTGTCTGCTGAATGGTCTTAACTAGAGGTATGGAACAAAACATGAGGGAACTTTTTTAAGGTCTAACTTCTCAGATAAAACGATTTAGAATCTGGATTGATCGAAAAAATGGAAACTGGGCAAAAAGAGTTGAAAGATAGTTTGAGTGGAGAAATAAAAGAAATGAATGAAAACAGTACAGGAAAAGATGAAAAGGGGGCAAAAAGAGATCCAAGAAGTCGAAGCTGCCCAGGAAGAGGTGATATCCATAAAAGAAGTAATAGAGAGTAAATTATCAGTTAGGGAAAACAGAATAGATGGAACGGAAGATAAAGTTATGAAGATAGAAGATAATGTTACGAAGATAGTGTTATGAGGATAAAAGAGAGTTTCGAAGAGAAAGAAAGTTAAAGAAAATTTTGATCAAGAGCTGAAAGGAAGATTTTCAGAGATAGAAAGCAAAATTAAGAAAATAGAGGAAGAATTTCAGAGAAAAATGGAAGCAGAGTGCAATAGGGAATTGATAGGAAGATTTGAGAAGAAGTTTGAAGAAAGATTAGGGGATGAATTGCAAAAGAAGAACCGGAGCCTGTAAGAAAAGTTAGCATCGATGCCTCAGGAAGAGGAAAGGAAAGATAAAAGAATGCAGAATCAGGAATCAATAAAGTTTTCTACTTATGACTTGCAAATCATCTTGGCAAGTATTAAGGCACAGTTTTCCACCGTAGTTGAGGCTTATGAGTGCCAAGACAATGCATTCAACAGCATCATCATACGTGACGACGCAACTGACATATTGGAAACGCTTTCCAAGGAACAGTGGTAGGATTTCGAGGTTGTGACAAGAGCACTGGAGCTGCATTTTGGAGAAAAATGCTCGAAAGAATATAGTCGGCTCGAGTTAAAGTCCTGTTACCATAGAAAGCGGATAAAAGTTTACAAGAGCTGGTGTAAGATATTCAGAGACTGTCACACTTAGCTTTCTCATATTGCAACGCTGAAACTCGTGATGATTTGGCCCTCCAATTTTATTAATGCCGTGGAGATTCAGAAATTCGAAAAGCCTTTAGACTCGCCAATGTCAAGGACGTCGGATTACCTTTGACGTATGCACTGAAGATTGAGGTGAAGATCCCCTCCAAATGGATGGAGGGAGCGGTGCTTCTATATATATGAAAATTTTATCTTGGTTCATCATTACCACGGACTTAGATACCACGGTCCATGATCATTACTGTTATATATATCGTAATTTCTCAATGCTTAATTAAAAATAATTCATATGGTGGTACATCTATAAAAGTAATTTTATTCTATGAAAAAAAGCAATATTATCGCACTACCTGTGTCAGCGATATGTATAAAAAAAAATCGATAAATGCAAATTTATGTCAATCTGCAACTAAATATGTCTTTTTATGGAATTCAGTGCATTAGTTTTTGATTTAGAGCTGCAACAAAATTTGTGTCTCTCTTTCTCTAAAACATACAGTCATATAGGCAGATATTTTTCAAAAATAGTTAAATCATATCCTGAAACTTTCAAAACGTCTAAATATAGAAGAAAACAAAAAAGTAAATTACACTAAGAAATTAAAATACGTAAATTTTGTTGTAGCACAAATAGGTGATTTACAGGGTGGAGTGGAGCAACCGATTTGTCATTCGGATCAGCAACTGCAGGCCTATTCGCCTATAATTATACCGTATACGTTAGGGACAGTTAAATAGGGTATTTTTTAAACGCATGAAGTAATGGCAAACAATGAAAATGAGCTCTGTGTGTGGGAAAAAAGAGTATCCGTTTAAAACATATATGCGTGTATTTACTATATGCGTGACTGTTTAGATATGATAGATTATCTAATTTTTAAATATTTCCTTTATAAGTAATTAAAGCTATTTTTACATTTGGGATATATTTTCTTGCTATGTTATTTTTACATTTGCGATAAATTTCCTTAACATAATGTTAAATATTTAGGGTGGCACAGGACCTTTAAAGACATTAAAAAACAATACAAATTGCTAGATTTCAACCTCTGAAAATATTTTTTTTGTAAATATGAATCTTTCTCATACTATATCATTGTATCTTATTTGTTGATTGTCATTTAGAAAAAAAAATTATTTTTATAATTACACTGCTCTGCATGGAAATCGGCCCCAAGACCGTTTTTGCAAATTCTTGTGCAAAGTGACCTCCTGAATCCGAATATGATTCCCATTTTGCCCTATCACCCACTGTTTTTTAGGAACCCCCCCCCCCCCTCCCTATTTTTATCACTTTTTCGGTCATTTTATGGCTATAAATTTGAGTTGCAGGGGTGAGGGGGAGGTTTATTTTCAGAGTTGGAAAATTCTAAAACATGAATATTTGCAGCAAGGGGAAAATTTAGGGGAGGATTTGCCACTGAAATTATGTGTTACATTTATAATATTTTATTAATCAATTTTTATTATTATTTATTATATTGGGTTGTTCGGAAAGTCATTTCGTTTTTCTCAGCAGAGGACTTAATTGTATTTTTTTCACACCTTCTTCAGATTTAAGTTGCATTGCCATTACATATTGTGACAGCTGATATAGCAAGGCTTGCTTGTGAAAAAGGTCGTTTTATTCTGCTCAATAGTTTTTGATTGGTGCCCTATCAAATAAAGAAAATCAGAAGCGACATTTTCGGCATATTTTGTTTTTGCTATCAAAAATGCGAAAATACTATTCAAACAAGGAAAAAAAGTATACGATGTGTGCACAGAAAATTTATTTAAAGAACGCTATTGTCAAAACTGGTTTACCAAATTTTGTTCTGGCAATTTTGAGTTGAAGATGCATAACGTTCTAGAAAACCAGTTTGTGCTAATGAAGACAAAATAAAGTATTGATTTATGAAAAACTGCCAAATAACAACTCGTGAGATCGCTAAGAAACCGATCAAAGTGGAGAATATATAATTCATTAAAATATTTATACAATATAAGAAAATCGTCTTTCATTTTCGAAGGAAAAAACGAAATTACTTTCTGAACAACCCAATACATTATATATATTTTTTGTTTTTAAGTGTTAAAATAATTCTTTTCTATTCTCCAAATCAAATTCATGAGCATAAAATTACCGAACAGTGATAAAAATTGTGGAAAGCAGCGGCGCCCCGAGAAAACGGTGGGTGATTGGGCTAAATTGGGGTCATATTCGGAATCAGGAGGTCATTTTACACAAGTATCAGCAAGAATAGTATCAGGGTTCGATTTTTTTTTTTTCTCTACGCAAAGTTCTTTTTTAAGCGCAACTTACCTACTTCAAAAATGTGTTTATTTTTTATTTTGAGGAAATATAACTAATGTTTAAAATGACGAATCAAACTAATATCATAAAAAATGTCTTTTTCGAAAGATTTAAAATTTTTGCACTTTTGAAATTAACATAATTAATTATAATTAATTAATTTGTAAAGGGAAATATATATGTGCCCTTATTTTAATCATAACTCCTTATAGTGCATTTGTACAATGTTATTCCGTCCACTAGTTTCAGACAGATCATGCGCGCAAGACATAATATGCTAAAAATACAATGGTCAGAAATTTCATTATAAAAATTATTTAATAATTAAATTTTTTTTTGCTAAATGGCAATCAGCAAATAAGATACAGTTATGGTGATATTAGTATATGAAAATTCCATATTCAGAAATAAATTAATTTAAGAGATATAGCAGTTTGAAATTTAGCAATTTTTATTTATTTATTTATTTATTTTCAGCATCTTTAAAGGTCCTGTGGCTTCTTAAATTGGAATAAGTGGAAGAAATACGTCGAATCTTAAGTGAACAAGCGACATTGAAATTAATTATTTTAGCTCCGTGTTGCCAGATATTGCGCCTTTTTTTTATTAAAAATCCACCACTAAATTTTAAATGTACCGGTATCATAATCACTGTGAGAGTTAATAGTCTACTATATATATGAAATATCACTTCTCAAAATTATTGGTGACTATTGAATAAAAAAGTAGCAAATTCTGGCAACCACTGTTTTAGTTTTAGTATACATTTTACCGTTTCTTAAATCATGTGCTGTTTATATATCCATCCTTTTTTATCTATAGAGCATATTTCAAAGGATAAAAAGTAATTTTAGAGGTGGAAAGGAAAATAATATGAAATAATGTAAAATGTTCTATATGAATTCTAAATTACTTTTAAATCTGCAATTTTTTTTACAATGCATTTTTGTAAGTAACTGAACACATCTGTGTATTTCATTTTTTTTTATATCTTTATTAAAAAGAAAAGAAGGAAAAGAAAAGAAAAAGTGTAAAAGTTGAATTCTTTATGGATTTTTGTCTTGTGATTCAATTTGAGAGTTCGTAATTTAAAGGTAATAATTTCTTGGTTTCCAAATGAATACTCAGTGTTGTGATAAATACACTGGTTAACATACATATATAAATTTTAAAGAGGAATGGATACAAACTAATTCCCAAGGAGCATTATAAGTCACTATTTATTCCCGAAATTTGTGTGTGTGTTGGGGGGGGGATATTTTTTATGAACATTTTGCAAAGTTTAATAAACAAACTAATATCCATGCAAATTCTTTTTCTCTGAGCTATGATACTAAGTATTCTAATAATTAAATACCATTAAATTATTAAATATTTATTTTAGAATTTTCTATAAAAGGTGACCATTTAGAAGAAAATTATTTTGAAATACTGATTATAAGGACAATCATTAACACAGGGGGCTATCCAAGCAAAAATTCTGGCCCTTTAACTGCCTCTTTACAAAATTCAAATCAACAAACTGGGCCCTTTTCTCAAATTTCAAATTCATAAAAATGACTATTTCACAAGATTTTCTTCTATAAAGATAATCCATTTATATATATATATATATATATATATAAAGTCCCTGTTTTCAGTATTATTTCAGTTGATTGCCTGCATTATGTTAAGTTAAACTCGTAACTTGACATTAAATCTGATATCACGTGACTTTTAAATGGAAGGTTCTCTACAGTCTACACCGGTAATTTTTTGTTTTCACAAAAATAAGTGAAAATTTTCATAAAAATATTCTATTTTTCACGAAAATGTGCCCCGAATATGGAAACCTAGAGCAAACACTGTAATACATATAAAGTATCAAAGAATAAGATAAATTCAAATATAATTTTTTTTTTTTTTTTTTTTTTTTTTTTTTTATATAATGTAAAAAAAAGCACCGAAATAATAAATAAAGAAAAAATAAAAAAAATCTTTGTCGATACTGTCCCGTTTCGATACTGATTATTATTAATTAAAAAAAAAAAAAAAAAAAAAAAAGAAAGAATAATAATAATAAAAAGAAATAAATAAAAAGAAATATATATATATATATATATATGAAATTCTGGCAAAAGCAGATTTTACTTTAGTACGGAGGACTATTATTATTATTATTATTTTCAAATTATAACATCGTTTTCAAATTATTCAATTATATTTTCGATAAATGTCCAACTATCGTAAAACTGGTATCGTAAAAATCCGTAGATTGAGACTAATAGTCCTCCGTCCTAAAAAGAAAGAAAGAAAGAAAAAGACAAAAAAAAAACTTTAAAATTTTGTAAAAGTCTTTAAGTAATATTTTAAGGACTGTAGAATTATGCTATTTTAAAAGTATTAGTATAGCTTTATACATTTTATAATAATTATCTAGTTAACATTCACACAATTTTTAAAAGGATACTAATTTGCATTAACTATTAACTAACTATTGCTATTTGTATTAACTATTTGCATTGTAAGTTACTATTTATTCTCGAAATTTGTGGGAAAAGGAAAAAAAAAAAAAAAAAAAACTTTAAAATTTTGTAAAAGTTTTTAAGTAATATTTTAAGGACTGTAGAATGATATTATTTTAAAAGTATTATTATAACTTCGTGCATTTTATAATAAGTATCTGGTTGACGTACATACAATTTTTTAAAAGCATTAGATGCAAACTAATTCGCATGCAGCATTCATTATAAGTAACTGGTTATTCCGGAAATTTGTGAACCCAAGAAAAATAACGTTATGAGTAACTGGTTATTCCCGAAATTTGTGAACCCAAGAAAAAAAACTTTAAATTTTAAAATTTTGTAAAAGCTTTAAAAAAAATGTTTGAAGAACTGTAGCATGATATTATTTTGAAAGTATTATTAAATATCTTCACAAATTTTATAATAACTATCCGGCTATTTTCAATTGCATCTGTTATCACAATTTTCATCGTCTCTTGCCCTTTAATTGAAAATAAGTAGTATTATTTATAAAATAATGAACACGCGCACGAAACAGCTGATCTTTAATGACGAAACGGCGGCACGTAAGAGAGGGGAGAAGCGGGGGCATCCTCTGGACCCAATCCAAGAAAGTGACATTCACTTAAAAGAATGCCCTTGCTAGGAGGTACTTCCCGAAGTTCGTATTCAGCACTGAATTAAACTATTGATTTCGGAGCTTTCTCATACATTTGCGGAACCATAAATATAAATGCAAAAATAAGAATTTGTAAGTCAAGATGAGGTCTTTCGACATTTTTCTCTGTGCGGACGTTCCACACCCCAGCAGGGCATAGGCTAAGGTTACAGGATCGATCGAAAGGCAGAATGTCGTGCAAATAAATAGGCGTCTGTTACTGATGTCTTTTTTTTTTTGTTGTTAATTAAAGTTTATAAATAAGTACGCTAGTAAAGAACTTTTCTTTAGGTCTATTTTTACTTTCTCTTACCCATAGGGTCGAGAAAGTATTGTTTTAGGGTCAAATTTTCGAACGCGAGTTTTTGTTATATTTATTACATGTTCTGAAGTCCCCTGAATACGAAAATCATGCTTTTAGCGAATGGTCTCTGTGTGTGTGAGTGTTATCAGCATATCTCAAGAACAAATAGTAGCAGAAATTCCAAACTCGGTATTTTAAATGTGCATCATATAGGGAGGTTACAGTAAGCTTTTCGTTAAGATCAAGCAAATGGTTCGTGTGCAGGGACACTCAAAGGTATTCAAATACATTACTTCTATGGGGGAAATTGCAGGTAAGTAGAGTTTAACATCTATAGACTGCACTAAACCAAATGAAACGAATATATATATTTGTAACAGAGATAGCCAACTAGAAAAAAATTTTTGTGTATGTAGGAGTTTAATGAAGAGCTGGGATGGAGATATCTAAAGTAGGAAGCGGCCATGACGTACAGGGAACCCGGTTCAATAAGCTCCGTAAAACAAAACATAGCATCGAGTCATTTTCCATTTAGTAAATGAGATGTTTAATTACTCTTATAAGACATATATTAATGATATTCTTGGACAAAATGGAATAAGTATATTCGAAAACATTCACGATGGAGAATTCCTGTTTATTATTTCAAGACAGACATCCAAAAGAAGAATGGAAGCCATTACGATATCTTTTTCTAAACAGAACACATTTCGACATTTCCAGTCAATGATAAAAATATAACATCTTTACAGAATGACAGACAGCAAGCTAATTAATTTATTTCGCCAAATCTCATTGGCATCAAAAATCAAGTTGGCTGAACACATTTTAAATTTATATCTGGTAAACCTAAATAATAGTTAAAAGATTGGCTAAAAATTAAATTACGTCATATGATGTGATTAAATTTTGTCAGGTGTCCAGAATTTGGCTAAAAGTGCAAAATCAATTGATAAAAAAATATTAGAAATTATTTTCAGCTATGATGATTCAACGGAATCTATAAACGTTTGATTGGAGACAGGAAGCTACAATAAAAAAAAATCGTCTGCGGTTTTAAAGCATAAAATGAATGGGTTTCTCTTTCTTTGCTATTTTATTTAATTATTACTTGATGAGATTTAGAGCAGGAAAAAGAACAATAAATTATATGAAATTACAGATTAATGAAATAGAAATAAAAATAAAATAGCATACGCGAAATAAACAAAATTGTATTAAATTCTTTTAGGATAAGAAATATAATGTTTGCTTGTATTATAAATAAATAAATAAAATGTAATTTATATTATTATTATTATTTTATTTTAAAAAGGGATATGTGATGTTTTTCAACATCACATATTTCTCCCCGTCGACCGAAAAAAAAATGGGTTCAGCCATTACATCGTCTATATGACAGCTCAGCAAAAATTAAAATTAAATCAAATTATTTCCAATCTTGTAAAATAGATTGATTACAAAACAAAACAAAAAAAAAAACGAATGGCTTCCAATACAAATAAAATACGTACATTGTCATATTATCAATAGAAAATCTAGTATGCATACTTAAAAAAAAATATTCTTATACAATAATAAAATGCAAATACAGGAAATAAGGATATTATAAGGTGATGTGATATAATGTTGTATGGCCATAAATCTGTGTACACAAAAGTCTTTAGAATATATCCACAAACAAAATGAGCTCTAGTCCTTTGATTTAAAATCATAATTCAGTCATCATATATTTTATCAGTTCGTGGTAAGATGCTGAAATCAGTAAATTTTTATGTTACCATGCATGGCGAGAAACTTTGACGTGTCCATTTCAGTTCATGTAGGACAAGGATTTGTTGTAATAAATACATAGTTCAAATGTATAAGCAATTTTAATATGAAACTTTGACAAAATAAAAACCAAGTATATTTAATTTATATGTTATCAAATATATATAGTGAGCCTTTTATATTCATTAAAAGGTACATCAAATAATACATGTTGAAAGAAAGTAATAATAACACATGTTTTTATATATTCATTTTTTTTTAATAGGTAATTGTAATTGGAATATATGAGACATATGCATATGTATGATAAAAATATTACCTGCACCAAAGTTTTTTTTTTTTTTTTTTTTTATCAATTGCATTAACATTTTTTTTTTTTTAAATCAAAATATTGTTTTAGTATGTTAACTTTTAATAAAATGCAATTATAATTAACAAGTAAGTTAAAGAAAAATATTAAAAGTGATATACACTGCTGTTGTAAGACAATGCAGCTTAGAATATAATTTCCTGGACCAGCCATTGATTATCCAAGCTGCGAAATTTCACAACAAATAAAAATCACAACAGGTTGATCAGGTCTGTTGCAATGAAAGTATACATCAAATTTATTTAATTTATCTTTAATCTTTATAAATATTTAAAAATTTACACTGCGTAACTTTTAACCTAAGGAAAAAAAAATGATGAAAAATTACTTTCTGTTTCGTAAATTATATTGATGTGTATCATTGGGAATAATGAGATTCTTATTAAAATTAGAATTATTATAAATGTCAAATAAGTGATTATTACGTGGAGGTGCCAATAAAATTCTATCTATATGCACACGAAATGCCTTATCATCACTAGCATGTAACCGTTTAATTGAAAATGAAACAGGGGAATGTTTAACTGTGACAATGAAAGGACCTGTATATTTAGGTTTAAATTTATCCATAGACTTCAGATACACAATATCTTTTGTGCAGATGCTTCTTAGTTTAGCTTTTCTTTGAAAATATTTATTTCTTTTTGATTGGGAATCTTGAATGTTATTGTACGCTTTTTTATAAATTTCCTGAAGGTCTTGCATTAATTTATAGATGTTTACATTAGAGTCCAGGTAAGTATAATTATAATTTGAATTATAAGTGTCAAAAATTAGTGCCAGTTCTCTACCAAAATGTAGAAGATTGGGCGAGAATTGAGTGGAAGAATGCGTAGATCCATTGTAGAGAGATTTGTGTATATATAGTGCATTTTGAAATGAATGACCTTCTTCTAATAATATATTAATTGAATATTTAATTGATGTGTTTACACGTTCGCTAATAGAGTTTGATTGAGGATGAAAAGCAGACGAATGTATTATTTTTATGCCTAGAGTGTCATTAAATGTATTGTAAACTTGAGATGTATATTGTCGACCTAAATCTGATAGAATACATGCAGGGCGACCAAAGGTTGTAATGTATGAAAACAAACATTGAACTATTTTTGGAGAAGTAATATTAGATAACGGGTAAAGTTCTAAGTGTCTACTGAAATGATCAATTATTGTCAAGACGTATTGACCATTACTAAAAGGACCCACTAAGTCTGTGGAGATTGTATGATTTGGGTGAGTGGGTGTATATGTTTTTTGTAATGGAGCAGGAGGTGTTTTGTGATGTTTCGCTTGTAAACATTTAGTGCATGAAGAGACGAAATTGAGGGTATCAGTATAAATGCCCCTCCAAAAGTATCTTCTAGAAAGAAATTCATAGGTTTTAGCCAAACCGAAGTGAGATAAATGCGCAATGGACAATGCTTTCGCTTTTAAAGAATTTGGGACAATAATTAAATAACTGAATGAATTGTTATGAATATTCTCTTTCTTGAGCATTAATACTTTAGAATCAGGATTTATAAAGTAATTGGGAAATTTTTCTGACTTTCCGTTTTTTAAGATTTCTTCGTAAATTGTTTTTAATTCAGAATCCTTAATTTGTTCGGACACAAATGTTTGGTCTGAAATTTCTAGCAAGGGGTCTTTAGAGTTCGAATTTCCTGAAATCATATAATTAACATATTCTGAGCATTTGTTTTGATTTTCATTATTAACTTTATCACTACTGTTAATTTCGAGTCTGTTTTCATTTTCATCAACATCAACTATTGGTAGTGGTTGTATGTCATGAATTAAGTTTGGATTATCTTTGAGATCCTCTTGATTATTTTCAAAATTGCAACGTGATAAATAATCCGCTAAGATGTTCAAATTTCCAGGAATGTGTTTGAAAACGTATGTATATTCAGATAAGTCCATTAACCATCGGGTGGTAACGTCAGCGGGATTGGTAGTTTTCTTATATTTTTCAAGGGGAGCACTATCTGACAAAATTACGAACTCACGATTATATAAATAGTATTTGAAGGCGGTGACAGTTTTATGAATTGCCATAAGTTCCAATTTTAACGCAGGATATTTCTTTTCAGAAGGTTTTAAAGATTTGGAAAAGTATGCTATAGGAAGTAATTTACCATTAAATTTTTGCATAAGTGCTCCTGAAATGGCTGTTTTTGATGCATCCGTGTTGACATAGAATGTTTTCTCCCAATCTGGAAGTCGAACCATTGGGGGAAGAAAGAATAATTTTTGAATTTTTTGAAAAATACTCTGATGTTTTTCTGTCCATTTGAATGTTGTTTTGGGTTTTGTGAGTTCCACAAGGGGTTGCGCAAGTTCTGAGAAAGATGGTAAAATCCATTTGTAAAAATTAGCAAGTCCAAGAATTTTTTTTAATTGTCGTTTTGTCGTCGGTGGTGGAAAGGAATTGATCTTTACGATGTTAGCGGTGATGGGTGAAATAGTATGGTTTTCAATATGGAAACCTAAATAATTAACTGCTGATTTATGGAATTCACACTTAGATGGGGATAATGTTAAATTATATTTGATAAGAATTTCTAACACTTTATTTACTTTTTCACAAGTCTCTTCAAATGAATTTGATCCAATAATCAGATCATCCTGATAAGCATATATGCCATTAATGTTTATCTCGTCGAGTATTGTGTCCATTAGAGACTGAAATATAGAACTGGCGTTCTTTAAACCAAAACAAACACGTTTGTATCGATAACTGCCAAAAATAGATGTAAATGTTAACATATCTTGATATTTTTTAGGAAGGTCAATTTGGTGGTACGCTTGCATGAAATCTAACGAAGTAAAGTATTTGAATGACGAAAGATTTGAAATAATATTTTGAATCTTAGGAAGTGGATATGAGGAACCTTGTATGACTGTATTGACCATTCTAAGGTCTAAAGCAAGTCTGTAACGTTGTTTCTTTGAACCGTCAGATTTTTTCTTTACCAGCAATATGGGACAAGCCCACTCGGAGCAATTACGCTCAATTATGCCGGCGTTTACTAATTCATTAATCTGTTCTTGGGCTTCTTTTTGTAAAGCTTGTGGAATCGGAAATGGAAGTGTTTTAATAGGGAAATCATTAATTAATTTAAGATTAGGAATTATTTTATCAGTATGTCCTAGAGTACTGAGAGATTTGGAAAAAGCAGCAAATTTGCTTAAAAATAAATTTTCTAGTGTGTTACGTTGATCAAGGGTTAAATGATTCAAACAAAAATCTTTACTTGATAAATCATTTTTACGTTTTAGTAATATATCCTCAGAAGCTTGAATTAAGTGGATATGGTCCTCAATATTTTGTATATTATTATTACTAGAGCAAGAGTCTTCAATTTTATCTAAATGTGGTTCTTTAATTTCATCAATTAAAAATAATTTACCAATATGCATATTTTTATTTAGATGGATTGAATTTTTACCCTTATTTGAGATAAGTAACGTAAAAAGAGAATTATTATTTTCAGAATTAATTTCATTTTTGTAATTCGGTGATACAATAGAATCTAAAATTTCTATATCAGGATCCTTTAAGTCAGTACAAAATATGTAATTCGTTTCTTGTAACTTATTATTTGTTTTTGCAGTAATGTAGATATTTTCACCAGTTTGTATTATAACTTTCTTTAGAAGATAGACATTCATATTATTATCGTCAGAGTTAACATTATATACATCTAATTTATCATTTCCCGAATCAAATAAAGAACAAGTAAAGTCTAATTTTCCAATTCTCATGGAATTTTTCGAAAAGTCAATAGTGACATGATTTTCTTTAATGAAATCCATGCCAAATATTCCATGAAAATTAGAACTATTTGGTATGTCAATAATATAGAAATTGTGTTGGAAAAACTTTTTTTTCAATTTTGAAAGTTACACGAATACATGAAGAAAATTCAACGTAAGAATTGACCGTTTTAAGAGTAATAGACGAACCTAGTCTTTTATATTTTAAATTTGCTTTTAAATTATCAAATGTTGATTGGGCTAAAAGTGAACAACTACTTCCGGTATCAATAAGAAACTTTATATCATTATTGGATAATTTAGCTTTTATTATAGGAAGTGTATGTGAATTTTTGTTTACATTAAATAAAATATGATCTTCAATATTATTTGTACAACTCTCATTGTTGACACTCGGAATATACTTTGTATTAGAAATATGACTAAATTTTTGAAATGTTTGGGTAGCTTTATTATCTGCTACAGTAACATTAGCAACAGTTTGAGATCCAACTGAATTTACTAGTCTAGTATGTGAAATTTTCGGAAGAGAATTTGAAGATGACACATTTGTGAATTTATGTTCATTCGCTGATGAGACCCTTAGATTTCGAGATATGGCAGCATCAGCATCTCCATACCTCTTTTCTAGTTTAAATTACGGTTTTCATAATTACGTGTTTTATAAGTTAAATTATCTCGATTTCTCCATTTATAACAATTTAAAGCAACGTGACCATGTTTGGAACAAAGTTGACAAATCAAATTATTTCTAGAAAAGTTTCTTCTAGAGGGAGAACGAAAATTGGTCTGTCTAGTTTTGTAATTATTTCTATAATTTCTTTGATCAAATTTGGGTCTGCTTGACTGAACTACGTTCAAGGATTCATTATGGGAGGGTGGATTGTTGTTTGTAAGTGAAATGCTATTAATTTTCTCAGATAAATCTTTCAATGTGTTTAATATTACAGAGTCATTTTTATTATCGCAAGAAAGAACAGTCTTAGTATTAGTAGTGTTGTTGAAAGAATCATATATTTCGGATAATGTCTGAGCACGTTCAACTGCCTTATTATAGTCTCTTATGTTTTCCTCCATTAATTTTATTTTAATATTTGATGGTACACACTCTAAAAATTTCGGAAGTTTAATGTTATCAAGGGATTGTTTGTCTTTAAGGTCAGGGAAAGCCTTAGGTACAGCAACATTTACACGATGGGCGAAATTTTTAATAGACTCTCCCGGCAAAATTTTTAAATTATGAAATTCTGATATTCCAGTATTATACGAGGATTCCCTGAAAAACTTACAGAAATTTTCCTCGATATATTCAAGATCTGTTGACTTATATAAAGTTTCATTTTCGATAAAGTACGCCAACGCGGCATCACGAAGTTTTTCTTTCATTACATGTAATGTCGCGTCATTTGTTAGTTTATTTAACATGGCAAAGGATCTTAATTGATCGAAGAAAAATTTGACAAATCTCGCGTCCCCATCGAAATTAAGAACGGAGCAAAACGCGTTTCGATTCTGTGCCATGTTTTTCAAATATAAAAATGTTAACTAAGTTAAATAAAAAATAATATGCATAAGAATTCAATTGAATATCATATAAACAAATAAATTACCAAGACACTTAAAAATGAATAAAATTGTTAAATACTTTCTTTTTTTAATTACGCCTGCAAAAGTTGGATGATAAAGTTTCAAGATTAATAAAAATATGTAGAAATTATTTGTAATGTTTTCCTGTATAACATTATAGCTTGCAACCATGAAATTGGCTTACATACGTCTTGTTGTATATATATATTATAGATATATTTAAAAATATATAATGAATAATACTAAAAATGGATATATATGCAAATTAAAATAATTGTCAAGATATATTAAATTGTAAACACAAAAATCAAAATATGAAAAAAATCAAAAAAAATATTTTATGCAGTATGATGAAATGAAAAAAAAAATATCACTATGATCTGGTATTTAATTTCACAAATGAAATAAATCTTTACTTGAATATCCAAAAACTAGATATTTCAAAAATAATATAAGCAAATTTTGATCATTTATATAACTTTTTAACTGTTCTTAAAAATTGAAATGAAAAGTTAAAGTAGAATATAATACTCATATGAAGAATAAAAGATTTTACCTATAAGTAAAAATTTATATATAAAGTTTAAATAAATGTCAATATTTAAGAAAAATGTACGAAATGTTTCTTTTTATTGGCACAAAAATTGATTGCAAAGGAAACTTACCCCTTTTTCGAATCTTCTTTTAGCTAAAACAAAAATATATATAGATATATTTATTTATTTACGGTATTTTATTTATTCTTTTATTTAAAATTGTAAGGCTCTTCTCCTGTATGAGTGCGCGAGAAAAAAAATCAACGTAGAAATTTAATTGCATACATTCTAGAAAGACGACCCATATTTGGCAATTCTCCTTGCACCGATGAATCAACGATCATTTAATACCGAACGGTACGTGCATAAGACGGTCACAAATTGCGAACATTGCAGACTGTAGAGAGGATGTTATTCAATGAAACCGTAGAAAGTCCATCGGCATGGCATCACACAATATCGGCGATAAGAATCGGTACCGTAGACACAAAGTAATTTTTTAAAAAAAAAATCACAGATGACATCCCGCAGCACATTAACCTTTAGTAAAGATGAATAACAAATTGGTAAATTCGGTGCTGTTCACCGTAACGTAGTTACTTTCTTTTTGGATCATCATTGGGGCAGCTGTTTTAAAAACATAACAACAACGTAAAACGTCACATTCACGATATTTGTTAATAATAATTTAATTTCGATGCACAAATTTTTCAAGACGAAAAAAAATTTTTGGATATCCGGATATATTATCCGGCCTGAGTCTGGCACCACATATATTTAATGAAGAGCTGGGATGGAGATATCTAAAGTAGGAAGCGGCCATGACGTACAGGGAACCCGGTTCAATAAGCTCCGTAAAACAAAACATAGCATCGAGTCATTTTCCATTTAGTAAATGAGATGTTTAATTACTCTTATAAGACATATATTAATGATATTCTTGGACAAAATGGAATAAGTATATTCGAAAACATTCACGATGGAGAATTCCTGTTTATTATTTCAAGACAGACATCCAAAAGAAGAATGGAAGCCATTACGATATCTTTTTCTAAACAGAACACATTTCGACATTTCCAGTCAATGATAAAAATATAACATCTTTACAGAATGACAGACAGCAAGCTAATTAATTTATTTCGCCAAATCTCATTGGCATCAAAAATCAAGTTGGCTGAACACATTTTAAATTTATATCTGGTAAACCTAAATAATAGTTAAAAGATTGGCTAAAAATTAAATTACGTCATATGATGTGATTAAATTTTGTCAGGTGTCCAGAATTTGGCTAAAAGTGCAAAATCAATTGATAAAAAAATATTAGAAATTATTTTCAGCTATGATGATTCAACGGAATCTATAAACGTTTGATTGGAGACAGGAAGCTACAATAAAAAAAAATCGTCTGCGGTTTTAAAGCATAAAATGAATGGGTTTCTCTTTCTTTGCTATTTTATTTAATTATTACTTGATGAGATTTAGAGCAGGAAAAAGAACAATAAATTATATGAAATTACAGATTAATGAAATAGAAATAAAAATAAAATAGCATACGCGAAATAAACAAAATTGTATTAAATTCTTTTAGGATAAGAAATATAATGTTTGCTTGTATTATAAATAAATAAATAAAATGTAATTTATATTATTATTATTATTTTATTTTAAAAAGGGATATGTGATGTTTTTCAACATCACAAGGAGCCTCGCCTCCTCCCTGGAGGGGGGGGGGGAGTAAATTTTCATGATGGGTATCTTTCAAAAGAACTCACCAATACCTTTAAAACGAATGGTTGAACCATCGATCTGCGATAATTTAAAATAAAGTTATCATTTTTTTTTTCATTTTTAACCAAATAAAAAGCAATATTAAGAATAAATTCAACTTTTTTTTTTTATTTATTTAGTGTTATACTACTTCTCTAATATGGAAATCGTCTGCATTATCATAAAAGATAATTTTTTTAAATAATAATTTTAATCAATTATTTTTTAAAAATAGAATTATTTTTTAATAACCGAATTAAATTCTATATAAATGTAGGTGCATTAATGAAACGAGGGGTTGAGGGGGGCGGTACCCCCCCCCACACACACACACGCACACAGAACTAATTATCATATAAAACTCTTCTGATGCCTAATTTAATTGTTTAACACAGGTTTACATAACAGTACTCGTTATCTTACCTCTAAATCTGCAACCTGTATTTATAGTATTAAATTACAAGGTAAGAGAAAGTCGTGTGAGTGACACACCAGATTATTTTTTTCCCCCTTAAGATTGAGTAAATTTTAACGATCGATCACAGTGACTTAAATATGTTGCAATTTTTTCTTATAAATTCAGCGCATTAATACATTTTTGAAATGAAACCATTTAATTTAAATTATTAAACCAAAAATACTTATGCTTACAACCTACGATAAAAAATTGTTGTCGCCTTTTCGGCCTCTTGGAATAATATCAGATGAAACATTCTCCCATATTACTGGTTATAAGTATTAAAAAAAAAAAAAAAGTTAATGATGAACAATTCATTTAATTATGCATATTTGCACACGTAGAAGGCAAAATCTGTCTTATAAAGTTAAATAGAAGAAAGTAAAATCTTGCATTTACTATAAAATATGAAACACTTTCCTTTATTCGTATGCAAAGAAATAGCCATGATGGGCAAAATTACTAAAATCTACGGGAGTTATTTTTCGATTGTGGTTTCAGATTGCTTTATTATTTTTTAATTTAATTTTTTTGCTCAACAGCAAAATATTCTTCATACTGAAAATCCTTCTTATTATTTATTTATTTGTTTATAAAGATATATTTTGCATTTTGCTTCATGTATGGATGTTTCAGAGGTTGATTTTTTTTTTTTTTTTCTTTTTTATTATTTGTTGTTTGGTAAACTAAAAGATGAATGACAACTATTAAACTAGCATTCTGTAGTCGTCAAAAATTTTTATTTTATATCATTCTATATAACAACTCCACCTACCGGCTGATATGTAAAAAAAATTAAGTAAATTAGCTTCTCACACTTAACATTTTAAATATGCAGTTTGGTGCAATTTTCATCAAAAGATGCTGAGCTATAACATCTGGAGCGTGGCAAAAATTAATAGCAGCGCCACCTATCAGCTGATATATACCTAAATTGAAAATAAATGTTAATGATTCCAGTTGGCATCACGGGGATTGAAGTGGTTAATAAGGAAGGACATCATATAAAACGAAAGAAGAATAATGCTAAATTTAATACTCCGCACGGAAAAAGAGAGAATGATAAATTTGTTATTAATAGCCCATTGACTATAACGTATCTTTTTTTTTTCTTTCTTTTTTTTTTTCGTTTCTTTGAGTGTAAAATCTTTTAGATTCTACATAAAGAACATGCTATAATGACCCTAAATACACATGTCAATTTCGTAACCATCCAAATATACATATTTACGAAATTGAGATTTGAAAGAGTTATAAAAGTTATAAAAGAATTGATTTGACCTAACTGATTATATATTTTGCATTCTAAATCTTATTTTGCACGGAAAAGAAGCGGTGGAAAATGGCCTTGAGAACAACAGCATTTTAGATATGGAAGAAATACCAGGTGTACCAGGAAAAACAATCCCAACATCAGCTGACTCTTTCTCATCCTGCCAGGATTGTTTCGATATGACAAGCGAGATCTCGATGGCTTGTTATGTAAGATCTTTTATGGGTCGATGACATAAAACTGAAGGGAGTGAAGAAGTTTTTATCGAAATATAAGTTTTCTTTTTTCTTCATAATTCAATACAAATTCCAGGAAAAAATAAATAAAGATAAAGACATAAAGGTATTCTAAATGTCCAAAACTGAAATGAACTGAAAATGGGACAAATTAATCCATTATCAAAATCAAAAATACGTATTACTACAAAAACAAACAAATAAGTTAAATACTTTTTACATTAAAGTTTCCGTGTCTTTCTGGAAGGCTTTTATTAACATAATTCAAAAACTAGTATGTTGTGGCCACCACAAGACTTTCTTCTATATTTTCCTACACAAATTCAAATTCACTCAGTAACAATGTTTAAAAAAAAAAAAAAAAAAAACGAATTTTTTTTTTTTTTTTTTTTTTTTTTTAAAGTTTCTTTAAAAGTACAAAAAATTGATAACTTTGTTTTAAATTATCACAGATTTATAGTTCAACCATTCGTTTTAAATGTATTGACGAGACCTTACGAAAGATACCCATCTTCAAAATTTACCCCCCCAGGGGGGAAGCGATGCCCCCACATGCACAATTTTTTTTTCCTAGTTAACTACTACTATTATCAATAATTCATATTAATTTTACAATAACAAGTTAAAAATAACTCTCATTATGTACATTTATACGAAATTTTGTCCTATACTGCCATGTTAAAAATTTAGGAAAAATGCGATCCTGTTGAGCGGTTGATCCCCAAATCTAATCAGCACCAGTTTATGTCAGGGTGCAACTAAATATGAAGTTTGGGTTAAATTTCATTCATTGGTTCGTAAGATACAGCGTCCACAAAAAACGTGATACACACAGACAGACAGACATTTTCTAAAAACTATCAATTCGTGTTCAGGACATCCCAAAACGTGTAAATCCATCAAAAAACGGAGGTCGAAAATTTTCACGAATCCAATACTTTCTCTATATTACATATAGAAGAAAGTAATAAATATTAGCAGGAAGTTAAAACTCGGTATTCTAAATCTTTATAATACAGGAATATAACATTTCATACTGTTTATTGAAGTCGGACAAATAGTTCGTGCTCAGGAATATTCAAAAGTGTTCAAATACATTACGTCTATGGACGTAATTTTAGGTACATTTTAACATCTTCAGACTGCGCTAAACAAAATATTTCTTATAAATATAATACAAAAGTATGTTTTATATAGCATATGGTATGAAAAACATTGATTATCGTTAAAAATCACTTAAACCGTTATACAAAAGAATTCGAATATGTTAGGGACTATTTGCTCAAAGTACATTTCAACTGGTGGTATGTATTCCTTTTATTGTACTGAGTGTAAGTATATTATGTTATACGTATGCAATTTACATATACAGGGATGAAACTTTTCAGTGGCTACCCCTGAATTCAGGGTTTTTGAAATTTTGCTCTCTTTGAATTTCATGTTAAAACACTTTGTTTTTACAGAAATTTCTCATTTTGAATGTTTAATTTGCCTTATAATGCATTTTGAAGTCTGCAAATATCACTTAATGTAGGTAACCATATGATAGACCATTAATAAATCTCCCCTATCTGCATGCAAGGAACAGTTTTCAGGGTTTTTGGAAGCTAGGTAGTTTCACCCCTGCATATATATACAAGTGTATCCAAAAATAAGAGAATACATTCTTTTCGACTGGATATTGCTTGATGAAAGTGTTTTATACATTGTCCAAGGAAATTACTTAAAAGTAACAATTACTGTCTCTTACTCATATGTTAGATAAAGTAATATTTAAAATCAAATTTTCAACATTGTGTTTTTGCTGTAATCACGTGTTTTGAGGTTCCCTGAATACGAAAATGAAGCTTTCAGCTGTTCATTTGTGTCTCTGTTATCAGCATAACGAATGAAAGAAGTTCAAATTTCATATTTTGAAGAAAATATAGGGATGTTCTTTCAAAATTTTGATTAAGATCGTTACATTTCTAAGAGTGATGTAAGTAAAAATTCTCTGAATAATTTGAAATAAATTTTTAAATTTTAAAACAGCCATTAATATCTTAAAATTGTTAGTACTATAATTTAACGATTGAGGGTGGTAGATCCTCTCACAGAGAAAGTTAATATTATTTAAAACAATTTCTAAAACAAGTAGGGTAAAAATATGTACGAGTGTTACGTCAGATTGTTTTACATATTATAAAAAATGACAATTAAGAAAAACAAAACTTAGTAATTCGTTATGTTATTTTTCAGAAATTCACAAACTTTTTTCATTTTCTTTCTTTGTTATTTTCTTTTACCCATATATGGCAAAGAAAATATTCTTTGCTGGTCAAATCTAAGAAACTGAATTTTTGCTGTAATTACATTTTTTAAGGCTCCTTGAATCCGAGCAGCCCAACCCGTCTCGCGCAAAAATATATCCCAAACAAAACTAATTCTAAAAGATTTAAATATGGATTTCAGGCTATTAATAAAAAAAAATTTCATCCAAATAATAATAGATATTTATAAATATACCTTAACAGTGTAAAAGCCATGCGAGACTTCCCCCCCTCCCCCCATATATATATATATATATATATATATATATATATATATATCCTTTTTCTTTTTTTTTTTTTTTTTTTTTTTAGAAATCTGTCATAATCTTTTTCTACAATTAAATGGTGCGAAAATTTCTGGTAGTATTTAGTTTCCCGCCGAAATCGGGAGACTTGGTCAACTACGAATTATAAATAACTTGTCAGCGGGGAGGGTGGGGGAATTATAAAATGTCTTTTGCATGGACAGAATAGCAATAAAGAGAGTTTTTTTTTTTTTCATGAATATTAAAAAGTAAAGAAAAATAGATAATTAAAGATAATTAAATCATTGAGTTTAAATTGAACAGTGCAAGAAATTGAACATATTCGGATAGAATTTAAGAAATTCATTAATTTTTGCTGTTTGTTATAGATCTTTTCCGAGGACATAAAAGAATTTCTTGGGGCTCTTCTTTTTAAAATGTGAAGACTTCTGGGACATGACCCATAAATCAGACCCTGCCTACCGTCACTCCTGAAAAATTTTAAAATGTCGATGTGCTAGACAAAATTATTGGTACATCAGGTTCTTCATAACATGAAATTCATATTTTCATACGGTCAAATTTAAGAAACCACTAAGCGTATGTTGATGGTACAACCCATTCTCATAGCCAAAAATCAAATTTTTCGTTTGATGAAAGGAAAAGGGCAAAAGCAAAAATTGGAGGAAATCGATCTATATTTTTAAAAACATGTCCTTGATATTAACAGAGGTTGTTTGTTATTTATCTTGAAAAAGATAAAATCATAACTCGATATAAGAGTTAACGAGCAGCTGTTGTATCGGTAGGACTTCTGAAACATAGTGATGTTTTGGTAGGTAAACACAACCCGTGTTGTTAGGCACTTACTGGATTTCTTGAGAGATGATCCCAAAGATGACCTTGAAATTACGGATAAGAGGCAATCTTCGAGATAACAGGTTGTCGATAAAGTAGATGAATCATCTACTACAGAGCTATTCTAATAATTTTATTTTATTTCGCTGTTTTAAATTCAATATGGAATAAGAAGAGAATAATGTTGATGTTTGTCGTTTGAGGGTAAGGCTCGATTGACTCGACTACACTTGGGTAAAAAGTTCTGGGTGTGATGTATTGCGTGCGTGTCCTTCTAAGAGAATCTAGTGCATTAGTCCATATTTAAGCTAATTCTGGAGAAAACCACGGAAAACACCTAACAGCTAAGCTGATGAGAAGAAAATGAAGAAGTTAAAGTAGAATTAGCTTTTAGAAATAGTTAAACGTAAGATTTTATAGCTCCTTTCTTAAAAGAGAAGGATCACCACTAATGTACAGTAACCTTCATATATTTCTTAACATAACATATTTTTCATTCCTTGATATTAGTAAACTAGGAAGATATTTTGGAACAATTTCAAGTGAATATCAGAACTTTATCTTAGTTTCGAACCTGAGAAATGCGTTGTGCTAATGAGAAAGAGAAGTTGGGAGATGGAGAATGAGTTTTTTTTTTTTTTTTTTTTTTTTTTTTTTTAATAAACAGGGTCGCGGGAAATAATTTTATTTATTTATCTATTTTTTTAACTCTGTATTTAAAAATAATAAAACATTTGTCCGTTTAATAAACATATTATTAAAACCCCTTTCCCAATCTCGCTGAACAGAACTAGATTCGAAGTAGTTCCTCAAGAGTAAACATTGAGATAATGTGGGGTTTGAACCTCAATTTTACGAAAAGTCCATTTATTTTATTAGCACGGCAGGACTATTGTTTTCAGTAGGATCCTAAACCTGAGGGGGAGTGTCCTCCTTGGGGGTATTTGTAAGGCGTCCTAGACTGTATTTACACAAGTTTAGAAGAAAACCACGGAAAGCTCCGAACGGCTAGGCCGACGAGCGCGACCTGGCACCTCACGTATACCAGCTTTGAACGCAGAACCGCTCGGCCGCTGGTGGGTCCTATCGTTTTCAGACAGCGGTTTTAGCGTTGTGTTGTGTGCAAATTTGAGGTAGCCCACCTTGAATCAATCATATATAGATAATATGTCAGATTTTAATTTGCTTTTCAAAGATACACTGTTCAACCGATCGCTATGAAAATTGCTGTACATATTAATTAAGACAAAATCTAGCTAATGCCGTATTTTTTTTAGTTCAATCGGATATATATATATATTTTGCCATATTTCATATTTAAATATGAAATACGGCAAAAATATATTTGTGGCAAATTTTAATCATCAGTTCAGTTTAAAATTTTTAAAGTATATATGTATTAAGAAAGACCAATAACTCTACAATTTATTTTAAATTTCTGTTCCAATATTATATACATGAAAAAAAAAAAAACTCTTTTAGATATTAACCTCCATCTTCCAAAGAACAATGCGCCATCTATTGAAAACAAAATTAACTAAAGGTCATTTGGCAGGAAGTTTTGACACTCACTATTTTTTTTTTTTTTTTAATCTTTTATTAATAATTTATGAATTTTTTTTTCATAAAGATTTAATTCTTTTGAAATATCAAAGTGTATCTTCCTTCAACCATAAATCTGTAAAATCTTTAATTTCTTTCCGTCAAGATTTGTATATTTAGGGTATATTTTATTTTCTTAAACAAAAATGAAACTGTTTTAATTTTTAAATAAATTTTATGACCTTTAACAAGTTACATATTTTTCTATCTCTATTTTCAGAAGCTGGGTACAAATAGTACAAATTCATCCTCAAATTCAACCTCATCAACAGGTAAGTTTGAAATTTCATTATCTTTTTTAGTGTATTTTGAAGATGACAGATGGCAGCACCAAACATAAATCCAAAATTCAATCAACAAAAGAATCTGATAAAAAAAAATTGAAATATAACTAAATAAAGAAGAACTAATAATAAATTTATTCAAATCATAAATGTTATTATTGATAGATTTTCGCATTATTAAATATATCTTAATATATATATCTACAAATTTATTTATGGTTGTTTAAATTTGATCAGGGGTAAAACTATATTTGTCTTATTTTATAAACAAATATGCCTACCTTCTTTCATTACGAGTGTAGCACTCTGAATTTTTTGGCTATGACTCTTTAAAAATTCTATTTATTTATCCTGTGTGTTATTATTTATTTATTTGTTTATTTATTACTTTCTTTTTTCTTTTCTACTTGTAAAAATTTTTGGCATTTATTTTTAAAATCATGTGAATCAATTTTTTATTTCCTTCCAGTTCTGGCAATTTACTCTTCCGAACAATTAAAAAAAAAAAAAAAAAAAACTAAATAAAATATTAATTAATTAATTAATTTAAAAGAATCGATGTTGAAAAAGCATTTCAAAAATAAATAACGCGTGAAGTGATATCAAGGTCTTCTAATTTCTGAAAATAAAAGGGGGGGGGGACGCATACGTTCTCAATTTAATAAACTGCCTACAATACCTATAACCTATGTAACCGTAGTCGTTGAGAGGGTCTCTTCTCGAAGCTTGTAGATGCGAATGCCGGATTCGAAACCAAGTCACGCCGCTCGTCGGCCTAACCGCTCGAGCTGCGTTAAAACACTGGCAACTGGCAACAGCAGAGCGACAAGGGCGGCCTCTATTCAAATTCCTTTGATGTGTGATTCGAGTTGTTGCGAAGCTGGAAGAGAAGCTTTCTGCTCTGAGAAACCTCCTACTGCGATAATCGCATGGGGAACTTGCTTTTTAAAAAGTCTCTCACAGCAGGTATTCCACCGAAGCTTATGAGGACCTTCGTGTAGTCAGTTGGCCACACCGTCTGCAAGACACTAATTCCTATTCCTAACACTTTCGGCCCACCAGCGGCCGAGCGGTTCTGCGTTCAAAGCTGTTAGACATGAGGTGCTGGGTTCGATCTCAGGTCGCGCTAGTCGGCCTAGCCATTCGGAGTTCTCCGTGGTTTTCTCCGAAACTTGTGTAAATACGGGCTAGGACCCCTTAGAAAATTCCGTGGGCTCTCCCCCTCAGATCTAGGACCCTAGTGCAGTCAATCGGCCTTAATTCCCACAAGCCAACCCAACTCCACACTTCCCATAAAAGCTATATATAATACCTTGTATATGCATGTATGTTTATCAGTTGACCTTTTTAAAATCAGGATTTTGTTAAAATAACCTCAAATGTTTAAGGGGATTAAATAACAATAATAACGTTTCAAATGTGTTATGCCTTATGCGTTGAATTTACGGTGATGATTAGTTGCGGAAGTGAAAACACGAGATTGCACTGTTAACGGAAGTAGACTCTGACGTAATATGATAGCAATACTACATATGTGATCTGGAAAAATTAATAACAATAATGTCTGTGGACTTTTCATCTAAAATTATTTAGTGCTCTTTGTAACAACGTTTTACGAGGAAGAAATGTGAAAATGAGAACGAAAAAGAGAACTATTCTGTGCTGGAAATCAAAACTTTCACATTGTCGATATGTGAGAGGTAAATTAGGTAAGATTTCTTTTATTACACCTTAAATCGAGAGAGACAGAAATTTTTATATGCGCACACCTTAAATTACGAGAGAGAATAATTTCTATATGCCCTCAATCGTCATATTTATGACTAAGAGTTTAAAAAATTGGTGTAAAAGAACACAACAGAAGGAACAATACATTTTCAAAACACCATCAAAAATTAGGATACAACAAATTTTGAAATAATGCATCTTTCTTTAATAGGTGCCCAAGAAAAATTGTCGCATGAATTCTAACACTGCTAAGCAGGGGGAGGAAAGAGCTAGGGAAGAACAATATAACCATTAGGAAGACATGAATAATTTTTCAATTTTCATTTATTATTTATCTTAATTTATTTCCCCGTGTTTAATACTATTACACTGATTTCTTCTGTTTTCTTATTGGTTATCTTTCTCCTTCTCCTATTGGTCATAAATTTCCTCCCTTTTCTTAATTTCTGTCTGTCATGTTTTTGTATTGTTAAATCTCTCTCTTTTTTTTTTTTTTTTTGTGTGTGTGTGTGTGTGTGCATTTGATGAAAAAATATGTAGTCTTTTATAATGCATTGTGTCTTAATTTTTTTTATGTCAGTGGTCGTAAGATCTTTCTTTCAAAGCCAAGGGTCGATCCAGGCAAAATTTGGGTCCCTTTTGCGGCCCCTTCACAAAATTCCACATAGTAAAAAGGGACCCTTCACAAAATTCAAATTCATAAAAAGGGACCCTTCACAAAATTCAAATTCATGAAAAGGGACCCTTCACAAAATTCAAATCCATAAAAAGGGACCCTTCACAAAATTCAAATTTATAAAATGAGTCCCTGCACAAGATTTTGTTTTATAAAAATGATCCTTTTATTAAAGGTTTTCATATTTTCAATATTATTTTTAATTAATGCCTTAATTTGGCTCAACGAAACTCTATTAACTTGATATTAAACATTACATAAAGTGATTGCAAAAACAGAAGATTTTACACAATATTTTACTTTTTCACAAAAATATTTTACATTTCACAAAAATAAATAAAAATTTCACAAAAATATTTTGTTTTTCACAAAAAAGGGACCCAAAAATTAAAACCTGGATCGACCCCTGAAAGCTGATAAAAGGGAAGTCGGAACCAGGTCCTGCTCGTCGGCCTAGTCCTTTGAATATTTTGGGTTTTCTTTTTTCGAAACTCGTGTGAATTACGGACAAGCATTCCTTAGAAAGATCCCTCCCCTCTCCTCAACGGCATCCCACCTAGGCCTAGGGCCTGGTTAGGTGTATATACCAGTTTATTTTAGTATGTTTACTATTCAAAATTGTGTGAATAGCACGATTAAGGTACCGGGACTCATAAAAGAACTCGGATGCATTGCAAGATGGAAGTAGAACTTGTTCAATGTGCATTTTCAGTTTATCATTATTATTTAATTAAATTTTAAATACACTGTCACATGACTTCAGGTTTTTTGAAAATTTTACTGTCTTTAAATTTCATTTTAAATTACTTCGTTTTTATAGAAGGTCCTCATTTTTCAAAGTTTATTTAGCCTTTATAATGATTTAAGAATTCATAAATGAATTACGAACTCTCTAAATATAACTGTTAATATCAATATAATAAGGCTTCCCTTGCCATTCATTTTGCATGCAAGGAGCAACTTTCGGGTTTTTTATGTGATAGGATAGGTAGTTTTATTTCTGCCCCCAATTGGACACCACTCATCTCTGCAAACCACATGATCTTTTCTTGATGCAATTTAAGAATCGTTTCCATGTATCGCTTTGTTAAACCTAATGTATTTTTGATGGAAAATTAAAATAAGCGGTAGAAAACAAACCATAAGAAAGTTATCACAAAAATTTTGGATGCATAAGTGATTTAGGATATATCATAGTTCAAAATGCGTTTCAGTGATTGTTGTAACTAATTGAAATCGAATGCATGTGATTGATCTACGTTGCCAGGGGTCGATCCAGGTTTTAAATTTTGGGTCCCCTTTTTGTGAAAAAAAAAAAAATTTGGGAAATTTTTATTTATTTTTGTGAAAAAAAAATATGTAAAACCTTCCATTTTAACAGTCATTCTAAGTAGTTTTTAAATATCAAATTAACATAGTTTAATTGAACCAATTAATTAAAAATACTGAAAATATAGAAAAAGGATCACTTTTATAAAATAAAAAGGCTCATTTCATAAATTTGAATTTTGTGAAGGGTCCCCATTTATGGATTTGAATTTTATGAAGGGTCCCCTTTTATGATGTGGAATTTTGTGAAGGGGCAGCAAAGGGGACCAAATTTTTGCCTAGATCGACCCCTGGTTGCAGAGTTTCGAAGTAGATTGATTTTTTATTAACATCTGTGTAGTGATTTTTTACAGAACGAAACAAAAAGATAAATATTTGGAATTGTGAATGGATTGCATCTAAATTATTATGACCATACCATGTTTAAATGAGATAAATTTTTATAGAACATTTCATGTGTGTTATATGAGGTTCATGTTTCATATTTTTCTTTAATTTTAGTTTTATAGCTCATTTGCTAATTAAAAAGAAAATAAAGTGCGTAAAGTATCTAACACCAGTTAAGGGGTTACGTAAGTTTCAAAGGCGTGGAAAAAAAAAAAGCCTACGTTTATTTATTTATTTATTTATTTATTATTATTATTATTGCATAATAAATAAAAAAAATTATTCGAAATTTTGAGTACTTAAAAAAATATTTTATATTTAAAGAATATTTTCAAATAAATAAAATAAATAAATAAATATTTAACAGATTTAAGCCCAATGTTTTCTCCAAATGACGCTCATTTTCGAAAAAAAAAAAAATCCCCATATACAAAAATAATTTTTATATACATACTAGTAATCGGAAAATTTTAAATCTGCGTAAAGTACTTTAGTGCTGAGTAAGTATGCAAGATGGGCTTTGATCCTGAGGATATCCTGAGGATGTCCTAAGGAGAAGAGGTACCTTTAAAAGCCCCTAAATGCCAATAAATAAATAAATAAAATAAAATAAAATAAACTGTTAAAGGTCCTTACGCGTAGGGACAAATCCCTACAGTTAGCAACGCTCTAAACTTAACAGGTGGACTAATTTAAGTCAAAAAAAGTTGAAAATTTCCCCTGATTTCTTCCCAAAAATTTCAAAAATTCCCAAAAACATTCGGTCCCCAAAATTGTCCTCAGAAGCCCCCAAAATCCCCAATCTAGCGACACTGCAGGAGACCCTTTAGAAAAGCAGTGGACGCGATTTCTCAAAGATTGACGCACTGATATTACTGAAACGTTGCATACTTCTACAAAATGGAATTGACTAGTGCTTGGACGAAGGATTTTTCTTTCTTTCTTTTTTCTTTTCTTTATTATTATTATTATTATTATTATTTTACATACATTACAACTAATTTTATTAGGTTTGTACATGGAATAAAATGTATCGAAATTTGTACTGTTTTTGCATACGACTCTGCCAAAAATTCAAGTTTTATTTTTTTTATTTTTTATCTTTCACTCACGCAGTAGTGCAAAATTTCAGTAAAACTTAATTTGTTGCAAATTTTCGAATTTCAAACTAATTTTTATTATTATTATTATTATTATTTTTTTTTTTTTTTAACGAAAAAAAAAAAAAAAAAAAAACCTAGTATGTTGTGGCTACAAGAAGACTTTCTTCTATATTTTCGTATATTTATTCACTAAGTGCAAATAATTTATAAAAACTATTATTTATTAAAATTATCTAACAGGATGAATGCAAACGATTTTCATCTTAGAGAAGACTTACACTAAATGTCCAAAGAAAAACAGTTTTATTGTCTATAAATAGCATCTTAAAAAATGTGTTTTTATAACGGTTGCCTCACATGTCAGGTTTCCTACAGTTATACGCCATAGAAGTTGAGATATAGCCTTACCATTATCGAGGAAAATTACAGTATAGCAGCGCCACCTAATGACCGATAAGCATCCAAATTGAATCAGCATAATGTTTCATAGTGGCCTTCTCACACATCAAGTTGTGTTTGATTATACGCAATAGAACGTGAGATATAGTCTTCCCTGAAAATGCGGAAATCGATGTATAGCAGCGCCACCTGTTGAGCGGTTGACACCAAAAGTTGATATGCACTAATTTAGATCATGGTGCATTTACATATAAATTTATATACGATTCTGAGCAGTAGTTCTGCAGATACACTCGCGACAAAATTTTTGTCACACACAGACAGACATTTTCTAAAAATAGTCGAATCGTGTTCTAGACCTCTCAAAACGTGTAAATCCGTCAAAAACTGGAATATTTCTACGAATCCAATACTTTTTTCTATTAAATATACATAGAAGAAAGTAAAAAGGTTTTGGAGAAACATTTTTCAAAATTGGGTGGATCGCACTAGGAAATTTCGTGGAAAGTTAAAAATTCGGATTCAACTACCCCCAAAACATCAACTAAACCAATTTCCAGAATTATCATGATTTTATCCAAGTAAAATCGATTGCCCAGACTATTTACAACTTTGAAACAACGAATCAATTGTGAAGTGTCCTCCGGGGCGCAGGCACTGTAAATACGTCATCGAAACAGCGCCGAAATGCAAACTTTTCGAGGATTCGGAGTTTGAATCATTATTTATAATATACAGTTGATTAACGAATAGCCGTGTTGATACATACGGGAATCTTGGACGAAATATTGATTAAAGGTTCTAACAGCGGGTATTATTCTCTGTTGGGAGGAATGATGCACGTTATAAATCGTTTTTATAAATTACTGTTCTAGAGTTATTGAATTTTGCTCACATATGCATTGAAATGTATCAAATGCATGAATATTAAGTGTGTTACTATTTCTGGAAAATTATTTAAGTAATAGTAATAATTTAATAATAAATTGAATACATATTTTTTAATCTTATGAAAATTTTTAAAATGTTCCCTGCTAGCTAGTTCTTAATATTCCCCCCTGCATTTTTCATTAATATGCAGGGTTCATACTCATCACGGAAATCCTGGAAAACCTGGACTACTCAGAGAATTTGGATTCTGTTTAAAAAAAAAAAAAAAAAGTCAGAAAAAACTATGGGGAAATAAAAATTTTCATTAGAAATCAGGGAAAATCGATTATAAAACCTGGAAAAACAAATATTTATTTTCTCTCAAATTATATTTTTCTTATTTAACTTCATATCAAAATCCAAATGATTAAATATCGGGAAAATATACATGAAAATAATGATTTCTCCCTAAATTTCTATTATGATTGTCAGTAACATGACACCATACAGTGGAAGTATATGTATTTTCTCCTCTGAAGAGGAACGTTTCTTGTAATATGTCGCTAATATTTTCTTGAATATTGTCTGGAAAACTCAGGGAATTCCCCCCCCCCCCCTATTTGAGTATGAACCCTGTATAGTTTAACAATATAGACATATTTTGGTGTCATACTGGTAAGCCAATTTCTCAAAGAAATAGGTTTATGTCTGACTGCTAAAAATTTGCATTAAATTTCAGCATTCAAACTTTTTTTTTTTTTTATTTACTTATCGTTTTGTCAGATGTATTTATCAGAAACCTTTTGCGTGGCCCTGTAAACGAAGGATAAAAACTTTTCAAAGCATAATTTATGTATATAATATGCATTTGTGAATATGAAAAATTTATGTAAATTTCTCCTTTAAAGCAGGCTAAATCTGTTCAATTGTACTTACCTATATATATATAAAAAAAAAAAAAAAAAAAAAAAAAAAAAAAAAAATCTGGAGTGACTCCACTCGACTTTCCGAGCATTGAGTAACCAACAGTTTTGTTAGATAAAGTAAAGAAAGAGGAGTTGTTAAACAAACAAAAGAGAGAAAACCATCATAGATTGTTCGAGTATTTTTCTTCATATATTACACGATGTTTTATTGAACGCTACTGAACTTTGAGCCCATGATCATAATGATAAAGAATTTTTCGTTGTGTCGCTGTAAAAACCTATAAATGCTAGATTCACCAAAATGCTTATAGTTAGTGCAACAGTGATTTATAAAATTCATATAAATTTTCAGCTCAATTGAATAAGGCGTTTAGATGCTATCGCACTTTTAAAAATTTGGTCCCATAGGCCATAATGATAAAGAATTTTTATTTGTGTCCCTGTAAAAAAAAACTATAAGTGCTAGATTCGCCAAAATCTATACAGTTGCTGCAACTGCAACCTATAACCTGTGTACAAATTTTTTGTTCAGATTAATTAGGAGTTTAGACGCTATAACACTTTTAAAAATTTGGCCTCCATAGACCATAATGATAAAGAATTTTTCTTTGTGTCCCTGTAAAAAACTATAAGTGCTAGATTCTCCAAAATCTATACAGATTGAGTATCTGTGACCTATAATATGTGTATAAATTTTTTGCTCAATTGAATAAGGCGTTTAGATGCTATCGCAATTTAAGATTTTGGTCCCATAGGCCATAATGATAAAGACTTTTTCTTTGTGTCCCTGTAAAAAAACTATAAGTGCTAGATTCACCAAAATCAATAGGGTTCGTACTATGGTGACTTACAATATGCGTACCAACTTTCAGCTTATTCGAACAAAGCGTGTAGACGCTAGCGTGTTCACTCACAGACATACACACACATACATACATCATCGCAAAAATTGTGAAAACGAACTCAGGGGACCTCGAAACGTATAGAAACATCAAAACATCAAAATCTCAAATTCGGATTTTTTACCATGATTACAATACTTTCCTCACTATAGTGTTCGGAAAGTAAAAATTTCAGGTAATTTCATGTGAAGTCAGGGAATTTGACAAATGTTGTGGAAATAAGCCATATTTGAAAGCTCGTTATTGTAAATGGCTGAATTGTTCGCTAATTTTGTAACATTTTTGTCGTAAATAAACAGCGTAAGTCAGGGAAAAAGGTGAAAAATAGTCATGGAAAAGTCAGGGAATTTGGAAAAATTCTAATGTTAGCCACCCTGTATATTTTTCATACTATATTCTACCATTTTCATACTTTTATTATATATGTATATAATAATAATAATAATAATAATAATAATAATATACCGATTTGTTTTGTTTAGTGCAGTCTAAATCTGTTGAACTGTATGTACTACAAATTTCGTCCATTAATTACAAGGTGGCCACTAGTCAGGAAAGTCTGGGAATTTAAACGAGTTTGGAAAAGCCATGGAATAGTCAGAGAATTTCAAGTAAAGTCAGGGAATTTTGACAAATCTAGTGGAAATAAGCCATATTTGAAAGTTCATTATTGTAAATTGCTAAATTGTTTGCTAATGTTATGGGAAATAAACAGCATAGGTCGGGGAAAATGGTGAAAAAATAGCGAGGGAAAAGTCAGGGAATTTGGAAAAGTTCTGATGTTTGCCGCCCTGAATTATATTGGAATATTTTTGTGTCTTTGTAAACGAATCACGATTTAAATGGAAAGTTTCATGTACCATCCCCGTAGCTTACTGATTTCAATACAGAGTTTGAACTTCCTGTAATATTTTCTTGAGTTACGCTGATTTACACACAGACACATACTCACAAAGCTCAAATCAACCGCTAAAACTCTTCCCCTCCCCCCCCCCCCTCTTTGAATCAGGAGACCTTGAAACGTGTAAATATAGTAAAAATTCAATTTCAAAATCTTAGCCTAAAAACAATATTTTCTCTGCATATATGGAGAAAAAAAAAAGTAAATTAATAAACTTAAACAAATACATGCCCCCCCCCCCCCCTCCTCCGAAATATGACGCTTTAATTTCACAAAATGTTTTTTCAAATGAAAATCGATTATCGAGATTACATAATCAGATCTTGTAAAGATACACCTGTGTACAAAATTGGATGGATCTAGGTCGCATTTTTTTTATGCGAAAATGTGCGTATTCACACATTCAATTTTACTATAGGTAGAGATATTTTCTTTTTCTTTATTTGCTAGTCGACCTTCGCCCGCCTGGCGGTCGACATTTCCAAATGAACCTATTTCCAAATTTGCTACTTGCCTATTATCCCGTCAAACCATATTCGCCAAATCAAAATCTGTGGCAAATTGCCGTGATAGATAGCTAACAATTTAAAAAAAAAAAAAAAAAAAAAAAAAAGCTTATTTAAAATTTTACTGTGTTTTTTATTAAAATAACGGAATTTGAACAATGGGATGTAATTTATATTTAATTATTTATGAAAATCATCTTCAGCTCAAATTCATCAAAATCGTCGTTAGTTTATTTACCGACGGGATATAATAGTACATATTAGTATACGTAGTAATACGTAGTAATATACATTAGTATATTACTTTATTTTTTTCCATGCCATTTTAAATGGTCTATCATCGATTTATATGATATTTTTTTTTTTAACTACAATATCTTTTATATTATAACAAGTCTGCTTAGGCCTACGTAACACAAACAATATGTTTATTTTAATTTTCTTACTTTCTCTTCTAATTATCTTTTTTTCTTTTTCTTTCTTTCTTTATTTTTTCAGTTCCTTGTTGGAATTGTAAAATCATTTTTTCTATTAAACATTTTATTTTTTAATATTTTGAAAACATGGATTATATTTTATTTTCATTTTTTCAATATGTTGTTCCAGTAGCAATGACATCAGTTTCGAGCGTTAGTTTCCAGAAACTTGGGTCTTTTATTATTAAGAATTTTTTTTTAAATTATTATTATTATTATTATTATTTTTATATGCACTAACCTTAATTTTTGTACCGCATTACAATCTATTAATATGAATATTTCTTATAAAAACGAGCACTTACATAACCTTGAAGCCAACTCAATTTTAGGGACCATTTAACATTTAACATGTGTGAGTCGTTTAAAAATTGAAAATATCTAATCGCTTTTGTTACTTAGGCACGACAATAAAATCTGCTCAATAAGACAATTATTTTTTCTTTCTTTCTTTCTTATTATTTTTCCCTTCTCTTTTTGTCTTTCTTATTACTTTTATACAATTCCTTTAAGCGTAAAATTTTTACGTGCCTAGCTTCGTAATGGAATTATTAAAAGAAGAAACCTCCGTATAAAATGAGTGAGTGAAACGGTCAGATTTCCAAAAATGATTATGAATGAACTATACCCAAAAAGCACGTAATAGTAAAACTCCTTTTTATGCGCGTTTTTATCCTTCCATTGAAATTCTCAAAGGATGTAGAAGGGAGCTTTTAATATTTAATGCATCTATATTTTCACCTACGTCCCTAAACCGTACGTGTTGCGTATATACAATACAATCAACAATAACACATCACCTGTAAGAAAGTTTTGGAAATCCCGTCATTATGATGATGTGGAACCGCAGGAGGAAGTCAGAAAGTAATTGCGTCCGAAAAACGGGTCCTCCCTTTCCTCCCTACGGAGGATTCTCTAGTTGGCGCGATATCGCTCTTGGCATGGAATGTTCTTTTGTAAATTGCATGTTGAACATTTTGGCTCCTATTCTGTTGGCATTTCTGTGCTGTCCAGTGGCGGATTTAGGGGGGGGGGACTAGGGGGCTGAAGCCCCCCCCCCCAAAAAAAAAAAACCACTGATATTCACAATTGAATATTGCAATTGAAAATTTTTTATTGGTCTAGAGTAACACTTTGAAAAATCTTAGCCCCCCCCCCCCCCACCCCAAAAGTCAAGTTCTGGATCCTCCACTGGTGCTGTCCTGTCAATAATTAAATAAGCAAATATGTAATAATAATAAAATAAGATAAAATATGTTTCTGAGAGATTTTAACTTCACCAGTGACCGAAAGGATGTGATTCCATTTCCAAGGTTCCGTGAGGTTCCGTGTTCAAACCTAGGTCGCACTCATTAGTCTAGCTATTTGGATTTTTCCGTGTTTTTTCCTGAAACTCACATAAATACTATACGTGATATAGCAGGCCTTGTCGACGATTCTAGCACCCCTAGCCCTACCCTTCCCGTTAGATTTTTTTTTTTTTTTTCTGACAATTATTCGTGCGTTTTTCTACTAGTGTTGGTAGAAATTTCCTTGTTTTTAATTAGGTGGATTTTTTTAAATCTTTTTTCCGTGCAAAAGTGCAGCAGTTCATTAAAAGTAAACGTTCTAGATTCCCTTAGAAAGACTTTCCCACGGAAGGCATCTTATTCAGGCCTAGGATCCAAGTCAGTCGGTCGTAATCCAAAACACTAAACACCGACAAATTTTAATTTAGTGCCACACGATTCATTTTTTTTTTTTTTTTTTCTATTGCAAATGGAGGAAAGTAATGTTAAAAACAGATCTTTAAAATCATATCTTGGTCTTTAGGAAAGGTTTAAAAATCAGAAATCCTGTATTACTTTCAGTTTCTGTGGCAACACAAAAAAAACCTTATTCTACCTTGTTCTAATTTAATTATTATATCTACATATTGATAGAAATATTACAACGTTTTTAGAGTTATCTTAAGCAAAAAGAAAATTCTTTACTTAATTGTTTTTATAATTTTGTGTAAAGGACAAAATTTTCACAAATTCGATGTAATTATGCAGAAATTGTGCTTACATATTGTATCACCAAAACCCATGCTATTCTATGAAGAAGTTTATTATGAGAATCACTTATTACTTTACATATATATATTTTTTTTCCCATAGAAAATTTACATTCGTTAAATTAGTTCTTTTCTTTTCTCCCCCCCCCCCCTTAAATATTGATTTTTTGAATTTTTTTAATATTTCATTTTGAATCTTTAATCGGAAAAACGAACTTTTTTTCGCATTTTATAGCTTTAAAATGAAATATTAAAGATTTAAAAATAACTTTTTGTATTAAGTAATAATAATACTAATAACAATAACAGTTGTGATTTTTCTGATTGTGAAAACGTAATCTAAACTAATATATTGGAGCCGTCCAGGTTGGCATGGCTTAAACCAACTGAATTTTTACTTTCTTACATATGTATATAAAGAGAAAGTATTGGATTCGTGAAAATTTTCGAACTCCAGTTTTCGATGGATTTACACGTTTTGGGATGTCCTAAACATGATTTGACTGTTTTTACAAAATGTCTGTCTCTGTATGTGTATCACAAATTTTGTGGACGCTGTAACTCACGAACCAATGAACGAAATTTAACCAAACTTGGAATTTAGTTGAACCCTGACATAAACTGGTGCTGATTAGATTTGTGGAACAATTGCTCAACAGGTGGCGCTGTGATCGAATTTTTTCTAAATTTTTAACATGGCAGTATAGGACAAAACTTCGTATAAATGTGCATAATGAGAGTTATTTTAAATGTGTGATTGTAAAATTAATATGAATTATTTATAATAGTAATAGTTAACTAGGAAAAATATTTTGTGTATGTGGGAGCATCACTTCCCCCCCTGGGGTGGAAAGTACCCCCCTCCGGGGGGGGGGGTAAATTTTCAATATGGGTGTCTTTCGAAAGATCTCGTCAATACCTTTAAAATGAATGGGTGAACCATAGATCTGTGATAGTTTAAAACAAAGTTATAGATTTTTTTTATCTTTTAACGAAAAAAAAAAAAAAATCGTATTTTTGATATCAGCAAAAAATTGATTTTCTTTCGACATTTAGTGATATAACTCTGTCAGATAAAAATCGTCTGCATTTATAATGGAAAATAATTTAATAATTTAGTAAATAATATGTATTAAATGAATTTTGTGTAAAATTATATAGAAGAAAGTCATGTGGTGACCACATCATGCTAGTTTTTTTTTTTTTTTTCTTTACCTTTCTAAAAAATTCAAAATTTTTATTCTACTATCCCTTCTTTAATTGAAATTTCTAAATTATTTATACGTAAATGGTTTTTACTTTTAATTCGATTTATTTCAGTTTTCAGTTGTAATCTTTCTTCAGAGATGGTTTTAGTTATGTGTTTTATGTGTGACTGGCTGTATTAAAAATTATTATATATGAACAAAGAAATAAAAATCTAGAACTTGCAGAAGAAAAATGTCTATAATAATCATCTTAAAAAATTATAAATAAAAGGGTGTAAGGCTAAATGCAGTAAATTAAAATAAATAATAATGGAAAGCACATTTATTTCAAACAAAATATAAGATGGAAATTGTATAATTGTAAAAATATCTCTCATTTTTATTGTATTCAAAACTGAACAAAGTGATCTTTAAAGAACTGGATGTTTGTAATACACGGTAATTAATAACAACCCATTTTCTTATCTATGTGCTAAATCAAAAACAAGATATGCTGATTTCGAATTATCAAATAAAAAAGAAGCTGCATTAGAATATGTCTAGGCAGTTTTTCTTTTTCCTTTTCTTCTTTTTTTTTTTTTTTTTTTTTTTTTAACAATCTGTTACCTTTGATTTTAAAATTTCATGTAAAAAGTTCTCCATTCAAGGACATTTTTATGAATTATTTTACTAAAATGTAAGTCTCCCCCCCACCCCCCCACCAGATTGCTGGTAAAATTAAGAAAATGGCATAAAGAATTTTATTATCTGAGTATTGAAAAATGTTGAAATAATTCTAATCGCAAAAGATGCTGCATCTGATGTAGATTGTTTTCTTCTTTTGGGGTTATACGATTAAAACTTAAAATCTAGTTTGAAAAAAGCTATAAAACTTGTAATTTTATTTAAAATATTCAATGTAAATTCTATTCCATAAGTAACTTTCAAGTGGATTGCAATATTCTATTACATAATCCAAAAGTATAATTTTTTCTTAAATCTCTTCCTATAACTATCTTTTATTGTATATATATATATATATATTTTTTTTTTTTTCTCCTAATTCATTAAATTAAGAATTTTATTGTTATTAAGTTAACTTTTTATTATTAAATTGTAAGAAAAGGCGTGTTAGATTTAACATTCATTCTAAAAAAAAAAAAAAAAGTCTACTTACAGAAATCATATTATTACCATTTGCATTACTTTAATGAAAACTCGATACTACAATTGTGGAATATTTTCAGAAGTTTTGAATATAAAAATTTTAGCTATAATAAACTTTAATGCACTTTGATGTAACAGCTCTTTATTCAACGATGACATCGACAGAAGTGTAAAAAAATAAATAAAACTTTATGAAAAAGATGAACATTAAAACAAAATATAAGAATTCACTTGACAAAAACTTGTATGAAAGAAATAAATCATCTGATTGCTTTATTTTTAAATTTAAATAAATAAATGTTTTATTAACATGGCTATGTGAAAACTTATTTAATTAGATGAGATATAACAAAATTTCATATCTGAAAGTCAGGAGTGGAAAATTAGCGCTGAATTTATACCGGTATTTATGCGGCAAAATTTTCTTGTTATTGAACCAACGATTTTATAAGTAGTGAGAGCAGTTTTGCCAGATCTGGCGGATTTTCTATTCAATAATCACCAATAATTTTGAGAAGTGATATTTGATATACATGATAGACTATCTATCTCTGAAGTGATTAAGCAAACTTTACAATTAAAAATTATTGATGATTATTGAATAAAAAATCTGCCAAATCTGGTAACACATGAGAGAGAGTTTTCAAAGAAATACCGTTATGAATTCTGCTCCAATTTTCCACCCGTGGAAAGTACAAATTTTGATTTACGAAGTACAAGCTTTGTTTTTTGTACATTGTTGCAGAAAGAAAATCGCAATCTGCAAATAAGCTGAAAAATCCCCTCTCTGTTTATTATTATTAATTTAAATTATTTTTAGATGAAGTAATAATTAATATTGGAGTATGAATTACTTTTTAAAGTGGCAATTTTATTTACAAATATGTATAATATGACTGGGAAACTATACCCATAAAAACCTGGTTTAAACAAAACAAAAGAAGAAGAAGAAAAAAAAAACTTTGTTTTTTTGCCAACCCTGGCCTTCACGAAACTTTCTTCTGTAGCATTATGCATAACAGCGCCACTTACTGTTTAACATACACAAAGGATTAACCATAGTTTCTCACAATAAATATTTTACATATGGAGTTTACTACAGTTTTAATTAATAGATGCTGAGATGTAACCATGTAGAAAGTCACAGAAGGTGAGTAAGAGCAGCGCCACCTGTCAATCAATATACGCCCACATTAAGTCAGCACCCGATTCCATAATTATTATCTTACTTATAAAATTTTATGTATTTATACGCTATAGAAGTTGAGATACAGCCTTCCTTTAAATTTGGAAAATTTCAGCATGCCATTGACACCTGTTGGGCAATTTATACCAAGGTTTCTTTCTTCTTTTTTACCTAATACAATCATAAAAAAAGACCAGAAATTCAAAAATTATTTTTTTAATTTTAGTTTTAATAAATAATAAGAATTTAATTTTTTGAATTGTCTTATTAATTATGCTTTTCCTCTTACATTAAAGAAACAAAACATTCTCGAAAACCCAAGAAAAAGAAAAAAAACTAAAAAAAAAAAAAAGAGAAAAAAATCTGATAAAAGCTCATAAAACCTGGGGTGTAGGAAAATATGATAAAACACAATATATATATATATATATATATATATATATATATATATATATATATTTTTTTTTTTTTTTTTTTTTTTTTTTTCCCCCTCCCCTATTCTGGTCTTGTACCATAACTTTTACTGTTGTTGTTATTATTATTACTACTACTATTATTATTTTCGACTGAATATGTATAACATAAAATTATAAAATAAAAGAACTTTACAAACAAACGTCATAAAAAACACAAGCACGGAACAATTGTTACGGATCAAAGTTATTAAGTTGCTGTTGCTTTTACATTACGCATGTATCTATTTTTCTTACATTTGATGAACTATTTAGAAGAGTTATTTCAACCAGAAACAATTTACGTGTGTTTTTGAAGTAAATGGTGTTTATTTAAACGATCTTATATTTTATCTATCAATTCTAGTTCTTCAGTGCTATTTAGTGCATACAGTTAGGATTTTGATGTGGGACTAATTCAGATTAACAAAAACAAGTACAGTAACCGCAGCATAATTTTTTTTGTACCCCCCCCCCCTTTTTCATCTCTAACTATCGCCGATAAAACATTCTGCGGGAAGCCTTTTATTTTTGAATATTTATTTATCCACAACAAAAATGTCAATATTAATTTTAAACTTACTTTATGATATTCTAGAACTCACAAAGAAGTAGAATTGTGTTTAATATCTCTCACTCATGTACTACTTTTTTTACCCCCCCCCCCTTTCCCATTTTCCACCACCAGTCAATGTTATTAAAAGTTGATTGCTAACTATTTTTTTTTTTTTTTTTTTTTTAAACACATGTTTTATTGTGTTGATGTGATATTCTTTTAGTTTAATTTGTCATTTAAAAAATATTTTGTATAGTTTTTTCCTGTGAGCATTATTTTTCATTTGAAATAAATTTTATGAACGCATTTGTATAGTTTTCCCCGCGGGCGTTATTTTTCATTTGAAATTAATTTTATGAACACGCGTGTTTCCTCTTTTTTTTTTAATTTTCTGCACTCTCATGCCTGAAATCTGTACATAAAGTAAAGGAAAATGAAGAATGTGCGTCAGTTTTTACCTTCATTTTTCACACTTCCTTTCTTGCCGTTCTTTATATTATTCTATAGAATTCCTTAGCTTGTTCAGTCATCTTACTTAAAAAAAAAAAAAAAATCTCTGCATTTTTGTTATGGAATCTAAAAATGAAGGTGAATTCCATTCCATTTTTCGAATTTTTGAATAGTCGGTCTTAAAATTTATTCTTTTAATTTAAAAAAGACGTGAAGAAGTGAAAAAAGCATTAAAAACCATTCCGTTCTATCCTTTTCTTTCTTTTCTTTTCTTTTTCTTTTCTTTTCTTTTCTTTTTTTTTTTTAAGGATTTGGTGGGCTTTTACAATGAAATCTGATTTAGCAGCGAAAATAGTTTAGATTGAATAGAGAGTGCTTTTAGAGAAAAAAATTCATCTTCACCCTTCAATGTTCAAATATTCAATTTATTAAGGGAATGGTGAACTGAACGGTGGATGTTATAAATCTCGTTTTGTAAATTAGTACTGCCTTAGAAATATAAAAATTTGCATTCATGTGCATCGAAGTATAACAATTTTAAGTATATTGCAATTTATTTGGATATTAATTAAATTGAAGAAAAATTCAAAATTTTACATTTTTTTAAAGATTTAAAAAAATATTTCTGCCAAGAAATTGTTTGATTATCATCTCGAATTTTCGTTATTATAGTTTTGACAATATATTCTAAATATATTTGGCGTAACTTTGTAGATTTATGGATAAGTTAATTTTTTTTTAAATATTTTTGTGTTTTACTGCTAAAAATCTGCATTAAATTTCAATATTTAAACATAAAAACAGTTTAAAAACAAAATGATAACTTACCAATGAATCCACAAAGTAATACAGAGATAAGTTTAGAATGTGTTGTTGTAAAATCGATAAGAAATTTTTTAAATTTATTAGTTATCAGAAGGGAGTATTCTAAATAATAATAAAAATAAATAAATAAATAAAAACAAAGGTAAATTATTATTATTATTATTATTATTATTTAAATATTTTGCTAGAAATTTCAGTGTACTTAATATTCTTTTATATATTTCAATGCATATGTATGCAAATTTTCATAATTATAAGACAATGTAATTTATATAAAAATATTTATAGCGTTTACTATCTGTTTAAAAGTAAAAAAGTTAAAGCAATTTTTTAGCTAGTGTGATTTTATAACTATGTACAGGGTTTTCCAAAAACCTCCTCGGCTAGAATTTATTTTTTGTCTGAAAAGTGTCGCTTCCCTGAGTATCACCACTTATACCTCAACACAAATCTAGTTTTCAAAAGTAAAATTGAAAAAAATATTAATGATATATATATAAATCAGTTTAAGTAAGATATTTTAATAATATCTGTTTAATATCTGTTTAGATATTATAATAATATCTGTTTATCTAATAAATGTTTATTTTAACCCTTTGCGGGTGGCAGATTTTCGATTTTAGACAGTAAGCCTCGCCTTTCGTGTTTCTCTAAAAAGTTAAAAAGTTTTTAACGAAATATTTTAAGTATACGTACAAAAATTATTTAAATTGTTTTTTCATAGCAATCGGTATGGTAAATAATACTGTCATATATATTCGCATATGGCACTTAACGGGTTAAAAACGAATAAAATATTTTCAAAAATACTTAATAAATAATAATAATAAAAATAATAATAATAATGGTATTGTTTTAGAGTAATGCCTAAAGGGGGAGCGGAGTGGAATAATTGCGTCTCGCATATGGATGTTGGTCACAAAAGGGTTAAAAATTTGATAAGAATTTTAATATATATTTTTCTTAATTAACTTTAAAATAATTTTTTCTGTTAATTAATTATTATTATTATTATTATTATTATTATTATTATTTTCATTTGTAATACATATATTTTTAAAATGTAATTTGGCTAGGTTTTAATACAGTACCTCGAAAATACGAATGTTCTTATTTAAAAAGTTATATGATTTTAATGTTCTGCGTAGAAACCACCCAGATGTATGAAATAAAAATAAAAATAATAAACACACACTATTTTTTTGGTCTATAGCATTTTTATATTACAATATGTAACAGGAAAACAAGATTTTCTGAAATAAAAGGGGGCGCCGAAATGATGCTGAGCTTCCCCTAGCTTCAAAGCTTAATCGGGCCCTGGCCTCAACACAACATTTATTATCTACTCTAGTGTTGCCAACTTAGAATAGTAAGACATCTACATTGAATATTCATTATTAATTACCTTAATCTATATTCAATAGAAGAAAGTACTAGTTCCGTAAAAATTTTCTACTTGCGGTTTTCGATGGATTTATACGTTTTGAGAGATACAGAACGCGATTTGATTATTTTTAGAAAATGTCAGTCTGTGTGCATATGTGACAAAATTTTTTCCGACTGTATCCCAGGAACTACTGTACAGAATTTCATACAAATTGACATGCAATTGAACCTTGATATAAAATAGTGCTTATCAACTTTTGGTGAAAATCGTCCAACATGTGGCGCCACCCTCCTTCTTTATCTGAATTTTTAACAGGGTCAAAATTTCATATAAATCTTCACGATAAGAATATTTTTAAAAAATAATTATGAAATAAAAAATAATTGTTCATAATAGTAAAATTCAAGTATGATTTTTTTATTTTATTTTATTTTATTATTTTTTTTTACATATAGGAGCAACGACCCCCCCCCCCTGGAGGGAAGCTCCTCCAAGAGAGGGAAATATTTGATATGGGTATATTTCAAAAGAATTAGTCATTATTTTTAAAACGAGGGGTTGAACAATTGATCTCTGATAATTTAAAACGAAGTTATCAAAATTTTTATTTAAAAAAAAAAAGGTGCAGTCAAATGTGCGTTGCCGCTGTGACTGCAGCACTCGTGCCTACTTTGTTCGCCTGACGAAGGGTTGTGTGTTTTTCGATCCGAAACAATTGTTGCGAGTATATTGCATTTTATGGTGTTTATTCAAAGTTTTGTACTTATTAATTTTATTTCGTGTCTGAGATTGGAAAATATTCTTTATTCTCATTCAGATTCAGCATATGATTTGTTTATTTTTTCTGTTTGTAAAAATTGAAGAGAAAAGGTATTTAATTATTTTTTCTTTGTGAATGAATAATTCGAACTATTTTTCGCTCTTAACATGGGCTGTCATGCTTCATAGATCCTATTTATTGCATAATTTATATCAGACCTCGTTTGGCGATCCCATTACTTTTTTGGCAAAGTTTTCACACTCCTTCGGCAACCCCTGGTAAATCCTTCTTCCGCCAATACACAACTGATTCTGAAACTCCTGTCGTTCGTTTGATACCAGATGTTTCCCATCTTCGGAGACGATATTTGTTTATTAAACTCTCTGATTGCAGAGTGTGAAATGAAGCAGATCCCACAGAGAGGAATTTGATTCTCAAACTTTCTGGGGAGTTTCTTCAAAAAAAGAAAAAGTATCCATGGATATATTTATTTGGTGTATAGTTTTCTCGCCGTCATTTAAACACGTGTAGTTAAGTTCATACTCTGTGACCGTCTGATGTAACAAGAGTGTTTACGGTGTAAATTATGTGAAAATGTTACCTCATCTTGTTGCGACTGCTTTTTAAATGCGAGAAGTAAAAAATTATACGGATATAAATCAGAATTTATTTTACTATTTCCGACTAAAAGTTTTTGAACGTTTATGAAATATTCGCAAGATATAAATCAATTATTTAGTTTCAGAAAATATTATTAAAAAATGTTTTACTGAAATAAAATATTAATGTGTATGAAAATGAAAATGAAAATCGATTTGATTTTTTTTCAGTGTTATTAAGTAAACCGAAATAATAATCGGAAAATAGGTGAAAAATTCAGTTAATACCATTTATTTAAATAGAGATTGAAAGGTAATATATTTTCCTCTTTTCTTTTATTAATATTTTACATCTAAATATAACTATATGACTAAGAAGATTGTAAAAGAATAATATTAACTTGTATAAAGTATTTATGGAATAAATGTAAATGTTTCATACATATAAATAACTTCATTGCTAAAGAAACTGAAAATTTAATGAAATTATTTCAAGTTATTCTTAGTGCTATTTAATTAATAATCAAACTATTCTACTGATATTTTCATTGTAAAAAAATATTTCATTTCTTTCATTGTAAAAGAAAGAAAGCGAAACTTTAACGAAATTATTTTTATTTATTGACAATTCTATTTGATCAGTAATTGAACGATTCTACTTACATTTTCATTGTAAATAATTATTTCATAGCTTTCCTTGTAAAGAAAGAAAACTAAAAATTTAAACAAAGTTATTATTATTTATTATCAATTCTATTTGATCAATAATTGAAAGATTCTACTGACATTTTCATTGAAAATAATTATTTCATTGCTTTCATTTTAAAGAAAGAAGACTGAAACTTTAAACGAAATTATTTTAATTTATAGTTAATTTTATATAACGAATAACTGAACGATTCCACTTGCATTTGTCTTGTAGAAAAATATTTTATTACGTTCATTGTAAAGAAAAAAAGCTGAAACTTCGACGAAATTATTTTAATTTATTCTTAATTCTATTGGATAAATAATTGAACTATTTACTTCACTTTTATTGTGAAAAATTATGTTATTGCTTTCACTGTAAAGAAAAAAAGAAAGGTGAAACTTCGAAATTATATGTATTTATTGTCAACTATATTTAATCAATAATTGAACTAGTCTACTCGTATTTTCATGGTAAAAAATTATTGCATTGTAAAGAAAGAAAGCTGAAATAATTTCATGTGATGATATAATTTATTTTTTGCTTGTTAAATAAATATTTCAACTCTTCTACTCCTATTGCAAATCTGTAAAAACTTATTTCACGAGTAATTAAATTGAAAATAGATAAAAACTAAACTGCATTCTTGCATAATACTTTTATTATGGGGAATTTTCTGTTCTATCCATTTTAAAATAACTAAAAACTTTAGAACGTATGTGTTTATTTATCTCTGGAAAAGAGACATTGGATTTCGTCGTTAATTGGATTAATGTAATCTCCCTGTTGCTATCTAAATTATTCAATACTTGCTGAACATTTTATAACGTGTACTAGAATATTATTCGTTGAATTTTATCATATATTTATTCATCCATTATTGAGGTATTTATTATTTCAATGTTTTGAATTAAAAGTCATAATATTATAATGGGATATTCATAAAACTCATTTATTAACTTACTTTATAGAAATAAGTTGTGCTTTATAAACTATTTCTGACACAACCCTATTTCACGTCGGATTTATCAATTGAAACAATTGATCACTTTATAAAAACAGTGTCGATAGAAATTAATGTTCTATAAAGAAAAGTGTTTTGTAAAACAAGCTATACTGTGGAATTTCTTTTTTAAATTTTAAAAGACGAAAAAATATATATATATACTATATATTCTATGCAGTAATACGATTTATCAACACATCGATTATCTTACGATTATTTGTTCTATGTATCTAGTTATTTTTATCAGTAAAAGTTCTGATTATTTTATCCATTCTTAATACTCGGTCAGTAAATCTGAATAAAAATTTACAAGTTATCATAGATATCCTATCATCCAATGTCAACTTTTACTTCACACTTTCACGAAAAAAGGGACATGTTTACTTAAAACAATCTGATTCAGAGATATTTTTTTGCTGTGAGTTCATTTTTTTGTGCTATAAATAAACTCAAACTGGATTATAATAATTTACGAAGGAAGTTTATCTCATTTTGAAATGTAAGTTCTAACCTATATTTGTATATTTATTATAAGATTTGACTTTGTTTACCTGTACAATTACTTAGAATTCAGCCATTCAGTGATCGGGATTTCTAAGTACTTAAAAGTCCATTAACAATAAATTACATGGAAGATTTCATCTGCTAGTTTTTCTGAAGAATATACTTCCATTTCTACGTTAAAGTTGGCAATTTAAATGTTTTATTTCATATAAATCAGTTCAAAACTCTAGATTTCTTATTGTCTGCAAATTTTATGGAAAAGCTTTTAACATCAATTATATCAAAATATAGTGAACGTCTATTTGAGATTTGGATTAGGAAAAAAACATGTCCATTGTTATTGAACTGATAAATTGTCTTCAGTAAACAATGAAACATTTGTGAAATAAGCTGAAAAAGTCTAGAGAATGTCAACTTAAATTTTGATTTAATACAATCCAATGTCATCGGTTGTTCTTTTAATACCGAAAATACAAAAAACTTTATAATAAAATCTCTGGTAAATTAAAATTTTGATTAAAAGCAATCAATTTTTTGTCGACTCAAATCAGAAAAATAGTTGTTATCTGTGCAACAAAGTATAGTGAAAAAGTTTTCAAGGATTTTAATTTCATCTAAAGTTTTCCTTTTATTAATTTATACACTGCTAAAAAAATGGCGAGTCATAAAGAGACCGAAACTTGGTCGAAACCTCCTCATATGCCAGCTCTCCTGGCATCAAAAGCGGCCGAAAAGACCAAGATTTTCAAACTTCAGCTGCGAAGACGTCATACTAGTGGCATTGAAGAAAGGCCTTCTCGATCCAAAGAGAGAAAAGGTGAGTTGTTTGATTTTTCATTTTCATTATCGTTGACCGCTGTCAAGGACAATGGTATTGGGTGGGACAGCTTTATTACGTGCGGAATATCCAGTAACGTTTATTGTAATATATTATAGTCTATTAATTACCTAGTGTAAGGATTAAAAACTTTGTAAGCAAGCGCTATAAATTGTAAAAATTTGCAACAGTTGTTTTGGGCTGATACTACAGCATGATCCTTCATCAGGCAGAAAAAACAGGAAGTCATAACACCTGAAATATAACTAGTAACATCGAAACAATTGTTGTGAGTTTTTGCAATTTAGGGTATTTGCTTACATTGTTTTTATTTATTACTCTTCATCATCAATTTTCCAGTGCATTTTACTACTTAGTGGAGTCTTTAGGAAAGAACCTGTAAACTTAAAGATTGGTTTCTTATTAAATTTGTACCCTGTGGCGGTAAGAACACCCTGTCCATTTTGTGAAAAAAGCTACCACCATGTCTTTAATGTGTTACAATGAAATACATTTGTCATGTATGGAGAAGATGACATGGTTTATTTTCTACTATCTTACCTTCTTAGCTGCTGGACATTAGTGCTTAATGCCACTATATAAATCAAAAAATGCACATAACCTCCGGGATACAGAAATATTAATTATATCATTATTATTATTATTATTATTATTTTTCTCAATATGGAACATCTTCCATGTTTCATCGCAAAAAGTAGAGCAAAGCACCAATAGAACCACCGTAATTCAGTAATATCTTCGAAGTTGCAGGTCAAAATGTCTAAATCACGATTGAAATACTCTACTCGCTTTCTACGTTCCTGCTCTCCGATAAATTTTACTTACTCGAATTTCTTTAATGTTTCCTGTTTCTTTCTCCCCCCCCCCCACCCCTTTTTTTTTTCCTGTTTTTATACCAGTGTTTCTTTTTCTTTTTTTTTTTTCTTTTTCCAATTCTGTAGAATAAATAAATAAATTAATTAATTTAAAAAAAAAATGTCTTCTTATATATTGTGTAATACAAAAGCCGATAGCCAGCCCACCAACTCTTGACACCAATAATGGGTTCGAAGCCAAAAATCCAAAAGAAATAGCTAGTATGAATGATTCACATCGAAATCGAACTGGCCTATTTCTGTGGTAAAAATCACATTATTCATGCATTTTTCTGCAATTTTAGGAATTAAAAACTGAGATATAGCTATCACATATGTCAGTCACATAAATCAATCTATTGGAACTCAAAAGCAGAATGTGGCTGAGATGGCTGTTTAATGAAGACGGATTTTTGACAATTAATGACAAGAATTGGATATAGAAAATAAACAAAGAGTCATTGTTGAGAAATCTTTATAGAAAGGCATTGACTCAGACGGGATTGTCTTTGTCTAGCTAATAATGACGATGGTGATAAATCGAATGATAAGGATTTATGCATGACAGCGCCATCTACTGTTGATTCGTTTTCGTTTTTATAAATGTCGTATATGTATGCATGCGTAGAGGTCTGCACGGGCCGGGCTTTCGGCACGGCCCTCGAGCTAGGTTCGGGACGAATTTTTCAATTTGCTTTCGGGCCGGGCCGGGCTCGGGCTTAAAAAATTTTTGTAGGCTCGGGCCTCAATATTTTTGTGTATACTCGGGCTGGGCCTGGAGAAAATTTTAAGCCCGAGCCCGGCCCGTCCCGAATCTTTTTCTAGACTCCTCGTTAATCAACAACAAAAAAAAGAAAATGATAAAATACTTTTTCAGTCATTTATTTTACATAATTTTACAGTCTGGTATGCCACATAAAATTATATTTTTTTAAAAGATGTCTGTAACTTCAATTTAATTGTCTATCAGCTTGTCTGTTCTTGATCTGATTTTCCCAAAATATTTTAAACATTTCTCGAAATTAATATACTTTTTTAAAAGTAATATTAGATGGTTTCCATTTCAAAATAATATGCATGTTATTACCAGTTTGCGTACATTTAACAAACAAAAGAAATTAATACGTTACTGTATATAAGGCTTTATTTTCTATGGTCTGTAGTGTTTAGGTGGTATGAAGGCTATAAAAATCCTTCCACTGTAACTTTTCCTCTAAGGCTTTTTTCTTTTTTCCGGGGCACTGGATGAAAGTAGTATCATTTTTAGCATGTACAAAAGCATCTTTTCTATTGAATATGGTTGGATTAGCATTAAAGTTTTTTTTTTTTTTTATCGGATCACATGAAAGATTTGGATACATTACGGTATGTAACATGAAGTGGTTGAAAGTGTATTTTTAGTACTATTAATCATTTTAAATATCTTCCTATATTGTTTGAGAATGCTAATATTTTCTATTTGACTTTCTGTCTGTCTTTGGCCTCCTGTACGTTTGTGATAATGGAATACTGTTTATATATAAATATCTTGTAAACATTCAGCAGTTTTGTTAAAGAACTTTCTATTGCTTAGCTATATAAAACCTCTGCAAAACACATGCTAAAAATCTTTTTCGTAGAAAGGCTTTTTTTTTTTTTTTTGTAATTTTACGTATTTTTGAATCGGGCAGGGCCTTATTTTATCGCTTTTTGTCCGGGCCGGGCAGTACACTTGTAAAAAATAAACGGGCCGGGCCGGGCCAGTACCGAATTTTCCGATTTCCTACCGGGCCGGGCCGGGTAAGCAAACCTTTCCAATGGGTCGGGCCGGGCCTTAAAATTTCGGTCCGTGCAGACCTCTAATGCATGGTCCATTTCCCTGACATAAATAATCTAAAGTTCATCCGAAAAGCAAGCCAATCTGCTCGTAAATGAACGTCACAAATTTTCACGAATTCAATATTTTTTTTTTTCAAGCACATTTTATTAAAATTTGGAAATTCCTATATGTACTCAACATAAGAGAGGTTGCGAAACTTATGCACCGAAACCATAATTTGAAATTAAAAGGACGACTATTTTTTTTTAGCCATTCGTCCCACCTGTAGTATTTCAAAACAAGGTCGACTTCAGTAATGAAAAATGAAATCTGAAGCGCAGGCGAAAGTGCACTTACAGGGATTCATCCAATACTATTTTTGAGTCCGGTGGAAAAAACACCATCCTGTAGTCAACAAGTTAGTTGCGTCAGTGGAGGATGACATTCAAAAAAAAAAAAAAAAAAAAAACTTAAAGGAAACAAAAAAGTGGCCTGTGCAAAATTATTGATTGGTTTCCTTTTTTTTTTTTTTTAACTTAATTGAAACTGCTCTTGAAACTTAATTGAAATTGCTCTTTTTATTCAGTTTCGTAACATAGGATGTATTTTTAGATGCATATTCATGAATAATTTTCGGTTTTCTCTCAATCTTTCTTTTTTGATTTTCTTACCCACGTATGCTAAAGAAAGTATTGTTTTGTAGTCGAATTTTAAAAACAGAGTTTTTGCTATAATTGTATAGGGATCATGGTTAAGAACCTTTGATATAGGGGCTTTAAAACTAGAGAAATCAATGGAATTTTAAAATTACTAAAATGTCATATCTCTCGAATTACTTTTTAAAAAAAATTTAGTCCTCTCCTCTTAGTGGTAACAATTAATGTGAACTTGGCCGTGCGATGTGAACAAATAACCTCTGAACATAAAATCGATCCCTTCCAATTTTACTTAAGTAGACAAAATACACGTGTGAAATATACATACACGATCATGCAATTCTTTTTTGAATATATCAAATCCTAAAAATCCAATCTACTTTACCTGTAGGCCTATAGTTCTCTTCTGCTGAGATGTTTCAAGATAAGGAAAAATCTATTTATTTATTAATTTTTTCATTTTATACTTTTACTAATTTATTCTATATTATCATTATTCCTTTTTTTATTTTAAAATGCAATGGAAAATGCATTGTAGTCCTTCCCAAACTATAGGTGTCATGGCGTTCACATCTCCAAATTATAAATATTACTAATAACAAAATTAATACATCTTATATATATATATATATATATATATTATAACCATAATTCATACCATGGATATGAAAATCTTTTTATTATTCTTTATGTTCATTACTAGATGTAAACTATGAATCATTATTTTATTTTTGTAACTAAATATGTATTATTTCTTTTTATGTTATTATCATTAAGTTGAATATAATTTTGGACAGCCATTGTATTTTATAAAGTACAGTAGCTGTCAAGTGTGTCTTAAATAAATAGTCTAATTAATAACAATATATTTTATACAACCATGCCCTGTTACTAATGGGTTTTGTTTCGTTGACATATCCTACTGTCAAATCACAAATATGCTTAATACCCTCCTGCTCGTCACATGAATAGATGATTCATATCCAGTTTACTTTGACACACGAAATGGAACTGTTTGCTCGCTATTTTCTTTCATAAATACTCCGTAAAAGCTCCCGGAATGAATCCGAATACGTTATGACTACCATTTACTTTTGGTTAATAGAAATAAAAATGCCTCTGTCATCTGCAATGCCCTTCGCCTGGTTTTAATTGAACAGTTTATTTTTGTGTGCCTTATCTGCCGCTGAGAAAATTATGAATTATCTAGGCGCATTTTGCCGGGGTCTCTGCAAATTTATCTCGTTGATATATCTCGCTGCAGAAAAGGGATGAAATAATGTTTTTTGTTGTCATCATTAGTTATTTACGAATGATGCTGGAGTTAAATTTCCCTGCTTTATCCTGTTTGTTTATATCCGATAGAAGGGTGTCCGGTGTCGGGACGTTTTTATATTAATATCCTGATCGTGGCCCCAATTTTCATTATATTAACAAATGACGGGATAAGTTTACATATTCATAGTTAAAGGGTTTTTCAGGTGATCCTTATGATTATTTCATGAACGATCGTAATCACTAATACATCATAAAGGTAAAATCAACGCAATATATAAATTAGAGTGCTGATTCAATGGATGAAGGATTAGCTTTCCGTGGTTCAAGATGAATCACGTGACATGCTCCAATAGGTTGCTGTGTTTGGCCCTTTATCGCTGTTTTAGCATTTAAAATACCATTTCGACAAATTATCATTATTATTAGGTAACATGACAATCCTATGATCGATATAAATTGTTTTTAAAATAATTTTACGCACATTTCACATTTTAATAAATAATAAAATACCTTTTTTTCATCGTTTCCCAACAAAGTTTAAACGTGTTTATAAAAGAAAATTTAAACTTTTAAAGAGCTAAATTTAACAACAAATAATAATTTTTCAACTATTTTTAAACATTTCATCGGTTAAAGTTCAACTACACGAAATAAAAAAGAAGTAAAATCAAAATCAAAATGATTTAGAACAAAAGAATAGTAAACTATGTAAGTAAACAAAAACATTGGCTGCGAAGAACAATCTCCATACCGTTGCCATAGAAATTTACTGAAAATAAGCTGTTACCAAGGGAACCACCGAATATGCAGGTGCAAGGCGAGCATGTCACGTGACTCATCTTGGACCTTCTCAAGGGTTACCATTTATCACTCTACTTTATATATCTCGTTGGGTAAAATTGAAAAAATAATTATTGTTGCCACATATTGAAATCACATTAGTTCATGATTAAGAATTATGTTTGAAGATAATTTCCCCGATTCTCGATTGTAAAACACGGTTATTTAAATTAGGAGCCAAGAACTTTCAAAGTTAACTTATACAAAGTAATATATCATCACTATCACACATCATCATGCATCATTATCAAACTTCTCTACCTTAAGATTTAAGGCTACTTGTCAGTCAATTTTTTTTCAAGTTCTACGATTCAGCTTTCGCTTCTGTGGGATACCTTTTATATTTTCACCCCCTTCACTTAAGTCATTAGTCCAATTTCCGTTAAAGTTCATTCTTTGTTAAAGCTGTCAACATTCGGAATTTATTGTCGAGTAGGCGTTACTGGAAGACAAGAAGGTGTGGGGGGGGTCCCTTCTACTGCTAGAGGATAAGGGACTGAAATATGTTAGTTTCTGTAGAATAAGGAAATTTCTTATTTTATGTTTATTGCTCGGAGTAATCTATCCTTCCTCCCAGGTTTATTGTTCATATTTTTTAATCATTACTAACATTTTAGATGTATGTATCTATCTACTACTGAAATTACATTATATTAATACATGTTCATAATAAATAGCTTTTTTCGAAGAGATTTAAATCCTATATTCACTTTAAATATGTCTACAGTATAGCGTTGCTTTATTTGATCTTCTGTGTATCTTTATAAATACGTTTTATTATAAATATTCTTGAGCAATTTTTGAGATAAATTGTGAGAAATAAAATGGAATAAAAAAGAATATGTTGTTTAAAAGTATATTTAGGTGTATATATATTTAGAAAGGTATAACTTTTGAATGAATGCCTCGATATTTTTTTCTTTATTCTATAATAAACTAAATAAGATAAATATATTATACATAATATATATTGTTAGTTAGTGCCGTAACAAGTAAGCTGGGGACGCCTGTGTGAGAGAAAATTTATAGGGCTCCCTCCTCTGCTTTATTACTTCAGGCGCAATATTAAAACTTTTACAGCGAACACTAATACATATATTAATTGATTACAATATTCAATAAAAAAGTATTTAAAAATCGTTCTAGAATAAGAAAGCAAATTAATAGGTAGTATATCATAATTTTTGACAGATATTGCATTTATGAAAAAAGCATTTATTAAAAAAAAAAAAGAAAAAAAAGAAAGAAAGAATGTTTATTTCAATATTATAAATGCTTTGTAAAAATTAAATAAGCAAAGCAAAATTAATTATTTAAATAAAAATACAAGAAAATATATATAATGAGTAAATGCCTTATCTGAATGAACTGAAAATTTATATACATATTACAGTAAAACCTCTCTAAGTTGGACACCTACGGTTCCAGGAAAACGTGTCCAACTATAGGGAAGCTTGCATTTTTCGATTTAATTAAACTGCATCTATGCATGCCTTTTAACATTTAATCACATCTAAATATAACATAATTAAGTGTACTCATAACTTATATAGAAAAAATGAATAATTTGCTAATTTCTAATCTAAATTTAAACTGGTATATTGTGGCCATAATAACACTTTCTTTTATAATTTTTTATATAACAGCGCCATCCACCAGTTAATATGCACGAAAATTTAATCAATATAACTTCTCACAATAAAAATTTTGCAGCAATTTTATTCAATAGACGCTGTGATAGTCATATGGAAAATCGGAGAATGTGATTAAAAGTAGTACCACTTTGTCTACTGATATACACCCAAATTAAGATAACATTCATTTTAATAATATTAATAGCTTATGAAGTTTGGTGAATTTATTCGCTCTGGAAACTGTGATATAGTTTTCCTGTGAAAGGGGAAAACTGCAGCCTAGCAGCGACACCTGTCGATTGATATGCACCCAAATTGAATCAGCATCTTTTTTCGCTATAGATAGATCTCTCACATATTATGTTTAGTGCAATTATACACTCAAGTAAAACTTTGTAGAAAAAATAAAAGGAACAAACGTAGAGGAACTCTAACTACCGAAATGTATTGTCTAATGCTCATTTTAAAACAGTCTAAGTTAAAACATACTTGTAGGCTCTCTACTGGATATTTCCTGGAGAAAAGAACAAAAACAATTCATGCAAATCAATAAAAAGAAAGATTATTTCATTAAGCGCTAAAATTCAGTAATTTGTGAATTTTTCAGTTGAACAAAATAAATATTTTTTTATAAGATGAATATACATAGGTGAATATAGCGTGACAAGAAACATTGCTTTTTGGATATTTACAGTTATTTCTACAAGGGATAAGTAAAATTTCTAAAAACGGTGAGAAAATGCAAGTTTCATATATTTTTTTCCAGTCTCATTGCGTAAAAGTGTTCAACTTAGGATAATATTTGTATGTCCAACTTCCAAGTTAGAGGGATGTCCAACTTATAGAGGTTGGACATAGGACATAATGTTAATCCTTACATTCCGTTCCGATAAAAAGTGTCCAACTTAGAGTGGTGTCCAACTTGACCGGTTTCACTGTACAAATAATCGTCACAGAAACTGTATAGATTTTGGGGAATATATTATAGATTTTTTTACAGAAACAGAACAAAAAAAATTATTATTACGGCTTACGGGCTCAAATTATTTAAAATGTGCTAGCATCTAAATGCTTTATCTGATTGCACTGAAAATTTATATACATTTTAAAAAACACTGTCGCAGAAGCTGTATTGATTTTGGTGAATCTAATACTTATATATTTTTACAGGGACACAACGAAATATTCTTTATTATTATGATCTATGGGCTATAATCATTTGAAGGGCTATAGCGTAAAATAAAACAACATACTATATGAACAAACAAACAAACAAAAAAAAAAATTATAATTTTCTTTTTGTTTATTTAACGATTTTTTTTACTATATTTATTTAACCATTAATTACTTGATGTTTGGAATGTTAAATGGACAATGGAGTCATTCTAGATATATTAGATAAAGCGTAAAGAAGCAGAATGAAAAATAACTTTTAAAAAATGGTTAAATATTATAACTAGGTATATATATATGTATTTATGAGGGTATAACTTTTAAATGGGATCCCGAAAAACAGGGCATCGGTAAAAAGGGCATCCGGAAGAAAGGGCACCGGAGAAAAAGGCACTTTTTCAAATCGCAAAATTTTAAATATCAAATAATGAATTTAAAGAATGACTTTCAAATTACATTTTTGAAATTCGGTCCCCAAGGGGGGGGGGGGGGGGAAACGTGATTTCGCATGCGTTAAACGTGATTTCACATAATCCTATATATCTGAAACAAACAACAACAACAACAACAAAAAAAAAAAAAACAGATATACGTGAAAGAAAGGGCACCGGTGAAAAAGGCACTTTACAATACATTTCGGTTGTTAGGGTTCCTCTTCATTTGTCCCTTCATTTGACCCAGATCGCGCTCGTCGGCCTAGCCGTTCGGAGTTTTCCGTAGTTTCCTCCGAAACTTGCATATATACGGGCTACGATCCCTTAGAAAGACCCCCCCTCGAATGGATGGCACTCTCCCTCAAGCCTAGGACCTACAGCAGCTCTTTTACTTCTATTACCCAACTACCGTAGGTAATGGAAGTATTGTATTCGGTCCAAAACTTAGATATCGAGATTTCACCTGATTTACGTGTTTGAAAGTCTCATGGGTCGAAAAGAGTGGTTTTTGGCAATTGGTCAGTGTGTATGCGTGTGTGTAATCTTCCGGTTATTATATCTCGGAAACTAATAAAGATAGAACTACAAAACTTTAGAATTGAAATAGGTCTGGTGTACAAACGAATTTTCCAAATTTTGGTGAAAAATGGAAAAACAGAAGTGGGGCATCGGAAATCGGAAGTGAAGCCGTAAGCCGTATGTCAAAAACGGCTCTAACGATTCTCTTCAAAGTTGCTGTATAAACACTCTATTAGACGTCCTTTCCAATGATATAGTTGGTTAGTTCAGGAAAATTGATAGGCTCTGTTTTTAAAAAATAATTTATTAAAATTATTATTTAAAAAATTTATCTTTTATGATAATGCAGACGATTTCCATATTAGAGAAGTAGTATAACACCAAATGTCCAAAAAAAGTCCATTTTATTCTCAAAAAAAAAAAAAAAAAAAAAAAAAAAAATTACGATTTTTTTTTTTTTTTTTTTTTTTTTTTTTTCGTTAGAAGTAAAAAAAATCGATAACTTTGTTTTAAATTATCGCAGATCAATGGTTCAGCCATTCGTTTTAAAGGTATTGGCGAGCTCTTTTGAAAGATACCCATCATGAAAATTTACTCCCCTCGAGGGGGGACCCCCCCCCAGGGGGGGAGGCGAGGCTCCTACATACACAAAAAAAAAATCCCAGTTAACTATCTCTATTACAAAAAATATATATTCGTTTCATTTGGTTTAGTGCAGTCTATAGACGTTAAACTCTACTTACCTGCAATTTCCCCCATAGACGTAATGTATTAGAATTCTCTTGATTGTCCCTGTACACGAACCATTTGCTTGATCTTAACGAAAAACTTACTGTAGCATCTATATATGATACACATTTAGAATACCATGTTTGGAATGTCTGCTACTATTTGTTCTTGAGATATGCTGATAACCTACACAGACACACAGACACACACACAGACCATTTGCTAAAAACATGATTTTCGTATTCAGGTGTAAATCTAACAAAATCTCGCGTTCGAAAATTTGACTCAAAAACAATTCTTTCTCTACCTTATGGGTAAGAGTATGACATAGAGTATGACATACCTAGCTAATTAAATTGATTTTTTTAATTTAAATTTTCGGTTATCTTCAACTGAAAATTTCGTTATTAAAAAAAAGAAAGAAAGAAAAAAAGAATAGAAAAAAAGAGACCTTAAATATTGCCAAATCTGAATTTGCAGCAAAAAGCTTTTTTTTTTTTTTTTTTTTTTAAGGGGGGGGAGGTGAACTTAAGATATTAAGAACTTTGTATATAAATATCATAAAAATCAAAAGAATGGAATAATTATTTTGTGTTAAAATCATCAGAAAATTAAAATAAAGAAAACGAAAGAAAGAAAAGGAAAAGTAGGCACGAATGTAGCGTGAAAGAGATAAGTCCGAAACAATATTTTGTGTTCTTTGGATTTTTATGTTGTTTCTATACAAAGATCTCTGCATCGACCAAATTTAAATGCTTTAGCTAAGTTCTTTTTCTTTTTTTTAAATTAATTAATTAATTAATTAATTTTTAATGTCCGCATGCAATTGTTTAGTAAGAAGAAATACAGTCGAATTTCCCTAATGAGCAATATTTTAAATATTTTTATGCACTTAGTATTAGCTCACTTTAAAAATATTGAGAACATAATAAGGATTTTTTTAATAATCAGTTAAAACTGTGTCCTGGACAGTTGAAACTTGTTACAATGCGCAGAAGAATGCTGAAGATAAAATTATTATTTCCCCTTCAATTCAGCCAGAAGAATTTAAATTTATAAAGATTAGGTAAATATATATAGGATAAAAATTTATTAATTAATGGGGAGTAGGGGATCTTTAGATTTGTTTTAAAAATCTATTTAAAAATTAAAAAAAAAAAGAAAAAAAAAGTAGTATATTTGTGATATTGAAAAAAGAAATTATCTAATAAATACATATGAATAGTATATGTTCAGAAAAACAAACTGATAGTTCTTATTCCCTATTGCTTCTGTCCCTTTTCTACTGACATGGGTAAGCATTCATTCACTTCAGGGCATTTTCACACTTTCAACTTATAAGAATGAAAACAACTAATGACCTGTCATCCTTAATGCGCTTTCTACCTCCCACCAGTGATAAATTACAGCAGGACGGGAAGGGGGAAAATCCAGTTTTTGCAGCTAAAAATTGCATTTCTCCCCAAAATTATTAATAAGTTTTTAAAATTTAAATATTATGAAAATTAATAATAATAAGTTACATTATTTAAAAAGGTTTAGCATGAATTATATTATTGATAAAACAACTTGTTAATTATTTGAGGGCGATAAAGGAGATCAAGTAAAATTTCGACTTTTACAGCTTAAAAACAAATTTAAAAAATATAAAAAATCAATTTTTGAAACATGGAGGAACTCTTAACGGCCATGAATTTTCAGAATGCGAAAACAGAATTTGAAAATATGCATTACGTAATGAGTAATAATGGGGATTATTTTACAATAGATTAATACGGGATTTGGATGACCTTGAAGCTCACTGACAGAGAGCCTTAAGAATCTGCTAAAGTTCAGTTGAGGTTGAGGTGAGTGGATTCGCACTAGAGCTTTAGAGTGGGCAATTGGCGAAGGTCTATTATTAAAAAAAAAAAAAAAACTTTAGGATAGTCTGGTTACATACCATCCCAATTTTGATCTTCTTCAGAATCGGATAGCTCCTAGCTTCGGTAACTCCCAGAAGTATTAATTTCAAGGAACGTGAAGGGGAATGAGGAATTTGCACACATAGGGGATTTGAACAAAATCCTATTTTTCTGGTAGTTTTAGGCCCATAAATTTTAAAAAGTTTATTAAAAATGCAAAAAAAGTTCTCATTAATTTTGAAAATAACTTTAAAGTTAACCAAAAATCACGTGACTTCAAAACGCTGCCTGACGTCACACTTTATGATGCTTCAATGTTTACATTTTGTTAGCCTAGATAGCAAACAGCAATTCGTTTTAACTTTTGTAATTATCAACCATTTATGTGATTTCTGAGCATTTGTTTTTCATCTTATAATAATTTAATATCATTATCACCATTTTCTATTATCATTATTTTCAATTGTTTTCTTTCCATGGCGGTTGTTCAAAGTTTTCGTTTAATAGGATCCTGTCGAACGCTAAAGAATAGCTTTTGAGAAGCATTAGCCGTTGTATTAGTGCAGAGTGGTACAATACAATATTTATAGTATTATGAATTTTTAATATCCGTCATTATTATAAAATACGAAAACCTATGTCACTGATTCAAGAAGCAAAACAAAGCACGAAATCGAATGTAAATAACGATTGCACACGTTTTTTGTCATAAAGAGTGACGTCACGATACGTTATACTGCGTTTTCTCGATAGAGTAAATAGTGCGATGTTAATTCTTATAAATCAGTAATTAGATTTCAAATAAAGAAAATGTACGTATATATTTTCTTACCTTTTCATTTTCAATTACATAAGAATAAAATCAGAAAACGTGCAAATTCCTCATTGCATCCACGACGGATTTTGCGTTCACCAGCCACCATCAATATACACGACATTTTTTGGCAGGTTCGGGGTTCCAACTCTCAATCCCCCTGATTACGAGATTAATGCTCTACGAACTTAGGTTTCGTTTCTTAAAATCATTGCGTTTCGGCTCTAACAATACGACACTTGTACTGGTGTTTGTTCAGATCGTTATTTTATGTAAAAAAATTTTCATTCGGACGGTCGTGATAACCCCAGTCATGTGATTTGTTAAATTGAAAACATCATATAACTTCTATAAAATGTATAAAATCATTATCTTCGCCTGTTTTTTTTTCTTCTTTACTTTTGGTACACTTTTTTCTTGTGATCCTGTAGTTTTAAATCTTTCATTGACAACAATTTCTGAACGGCATGTCTAAGTCATTTTAGTTTGAAAATTCAAAGTTCAAACCGTTTTAGATATTTAAAAATTCCCATATTAAAATTTGATTTTCTTCTACTTGAAAAACCAATTTACGAGTTTTTTTTTTTTTTTTTTTTAATGCACGCGTGGAATAACGTTATTATGCGATTAATCCTGAAAGAAATTGTTTCAAATATAAATAAAATTAGTTTCTAAACTGATTCTAAACAATAGATATTATATTTATTGTAGTGATCATGATGTTAAATCTTATAATTACAATTCGAATGTTATTTTAAAATATAATATGTATTGTTCAAAATTAAATTACAGATGAATTTTTGAACAATTGCATAAAATTCAATTAGAAAGTAATGTAATTATAATTATCTAAAAGAAGAATTAACCAACTGCAGATAAAAATACTTTTCGAATGTATTTATAATTGTCTACTATTATAATACTAATAATAAATAATGTAATTTTTCTATTCAAAAAATACAGAATTTATAAACAAAATATAATCATGACCTTATTCTATGATAATTAAGACTAAGAGGAAAAATAAAAAATCTGGAGTGACTCCACTCGACTTTCCGAACATTGAGTAATTAACAGTTTTGTAGATAAAGTAAAAAAAGAGGAGTTGTTAAACGAACAAAAGAAAGAAAACCATAATAGAGTGTTTGAGTACTTTTCTCCATATATTACACGGTGTTTTATTTAACGCTACTGAACTTTGAGCCCATAGATCATAATGATAAAGAATTTTCGTTGTGTCCCTGTAAAAAACCTATAAATGCTAGTTCACCAAAATGCTTATAGTTAGTGCAACAGCAATTTATAATATTCATACAAATTTTCAGCTCAATTGAATAAGGCGTTTAGATGCTATCGCACTTTTAAAAATTTGGTCCCATAGGCCATAATGATAAAGAATTTTTCTTTGTGTCCCTGTAAAAAAACTGTAAGTGCTAAATTCACCAAAATCTATACAGTTGGTGCAACTGTGACCTATAATATGTGTACAAATTTTTTGCTCAGATTAATAAGGCGTTTAGACGCTATCACACTTTTAAAAATTTGGCCCCATAGGCCATAATGATAAAGAATTTTTCTTTGTGCCCCTGTAAAAAAACTGCAAGTGCTAGATTCACCAAAATCTATACAGATTGAGTAACTGTGACCTATAATATGTGTATAATTTTTTTGATCAATTGAATAAGGCGTTTAGATGCTATCGCACTTTTAAGATTTTGGTCCCATAGGCCATAATGATAAAGAATTTTTCTTTGTGTCCCTGTAAAAAAACTATAACTGCTAGACTCTCCAAAATTTATACAGACTTAGTATCTGTGACCTATAATATGTGTATAAATTTTTTGCTCAATTGAATAAGGCGTTTAGATGCTATCGCACTTTTAAGATTTTGCTCCCATAATCCATAATGATAAAGAATTTTTCTTTGTGTCCCTGTAAAAAAACTATAAGTGCTAGATTCACCAAAATCTATAGGGTTCGTACTATGCTGACTTACAATATGCGTACCAACTTTCAGGTTAATCGAACGAAGCGTTTAGACGCTAGCGTGTTCACCCACAGACATACACACATACACACATACATACACACATACACACACACATACATACATCATCGTAAAAATAGTGAAAACGGACTCAGGGCACCTCAAAACGTATAGAAACATCAAAATCTCGAATTCGGATTTTTGACATGATTACAATACTTTCCTCACTATAGTGTTCGGAAAGTAATAAAAAAAAATCTGGAGTGACTCCACTCGACTTTCCGAACATTGAGTAATTAACAGTTTTGTAGATAAAGTAAAGAAAGAGTAGTTGTTAAACAAACAAAAGAGAGAAAACCATAATAGAGTGTTTGAGTATTTTTCTCCATCTATTACACGTTGTTTTATTTAACGATACTGAACTTTGAGCCCATAGATCATAATGACAAAGAAATTTTCGTTGTGTCCCTGTAAAAACTTATAAATGCTACATTCACCAAAATGCTTATAGTTAGTGCAACAGTGATTTATAATACTCATATAAATTTTCAGCTCAATTCAATAAGGCGTTTAGATGCTATCGTAATTTTAAAAATTTAGTCCCATAGGCCATAATGATAAAGAATTTTTCTTTGTGTCCCTGTAAAAAAACTGTAAGTGCTAGATTCACCAAAATCTATACAGTTAGTTCAACTGTGATCTATAACATGTGTACAATTTTTTTGCTCGGATTAATAAGGCGTTTAGACACTATCACATTTTTAAAAATTTGGCCCCATAGGCATAATGATAAAGAATTTTTCTTTGTGTCCCTGTAAAAAAACTATAAGTGCTAGATTCTCCAAAATCTATACAGATTGAGTATTTGTGATCTATAATATGTGTATAAAATTTTTAATTGAATAAGGCGTTTAGATGCTATCGCACTTTTAAGATTTTGCTCCCATAGGCCATAATGATAAAGAATTTTTCTTTGTGTCCCTGTAAAAAAACTATAAGTGCTAGATTCACCAAAATCTATAGGGTTCGTACTATGGTGACTTACAATATGCGTACCAACTTTCAGGTTAATCGAACGAAGCGTTTAGACGCTAGCGTGTTCACCCACAGACATACACACATACACACATACACACATACACACATACACACACACATACATACATCATCGTAAAAATAGTGAAAACGGACTCAGGGGACCTCAAAACGTATAGAAACATCAAAATCTCGAATTTGGATTTTTGACATGATTACAATACTTTCCTCACTATAGTGTTCGGAAAGTAATAAAATACTATAGTATAAAACGATAACATTTTTTTCCTTTATCAGTTATCGTTTGTTATTTATTTCATTAGCTATTTCTTTCATTGTTTTATTATATTCTGTGTTACTAAAAATAATATGGTATACAATTACAACTAACTAATGCACTACAACTAACTTCTGATTATCTATATAAATAAAGAGAAGTGTCTGTGTGCGCTCTGGTGCTCACACTACTAATGACAGAGCTACAAAACTTGGCAGATGGATACCTGGGACCAGTGTTGGGCATAATTAATTAAAAAGTAATTGAATTACAATTAAATTATAATTATATATATATATATATATATATATATATATATATATATATATATATTTGTCAATCGATTAACAAGTAAATGATTACAAATAAATTGAATAAGGAATTCAATATATTTGTAATCAATTATTTGTTAATTTATTGACAGTAAAATAATTATAATTGTAATTTAATTGTAATTCAATTGTAATTCAATTACTTTTTAATCAGTTATGCCCAACACTGCCTGGGACCCAATAGGTGTGCACCTCATCCAGATTTTTTTCAAATTTCGAATTTGATTTTTTTTTTTTTTTTTTTCAATTTTTAATTTTGGTTTCTATGTTTCATTTTTTAAATTTATTCTTTCATTTTGATCGTCTGCGTATCTTATCAACGATTATTACGCTATTTATTTTCTATTTATTTAATTCATTCATTTGAAGGCGATATTTTTTATTATTATTATTATTATTATTGAAAATTAAATGGTAATGTATTAAAAAAATTTAAGTATATTAAATTTTAAATCTAAAAACGTATTTATAAGAATTGCGTTTATGTATAATTTTTATAGTATATATAAATTTTCCTTTGAAAGACTTTTTTTTTCTTTTTAATAGTATTTGTCGGGAAAAAATGGTAGTATATAGTAGAAAGGATTAAACTGATTAAAATTTAATTTTAATTAAAAAAAATTTTTTAATTCTTTTTAAAAGATATCATATCTTTTATTTTATTTATTATATTGGGCTAAATCAAAGCGTAATATAGTGTAAAGAGCGGGGATAGCCTACTAGTGATAACTATTGGGTTGTTCGATAAATAATGTCGTTTTTTTTTTTCATGTTTTTCAAAGTGAATTTATTTATATTAACAACAAACATTAATCAATGATATATTGACCATTTTGTTAGGTTACCTTTTGCCATCTTTCGGTAAGTTGAAAAAACCCACGTTCGAAGAAGCCTTGGGTTTTAGAAGCGAAGGTTTTAAAAAACGACATTATTTATCGAACAACCCAATAATATAACAAATATTATATTTTGTGATACTATACCACCAAAGCTGATTTTTATTCAAGCGGTCATTAAAATTACACAATAAAAATTAAATCAGTACATCATCTAAATAAAACGGAAATTTCGTAAATTAACTGGAGCTCGTTATAGAATTAAGGTAGAAAACGTTGTTAATTTTTCTCTCGAAATGACTTTGATGAGAATATGAATTAAATCATTTCATACTCATTACCTTGCTACGTTTCATTAAAAGAATCATTTCTCTCGTTACTTTCATCATAAAATACTAAAAAAAAATGGTTCACTTATAATAATAATTCCTTGTACTTTGAAATGAATGAAAATTTATTGAAGCAAGTGAAAGACATCGATTGTTCCATTGTACTGAGAGACGCATCTATTGTTTGATTGCTCTTGTATCCTTATCCTTCAGATTTATACTAATTTTTACTTTCTTCTGTATACATAAGAAAAAAAAAACATTGCTGGTTGGTTGGTTGTGTGGGTTAAGGTCATTGACTACACATGGTCCTGCGCTATAGGTGGAATGCCCTGGGGTCTTTCTAAAGTTTCCCAGCCCGTATTCATTCTAGTTCTAGAAAAAAACATGGAAAACTCAGAATGGCTAGGCCGACGAGCTCCACGTGAGAAACAAACTATTGTGTTCGTGAAAGTTTTCGACTTTTGGTTTTCTATCTATTTACATGTTTTGAGATGGCCTGTCAAGACTGCTGTATTTTAACAGGCACACACACACACAAAAAAAAAAAGTGTTAAGAACTATTTCAAGTGTGTTTAAGCCTTTTTATTTTCTTCTATATTCAATAGAAGTAATGAATTCATAAAAGTTTTCAACATTCGGTTTTGTATGTTTTAAAGGGTCTTGAACTTACATTGAACATTTTTTAAAAGAATGAATTCGTAAAAAATTCTGATTTCCAGTTTTCGATGTTTTTACTCATTTTCAGGTGCCCTGTACACGATTTCATGATCTTTAGAAAACGTCTTTTTGTGTGTGAGAGAAATTTTGTGACAACTGTCAGTCAAGAACTAATGCACAGAATTTAATAAAAATTTGTATTTAGTTGCACGTTGACATAAGTTGATATCCTTCAGCTTTTGGTGTATATCGTTCAACAGGTGGCACTGTTATGCTGCAACTTCCCCGATTTACGAGAAGGCTATATTTCGGTGTCTATCGCATATAGCTGCACAAAACTTAATATATAACCTATGAAAAATGGGGTTGATTTAATTCATATCGACCGACAGCTTGCGCTTCTACGCTGCAATTTTTTTTTTTCTTTTTTAATCTACGTGAAGACTGTGTCTCAGCTTCTATAACGCATAAATATACCAAATTTGATTTGTGAGACGGATATTATAAGAAATTTTAAAAAGTTAAAAAAACAATAAATGGTGACTTAACTTGTGTATATATCGGCCGACAGATAGTGCTGCTATTCATTATCCAATCCTCGTCTTCTGTTATTTTTCATGTGACTACATTTCATCTTTTTTTTTTTTTTTTAATTAAAATTCCACTAAACCGCATATATAAAAACTTTATAGTGAGAAGCATTATTAAATTTTTGAGCATATTAATCAGTAGGTGGTGCTGTTATGTCGAATGTTATAGAAGGAAGTTTTGTGATGGCCCCAACATGCTATTTTTTCTCCTTTTAATAATTGTAGAATTTTCTTTATCTGCATTTTATACTTTTTAGCGATTTCAATGGAAATCGTTTTTCTTTCCATGAATTCTATCAATGCAATTATTTTTCGAGTTGGAATTCAAATAATTTCCAAAGGAATTCAAATGATAGACAGGATTCAATAAAAATGTTTTTATTAAAATTCCTCAAGAGATTTTTCATCTTCCCTTGTCAGTTTTGATTTGCAATATATGATTTATTGGATAACTGAAATTGCTTTATATGATATAGGTCTTGTCTTGTCAAAGGTAGATTTATTTTTATTTATTTATTTATTTTTATTTTTATTTTTTCAGTTTTTGTGTTTGTATTTTATTTCAGTTTTACTTTTTAAAACTTTATTTTGATTAACTCTGGATGTTTTATGTTATATACCTATATAAACATTATAAATGTATCATTCCAAATACACTTTTTCATCTATAGTGTGTTCTAAAATATTACTTGTATTTTAAATCTGTACCATACAGAGATGCTACATTAAACTTTTCATTGAAATAAAACGAATTGGGGTCGTGTACGGAAACATTCAAAAGAGCACGTTTCGTGTAGGACAATTCGTTTACAGGGTTACCTCAAAGAATCAGTATATAGAGGTACTATATATACAGTAACCGCCGCTTAATAAATTCACTGGTTAATAAAATCAGCCGCTTAATCTGATCATATTGCCAGGACCAAAATCAAATCAATACAAATTACTTTTAAAGCCGCCGTTTAATAAAATCAGCATCGCCAGATAATAAACTCAAAAATATCTCCTCAGCAGCTAAAAATATCATTTATGCACACTAAAAAAAAAAAAATTATTTACATTTTTTTTTTTTTTTTTTTTAATAAGAAAAGAAATTAAACCACAACAATTCCTCCGTTATCGCTCATTGTCGAAGATTTTACACTTGCAGTACAGTTACAAGTAAACACGCCCCATCACTTATCTCCGTAACAATTTCAAGGAACGTATTCTTCAAAACGCATTAATAAGTTACAAATTTTTGAAATAATATATATATATATATTTAATTTCTAATTATTAAAAGGCAATTTCTAGTTCTTATTTTAAAATTACTATAATTCATGGGATTTAAACGAAAAGATTTTAAATTTATAAGAACAGCGTGAACTTTTAGTAAAGTAATGATGATTTTCCTCAAACGAAAGTGCATGGAAACTTGGAATGCGTTTAATTTATTTATATCGAAGAAACAACTAATTAATTATCAAAAATTAGTTAATACATATTATTTACTAATATCATTATTCGTCACCTTTTGAAGTTTCTTTCCAAATTCAGGGGAGTAATACCTTTTCCTAAAGTGCAGGAACGTTCGCCGGACATAAAAATCAGCCGCTTAGTAAAATCATTTTGGCTTAGAACGAATGTGATTTTAATAAGCGGCGCCAAACTGTATATACTTGGAAAGTTTTGGAAGTGCATTTAAGGTTGTTCTACGTGTTATTGATATTAGATTTCTGAATGCCTTTGCATCTGACTGTGTGCTTTCATTTCTATAAATATTTTTCGAATACCAAATAATTTTAATATGTTTTTCGGGTTTATTAAAATTTACTTAAAAAAATAATAACTAATTTACTAAAATAAAGAATGCTTTCTATTAAAAACTTAGATATAGTTCAACTCGTTTATTTATATAAACTCACAAAATAATTCGCATACATTACAGTCTAAGAGGCGTATTTTTTACAGGCATATTTCAAGATATTTATACTGCTATAAACAGGGCTTAAGAAATCAACATGCTCTTTCAGATTAAACAAATTGCATCTTTCCTATATAGAAAAGGATTTGATAACGGTTTCTTTAAAAAAATTGAAAAAGAAAAAAAAAAGCCCACTTTTTATTTTCTGATATATGTAATATGGAGAAAGTATTGGATACGTGAAAATTTTCGAACTCCAGTTTTCGATGAATTTACACGTTTTGGGATGTCATGAACGCGGTTTGATAGTTTTTACAAAATGTCTGTCTGTCTGTGTGTGTGTATCACGATTTTTGTGGACACTGTATCTTACGAACCAATGAAAGAAATTTAACCAAACTTGGTATGTAGTGGGACCCTGACATAAACTGGAGCTGATTAGATTTGGGGATCATTCGCTCAACAGGTGGCGCATTTTTTTTCTAAATTTTTAACATGGCAGTATAGGACAAAATTTCGTATAAATGTACATAATGAGCGTTATTTTTAACTTGTGATTGTAAAATGAATATGAATTATTGATAATAGTAGTAGTTAACTAGGGAAAAAAATTGTGCATGTGGGGGCATCGCTCCCCCCCATCGGAGGGGGGGGGGGAGTACCTCCGGGGGAGTGGTTAAATTTTCAAGATGGGTATCTTTCGAAAGGTCTCGTCAATACCTTCAAAACAAATGGTTGAACTAGTGATCCGTGATAATTTAAAACAGAGTTATCGATTTTTTTTTTTTTTTCACTTTTAACAAAAAAAAAAAAAAAAAATCGTATATATATATATATATATTTATATTGAGAATAAAATGGACTTTTTTCGGATATTTAGTGTTATACTACATTTCTTATATGGAAATCGTCTGCATTATTATTTTTACTCAGTGAATTTTTATAGAAAAATATAGAAGAAAGTCTTGTGGTGGCCACAACATACTAGTTTAATTTTAACACGTAGGGTATTAGACCCACTGCAAAGCTACTTTTAGGAAACTTGGCGTTCTACATTAGACACACCATACTGCAATCAGAATGCAAAAATATTAAATATCTTTCGAAATAGGAGCATTTTTTACAATTTTTATCTACACATAAAACCCTTTATAGTTTAGCTTTTATTTTGAGAGAAATTCAAATTCTGTTCATTCTATCTCTCATAACTTTTTGAATTTACACGACATTTGTTTGAGGCTTTCATATAAGTTGCTCAATACTTTTGGCTGTTTAATTAGGCAAATGACATTTTTTAAAAGCTTGCGCATGCGTAGTTAAAAATTATTTTGTTACAAAATGCTCCTATTTCGTTAGACATTTAACATTTTTTTTTCATTTTGATTGTAGTATGCTGTGTCTTATGTAGTACGCCAAGTCTCCTAAAACTGTTTTTGCACTGAGTCAAATGTTATAATTAAAAAAGTGACTTTTTGGGGGGGGTAGGGGGGAGTGATAAAAATTTATACAGATTATTCAGAAGAATTTTTATAATCGCATGCTGTAGCCAAAACGCATTTCACCCATTACTTTTTACAGGGTGATGCAAAACATTTTGATTTGTCTTGAATTTTTTACTGGTCTCCCTTTTCTCTTCTGGGCAAAAGTTTTATTGAAATTTATGAACTTGTAATTTGTTTTTTATATTTCCAAAGTTTGGAGATGATTCCTGAAGAATTTTCTAGATATTTGACAAAAACCTCTAAATTCGAAAGTTTCTGAATATATCTCTAAACAGTGAAAATTAGTAACAAGTTAATTTTTACTTTCCGAACACTATAGTAAGGAAAGTATTGTAATCATGTCAAAAATCCGAATTTGAGATTTTGATGTTTCTATACGTTTCGAGGTCCCCTGAGTCCGTTTCCACTATTTTTACGATGATGTATGTATGTGTGTGTGTATGTATGTGTGTATGTCTGTGAGTAAACATGCTAGCGTCTAAACGCTTTGTTCGAATAAGCTGAAAGTTGATACGTATATTGTAAGTCACCATAGTACGAACCCTATAGAGTTTGGTGAATTATATTTTATAGTTTACACTTATGGTTTTTTACAGGGGCACAAAGAAAAATTCTTTATCATTATGGCCTATGGGGCCAAATTTAAGTGTGATAGCGTCTAAACGCCTTATTAATCTGAGCAAAAATTTGTACACATTTTATAGGTCACAGTTGCACCAACTATATAGATTTTGGTGAATTTAGCACTTGCAGTTTTTTTACAGGGACACAAAGAAAAATTCTGTATCGTTATGGTCTATTGGACCAAATTTTTAAAAGTGCGATAGCATCTAAACGCTTTATTCAGTTGAGCTGAAAATTTATATGAATATTATAAATACCTGTTGCACTAACTATAAGCATTTTGGTGAATCTAGCATTTATAGGTTTTTACAGGGACACAACGAAAAATTCTTTATCATTATGATCTATGGGCTCATAGTTCAGTTTCGTTAAAAAAAAAAAAAAAAAAAAAACATCGTGTAGTATATGGAGAAAAATACTCAAACACTCTATTATGGTTTTCTCTCTTTTGTTTGTTTAACAACTCCTCTTTCTTTAACTTATTTACAAAACTGTTAATTACTCAATGTTCGGAAAGTCGAATGGAGTCACTCCAGATTTTTTTGTATTGAATTATTGAACATAATAATAATAATAATAATAAATATTAAAAATTTATGATTATTTTAATAACTTTCACATGTCTGTATACTGATGGCAGTAGTTCTTACAAACTACATGTAATTTTTAAATAGAAAAAGGCAATTTATCTCAATTCACACGACAAATGTTAGAAAGGAAATAATTATAAGATAAAATGATCAAATTATCTAAAACATTGCAGAATCAGAAAAATGAACGGATAAATTACCTTCTCTTTTTCATTGGTTAATTGCCCTTTCAAAGAGTCGTTCTTTTTTTTTTTCTCTTCTTTTCTTTTTCAAGCGATATTGTTATTTTAAAGTGGCAAACAGTTGTTAATAAGCTGTGATAGTGTCTTTAAAACAGACACCTCATTAAATTTGAAGCTGAAGTTCATAATCAAAATAGCCTGTGGGAAAATATGACTTGTTTTAAGTGATGTGGCGAAATTTTTCCTTCCTCTGGTAATTCGTATTTAGTAGTTGGTTGATAAAAAAGTTTAAAAATAACAAAGTTAAATGTTTGGTAGTTAATGCAAATTGTTACTTATTTCAGTTTTAGATACTCATTTCACTCATTTGTTTTTCTTCCTCTTTTTTTTTTTTTTTTTTTTTTTCTTTCTTCTTTATGTATACATAGAGAAAGTATTGGATTCGTGAAAAATTTCGAACTGTAGTTTTAGATGGATTTACACATTTTGGGATGTCCTGAACACAATTTGACTGTTTTTAGAAAATGTTTGTCAAGTCTGTCTGTCTGTGTGTATCACAAATTTTGTGGGCGCTGTGTCTCACGAACCAATGAACGAAATTTGACCAAACTCGGTATTTAATTGTGCCCTGACATAAACTGGTGTTGATTAGATTTGTGGAACAATTGCTCAACAGGTGGCGCTGTGATCGCATTTTTTTTTTTCTAAATTTTTAAAATGGCAATATAGGACACAATTTCGTATAAATGTACATAATGAGAGTTAATTTTAACGTGTTATTGTAAAACTAATATGAATTATTGATAATAGTAGTAGTTAACTAGGAAAATAATTTTGTGCATGTGGGAGCATCACCCCCAGGTGGAGTAAATTTTCAATATGGGTATCTTTCAAAAGATCTCGTCAATACCTTTTAAACGAATGGTTGAACTATAGATCTGTGACAATTTAAAACAAAGTTACCGATTTTTTTTTTTTTTTAAATCTTTTAACAAAAAAAAAAAAAAAAAAAAAAAATGAATTTCTTCTGATAATTGCAAAAAAAAATGACTCTGCTTTTAGTGATATACATAATTTTGTCAGATAAAAATCGTCTGCATTAAAAAGGGAAAATAATTTAATAATTAATTTGTATTGAAGGAATGTTGTGTAAAATTATATAGAAGAAAGTCATGTGGTGGCCACATCATACTAGTTTACTTTCTACTATATTCAATAAAAGAAAGTATTGGTCTCATAAAAAAATTTGTCCTCGGATTTTTGATGGATTTACACGTTTTCTTACACGTTTTCAAAGGTCTAGACCACGATTTGACCACTTTTAGAAAATGTGTGTGTGTGAAAGACAAAGTTTTATGGCAACTGTATCTCAGGAACTACTGCACAGAATTTCGTATAAATTGATATGCAGTTGCACTTTGACATAAATTTGTGCCTATCAACTTTTGGTAAAAAATATCCGACAGGTAGTGTTGCCATCCTGCTTTTTCTAATTTTTTTTAACGTGGTATTATAGGACAAAATGTTGTATAAATGTGCATAAAGAAAATTATTTTTTAAGAATCATTGTGAAATTAAAAAGAATCATTTATAATAGTGATAATGAACTGGAGAAAAAAAAAAAATGTGTTTATAGGAGTATTGATCCCACAGAGGAGAAATTTCTTCTCTATGGTTGCTCCCCTCACCTCTCCTGGAGGGAAAGTGGAGCAAATTTTCGTTACTAGTATGTTTCGAAAGAGCTCGTCAATACCTTTAAAATGAATAGTTGAGTCATCGCTCTGTAACAATTTAAAACAAAATTATCCACCTTTTTTAATTTTTAACAAAAAAAAAAATAAAAATAAATAAATAAATAAAAATGCATTTTTTTAAGATGTTATGCAAAGGATAAAGTTGACCTTTTTTTTTTTTTTTTTTTTTTTTTTAAATATATATACATATATATTTAGTGTTATACTTCTCTAGAATGAAAATCGTCTGCATTCATCAAGGTAATTAATATTAATAACTAATAATTTTAATAAATTGTTTTTACTGAGTGAATATGTATAGAAAAATATAGAAGAATGCAATGTGGTGACCACAACGTACTAGTTTTTTACTTGCTTTGATAACAGTTTATATATCTAATTAAGTTAATGTCAAATTTTTAAGAACAATATGTATTTTAATTATTATGGGGGGAAAAAAAGCAGAGGAAGAATATATCTAGCATGAACTTTTTTTTATAATCTATGACTATAAATGACTTACAAATTGTAAAAAAAAAAAAAAAAAAAAAAAATCGTGTTGTCGAAGATTTTAATAATTTAAAAATATTATTATTAATTAAGAGCACGAGAAAGAGAGGCAATTGTTCATGTTTTATGTAAGTTAAGATGCAAAAGTAAAACGAATTTCTGAAAGAAACTAGTATATTGGAGCCATCACAAAACTTTCTTCTATATTTTCCTGTATATAATTATGCAGTACTTATTATATGTAAAAATTATTTTTTATCAAATTTTCCATGATAAATGAACACGATTTTCATCAAATAGAAGTATAGCATTAAATGCACCCCCCTCCAAAAAAAAAAAAAAAAAAAAAAAAAAAAAAAAAACAATAAATAAATAAAATAAAATAAAATAAATAAATAAAAGTAAATCAATAAAATCAATATAAAATCAATATAAAATCAATTTTATGCTATACAAAAGATATCATTAAAAAAACTTTTTTTTTTTTTTTGTCATTGCTTTTTTTTTTTTTTTTTTTCTAAAAATGAAAAACTTTGATAATTTTGTTTTAGATTATCATACATTTATGGTTCAACCATTCGTTTTAAAGTATCAATAAGTTTTTTCAAAAAATACCCACAATGAAATTTTTCCACTGACCGGGGGAAAGGGTATTTTTTCCCAGGGAGTAAGCGATGCCCCTACATGTACAAAAAATAAAAATAAATGGTTGACTAATTTGGTTATATATATATATATATTTTAAATTTCCCATTAAAAAGTTTTAAAAAAGTATCATTATGTACATTTATACAATTTTTTCTCCTATACTGCCTCATTAAAAATTATGAAAAAATGTTATGACAGCTCTATCTGTTGAACGTTGCCCTCCAAATGTAAGCAGAAGCAGTTTAGGCCTAAATCCAGCTAAATACCAAGTTAAGTTAAATTCCGTTCTCTAGTTCGCGAGATACAGCGTCCATAAAATTTCCGATACACGCACAGACATACTGACAGACATTTTCTAAAAATGGTCAAATCGTGTCCAGAACATCTCAAAACGTGCAAATACATAGAAAGTGGAAAGTTTAAAAATTTTCACAAATCATTTTCTTCGTATGTATAGAGAAGAAAAAAAAAAGGCCTTCAAAAGTATCATCTGGAATAAAATTATTTTTTTGCAAAGAGAAAAGGGAGTTGTAGGCTATTGTGTGAAATAGCCATAATTTTAATTGTAGATCACTACCCCCGTCACAAGAAAAGGTCGATCTTATAAACAAATTACAGTAGAACTTGGATAATTCGAAGTTGAAGGGACCAGAAAAAAATTCAAAATATCCAAAAATTCGAATTACATATACTATTTTGTCAAAAAAAGTGATAAATTAAAAAATTAAAACTCTACGATCAGAGATTTAACACATAAACTTTATATCTAAGAATGCCGCTACATTACCCCCCCCCCCCCAATTAAATCAATATTTTTTACGAGTTTAATTATTCAACACTTTTTAAAAAATAGTCAAATATTTTTTAAGTGGAATCTTTGTGTCATAGCATATGACTTGATACAAATATAGAATCTTCTATATTACACATGACTTTCAATTCACAAAAATCTCGAAGTTCATACATATGCACCATATCGTCTGGTGCACTAGCTAGGGGCTTCTATTGTATTTCTTTATCCTTCTTTTGAAAGACTATAAAAATCGACTTCAGATGAGTAAGATCTCGGGAACAAATTTTATTGCAATATTTTAAAGGTAATCGTATGAAAAATTCGATTTTTCCAAAATAGAATTCGAATTATCCACGATTATATTATTTAACATTATTTTAATACAAAATTCAAGGGACCGTGTAAAATATTCGAATTATCCAAAATTTCGAATTAAACAAGTTCGAATTATTCAAGTTTCACTGTATTTTGTTGTTTTTCTAAAATCACTTGTCAGCTTATTTCAGATTACGTAAAATATTAATAGACTTAAATTTTAATACATTTAATATTGTTATATTTTAATGCAAGTGCAAAATTTCTCAATTTTAAGATGGCTATTTTCAAAAGAGTTTTGTAATGTCTAACATTCCCATAAAAAAAGATTTTGCAATACATAATCAATAAAGTTTTAGAAAACATTTGTTTAAAGAAAAAGGAAGAAAGAAAGGAAATAATAAATCACTTTGAAATATGAAATTTTACTGAACATTTTTCAACAGCCTTTTCTTTAAAATTGTACGAGCGAATATTTTATGTGAAAATATAACATTTAACAGACAAACAGAAAAAAAAAAAAAGAAACTCTGCTGCGTGTAATAAAGAAGCCAACATGGGAAAATTTTCTTAAAGACAAAAATACAATAGGGCGAAAAAAAAAAAAAAAAAAAAAAAAGAAAGAAAAATGAGCAAAAGAACGTTTTAATTAATTTTGTGCATGCAATTTAAACTAGAATAAGAAAACTTTTAATTACTTTATATCAAAACTTCTTTTCTCCATTGATGTATATCTTTTAAAGTTTCGATTACGCTCGTAAAATAGAGGCAATTTACATCGATGTAATTATCCTGTCAAAATTTAAAATTATCTCTTCCGGATATCATGTTTTTTGAAGCGAGAGAATATTGTTGCGTATTTTCTTATTATCGATAGTATTTACTACTTATTTAACGACTTGTAAATTTCTTTATGGAGTGTCTTCTAGTTTATTTTCCAGGAAGTTGCGTAACTTCCTGAAAAACATGCATTCAAAAACTTTTTCTTTCTCTTTTTTATATAAAGAAAGAAAGGAAATAAAAGTGTGCTTAAGATTACACGACCGAAGTATAAACTTCTATAGTGATATGTATAATATTATTTCAAAAACATTCCTTCCAATTACATTAAATAGAAAGCAATGGATTCAATAGCTTTTAAGTAGCCCTGTATATGTATATTGTACATGTATTCTACGTCCATAACACATTTCATTAAAATTTAGTATAAAAAAAGAAAAAAAATAGTAGGATATAATACAACTGAATGCGCATTTTTCAGAACTTTTACTGATGGTCTGTGATGTATCTTAATTCTTTGTGTGGCTCCGAACATAAATATTAATGCTTTTTATACAGTTTTCTGTGGAAGATGCTGTATATGCTTTAGGACATCTGTAAAGTGTATTTCTTTATGTTTAGTGCATTATAAGGATCTTAATAATTCCTTTTAAAATTCTGGCTTAGACTACAATGTATTAAAATTCTTTTGTGTGACCCTATACACGAACTGTTGGTCCTTTATATACTGATTTTGGTACATTTCCGTTTGAGAACTTGGCAATTTGACGGGCAATTAAAAATTATATTTGTATTTTTAAACATAGCATTTCTTTTTTAAGATGTTAAATTTATCTGCAGAGCTTTAAACAATCTGCAGCACTTTCTGCCATGCTGAATTGTTTCTGCTATTAAGCATTTTTTGGAAATTTTGTGAAGTAGTCGCAAACGCGTATGAAAAAGTTCGTATAACTGTGTAATGAGTTAAGATATTTAAAAAATTCCAAAAGGTCCCACGTTCGTGGAAGTTTTCGTTATTTGAGAATTTTACCACATACGTCTTAATGTATTATATACGAGTATAATAAGCTGAAGTTATACTTGTCAGAAACAAACCATCTGGCAAGTGTAACACAAACATAAAATTTTCAATATGGTATTTTATTATTATTATTTTAATTTCACGTTATTATATATAAAGAGTTCAAGTTTTTTAAAGCCAATTATTGTAGTTTATGCATGAAAAAATGTTAATACAGTGATTATAATCATAATGGCAACTAAGGAAAGTGAAGACAAAGTTGAATTATCTAAGACATTGTTATACTTACTCCACCTTATCGTACAATTCCTATTTGTCTTTCCATTATTGAACTTATTTAATTTTATACTTGTTCTGCTCTGCAGCAGAAAGATAAAAAGGAAATCATCTCCTTTGAAATTCTTCAATTAAAGTCTTTTTTTACAACATTAATCTTACTTTCTAAATTATAATCCGATATCGGAGTATTGTTTACATAGAGTGGCAACTCAGCTCTCTTCTCTCTAAATTTCTCTTGCAATCCGTCGCGTTCTTATATATAACTCATTACGAAATTAACGAAATTTGCTGGAACTTAAGTCTTCTTAATGTCGCCCTTAATGGGTTGCGATATTCTGTACATGCACTTCTCATCACGTAACGAACGCTACCCCTTTTTCTCCTCTTCTTAATGTGTTTAGGTTTTCTGCGAGTTAAATTTAATCCTTTTGATGAGTTTTTGATTGTTAAGATAATATAAAACGTAGCAATTTTTGACAATTGTTTGTTGCCGAAAAACATGAAAGCATTTATTTTGTGATTTCGAAGTACATTTTAACATCAAATTTAATAATAATGAATCGGTTGAATGACGATAATGAATCTTTACAAAAATCGATTATAAAGTTGCATTTCTAGAAACTAGCTGAAAACGCATAAGGCAGGACGTGTGAAGAAAAATATATAGTACTTGTGATATGTATATAATACATATGTGTGTGTGTTTTATCAGCGTATATATCTGTTGCTACTATACGTACTGGCATATCATATCTGTACAAGAAAACAAAGGAGCAGACAGACGCTTTGGCCATAGATACCTTACGCCCTCCCCTCCCTTTGAAATTGAATTTGCTATGTACCTGAGTTACGTAATGCACAAGACTTGTTGCTATGTAGGTATAATTGTAAGGGGCTAAGGTTGTCACGCCATAGAAGTGAAAATTGAAGTAAAAATACTGCGTTCTAGGGGGCATAAGGGTTGGCGGAAATGGATACAGGGTGCACGGATCCACAGTAAGAGTTCTAAAATGATGCTCATACCGCCAAGATCCACTTACATATACTGTTATGAATGTGTGTAAAAACACCTAATATTAAATCTGAGGCTAATCCGTTTTTGTCTATCTAACATCAGCTGCAGCGTAACAACATGATGTCACACAAAAAAGTGAACTACATCCCGAACCCTTTCAACTTTCACTGTCCTTCAGCCCTCTCAACCTCATAATAAATATTGTGTATGAGAGAATGGAAAAACACTGCCTATAAAACTCCTAAGAGACATATTTTTTCGCAACTCCTTATGAATTCCAAATAATTTCTTAATTCGAAAAAAATAGGATAGTAAAAATGACAAACCATCAAATATTTTTACTCGAATTGATGAAAATAATTTTATTAAGAAGAACATTTATTCTTAATAAAATTATTCAATAATTCTTAATAATTAATTGATGAAAATCATTTTATTCCATTCCCCTGATATCTCATTCTAACCAATTGTCCCTCCCCAAACCACATTTTTGGACTTAACTCTTCAGTACACAGATAATTGTTTTATTCACAAGCACAGAAATATTTATATTTACAGACAGAAGAAAGCCATTAAAACTGAAAACAATAATTTTTAAAACATAGTCTATAATTTTTAAATAGAAGTATTTGAACTGAAATAACAATTGCAGGGTAGCAAAAATAAAAAACTTGAATAGTAGTATGTTTTCCATACCACTATGCTTGAAAGAGTTACGGAGTACAATTTAATGCTTTCATCTACCAAACTTCGTAGATTAAAAAAAAATATATTATTTTCAACCTTATTAACCTTATGAAATACAAGATTATTACACTCATTTAATATAGACTGCCCCCAGAAATTACAATCAAAGTTAGAAGAAAAGAATTGAATAATTTTTTTATCGCTTAGTTTTAAAGGCAAATTTATGTAAAAAAATTCTGGGAGGAAAAAAAAAATTGATAGTATATATTACATACCACCATGCTTCAAAGAGTTAACTTCACAATGATTTGATTAAGTTCTATCTTCCTAATTTCTTCAGATTGAGAATTACAATTCCTCAATTCCGTTTTCTTAATTACTTAAAGTGAAAAAAAAAAAAAAAAAAAATTGCAACCTTTTTTTGTTTTTTTAACCACTCTGTATTTTCTAGAACAAATCCAGTTGGAGAATATCCTTCCTTCCGCCATTCTCGGATAATGACTTGCCCGGAATGACTTCAATTAGTTTTCGTGAGTACAAAAGAAAACCGAAGATGTAATGAATACGCATTACTTAGCCAAGAAGAATGAGCCCGCGATACGAATCATTTCAAAGAAGGCGAATCAAAAAATGGAACCCTATGATTGTCTTTGTAAAGTTATTCCGGAACTTATGATTATTTTAAGTGTTGGATCAATCAATATTATGGTTTTAATTATATAATGTTCCATTCGAAAAGGTTAAGCGATTATTTTAACTTGGAAATGGGTGCAGTGATGAATGTAAGAAAAGGCCCGGGATGGGACATCTCTTTTCTAGAACATTTAAATGCTTTCTGGGTAAAAAAGTATCTAATTGCAATATTTTTTCGAAAATGTCAACTTACTTGCTCTAAGAAAATAGTTCGTAAAGAAACATTCAGGTTCTACTCGATGAATGCACTTTATTCAACATATATTCTGGAACAGTTCAGCAAAGTTGTCATCACAAAAGTCACTGTTTAACAAATATTATGTAAACAGTCCAATAAAATAGTGGCTTATACCACAAAAATAAAGTAAACAGCGTTAAATAATCACAGAGCAATGAATTTCGTTGATCCAGGAACAACGATCAATCGCTTGAATTTAAAACTCAGTCCCTAAGAGACGACCTCTCAGAACAACTGTCCGAACACAATTAAACTCCGAGAATTTAATACTTTTGGCCGCAATTCGGCGAAAATTCTGGTTAATTCTGTATTAGAGTCCAATGGAAAATTCCTAAACTCCGCTCCTATTGACGATAGAGAGATTGGTAACTTCTGCAAAACTTAAGTATCGCTTATCGTAAAGTTTGTTCAACAAGTCGCCAAGTTTATCGCAAAGGCTGATTTTAGTGGAAATAAATGGGCTGCCCTTTGTTTCCGCTTTAAACCTATTTTTAATGCAACAGCACATTTGGTGTAAGAAAGTGGTTTAACCTTTCGCAACAATATTCAAATTAAGATTAAAAGAAAAAAAAAAAAATCACGTGGTTTTCGTAGATTATAGAACATTCTCCAAAATACATACATACTACAGTACATGCTACATCCGTTTAACCTTCAATATATATTTTTATCTCTTTGATGGCATGTTAAAACATATTTCGTTTTTAATTAGGAGGAAAAAAAAAAAGACGAAAACTATCTTTAGAGTTTTTTTTTTCTCTTTCTTTCTTTCTTTTATTTTCTCTCTCTCTCTCTCTCTCTCTCTCTCTTGGTCGCGCTCATCGACCTAGCCGTTCGGAGTTTTCCGTGGTTTCCTCCGAAACTTGCGTAAATACGGGCTAGGACCCCTTAGAAAGACCCCCACGGAGGGCATTCCCCCTCTAGGCCTAGGACACATCAGGAGTCAATCGGCCTTAAATCCTACAACCAACCAACCAACCAACCTCTCTCTCTCTCTCTTTTTTTTTTTTTTTAGGGAAAACATAAAATAGACTGCTTCCATATATAGTTTAAATATTGCATACGCACGATATGATGAATTAAAAATTTAGTATATTTGAAGAATAAATAAATAAAAGAAGTCTCGATATCACGATGGAAAATACAGTTTAAGCATTTTCCATTTGTATTTTATAACTTACTAAATATCTAAAAGTATCTAAATATCTTCTTGTACCCCTATAAACCATTAATGATAATCATACTTTATTCTGTAGTAAAATGTTTTTGTACCTCTGAATGATGTATATTAATTATTGATGTATGTTATTATTTTCTTCAAAGTAGATTATTATACTTGAGCGTGCACATTGGTGAAAATTTCTCTTCTCGTCTAACAAATATTCGAGCCGCAGAGAGAATTTCTCTGTAAGGTTATCTTTAGAGCGAGATTGTTATAGAAAGTTGCCATTCTTCTAAATTAAGAAAATAATTAAGTGTTAATTCAAAATCATTTATCAGTTGAAATTTGGAAACAAGCTAGTAACTTTAACCGATATTTATTATCATGACTTCAAGACTAAATGCATGTAAATTTCAGTTATTTACAATCACACACGAGACACGTAGGAAAACAACGTCCTCCTTCTTCCCTTTATAAATGGGAGGCATTTTATTATGAAATGTTACTTTAAGGATCTCACAAGACTTCATCATTATCAAAACTGGGTTAAAATATCCACTTAGGTAGTATTTTTCCGAAAAAAACTTTATTTTTATAAGAATGCCTAAAATATTAATCTATTTTCTTTGAATCCGAAAGTAGCGAATTTCAGTTCAAAGCACAAAGTAACATGCTGATCTTACTCTCCTCTCCTCCCTTTCCCCAATCCGTTTGTTGTTGTTGTTGTTGTTTTGCTTTGCTTTTTTCTCTTTTCGGTTCATCTTTCCAAATCTCGAATTTTGTGGAACACAAACACTCAGCTTAAGCTGTTGTCGTTTTTTCCTCAGATTCATTTAAGATCATTATTTAATTAAATATGGATGCACACGGTGCTGTCTGTGTGTTTTCTTTTGCGTGAAAAGGCCCAATTGAGGTCTGTTACATTTTTTTGAGATTTGAGGAAAATGTTTTCAATTTCAGTTTTTCATCACGGAAATTAAAATAAAATATATAAATAAAATATGATGCTTCACGGTCATCCTATAGTATGATGGCGTAAATTGGGTGTTAAGGCCGATTGACTACCCAGTTGAGTTCTGTTATATTCTTCGAATTTGAGAAAAATTGTCTTAAAATCCTATTTTCATGCATGGAAATTAAAATAAATAAACAAAATAAAGCGGTTCACAGTCACCCTATCGGATGGTGGTGTAGTTGTTAAAGGCCTACTACACGAAGGTTCAGGTTCTAGGTACTTGGGAGTGCCTCCCGCGGGGTTGGGGTCTTAGTCCATATTTAGATTAGTTTCGGAAGAAACCACTAAAAACTTCAGACGGCTAGGCTGATGAGCGTGACCTGGGATTGAACCTGGCACTTTCTCTCTATCAGCTTCGTGAGCAGATCTTCTCGGCCACTATAGGGCACAGAGAAATCGAATTTTCTTAACTTCCTCACTCATCTTTTTATATACTCAAGGTGAGGAACAGTTATTATTATTATTATTTATTTATTTATTTTACACACGCGCTGCCATAACATGTTGTTTCCCTACGTATATATAAGTATAGAACTAAAGCAACTAATTTTCGAATTCACTAATTTAACTAAATTTATGGGAATGCAGTAGACTAAACTGTGAGAGGCGATATATTATTCTTTGCTCGGGAAAACAACGTTGTCTTCACCGGCTTTAAATATGTCTGACTCCTTTGAAAATGAAATCTTTTACATTGAAAAACAGCTGACGAAGCATTCCATACATTGTTCCTACACTTGCCGAACGACGTCTAGCCAAAAAGCCCCATTTAATATTTGTCCTCGAGCTCTTCACCATTGCAACTAACCGCCGCGCCGTCTTCAAGACTGAGAGTACGAGCTCTCTTTGAGTCATGAGGTATAAAGGCTAAATATAGTCGACATCCCTCTTCCGACTTATCACTCATCTGGGATCACCTCTTCCGCGATATTTGCCTGCTAGATTATTCACAGGCACTGTGCCAAATAACCGAGTTGGCCAAATTGAAAAAAATGATAAAAACAGCGATAAATCGGATGGCGCAAAATTCAGAGGCTGATTACGTGATAAAGTCGGCTTTGCCTATAGTTGGCTGCATTCATAAAATTTTAAATTTTTTGATATTTCTTCTTATTTTTTAGACGCTTTTGTTTTATTTGCTATATTGTTTATGTGGGATATGTTGTTTATATTTTAGGGTCAAATATAATAATTGAATTTTCACCCCAATCGTACGATTCGATAGCTAAAATTTTGCATACATGTAATCCAATGACAGTATATGCTAAAGTCAGGGACCAACTATACTTTTTGAAGACCCGGGGCACTGATGCTATTTAGAGGCCCCCTTGCCTTGCTCTAAAGAGCTCGCCAGGATCCACTCTCAAAAAAAAAAAAAAAAAAAAGTGCAATATATTTATTTATTTTTTTTTTTTTAATTTTCCTTCAATTATACATTTTCTCATTTTTTTTTAACAAAATCATTAGCTTTATGTTCAAGACAAATGAAAAACTGAAGCACATTGATCAGCCAGTGATTAGGAAATAAGTCACAAAATTTAATAATTGATTCAGCTCTCTAATAAAATATAGAAAGAAAAAATTAATAAATTTTTGTTTTTAATAAGATATAATGAAAAAAATTGCACTATTACTTCTCAATTTTTGAAAATGAGGCCCCTTAAATTTGCAGGCCCTGGCTGAAGTAAGTAAAGGGCTTAGGAATAGGTATTTATGGGCCCTGCCTCAACTCCAGTTCAAAATTTATTTTTAAATTTTAATTTTAACCCTCTTTCGATCATCCGACGAAGCTGAAATTTTCCATTCATGTATATTAGCCACATCCGCTGAATTCGACTTTTTAGTACAATTTGGAAAAAAAAAAAAAAAAAAAAAAAAAAAGCGGGCTGTTATTATTATTATTATTATTTAAATTTATATCTTATTTTTCTCTCGTGGTTCTTTTATTAATACGATTTTCAACGAGGAAGGAATATAGGCTATCGCTTTCTTTAGAATTCTGGAGCACTTGTGTTTACCCAGGGAGTAATTAAAATAATAATAAATAATAATAATTCTCTCTTACTTCTGGTGCTTTACTATAGTAGAATTCTGATACGGTGGAGCCTTTTACTCGAGTCTAAATTCTGAAATTCCCCTTTTTGGCTGATCTCTTTTCTGAAAATGTATCTTTTATTTTATTCATTTTCGATGGAGGTAAGCAAGGATTGCGACCCTCTGCAGGTTGAATTTTTTTTTTTTTTTTACATTTAGTGTTAGATTGTTATGATAAAAAAATCGTCTGCATACATAATGGGAAATAATTTCAAAAAGATGATAATTTTAGTAACTTATTTGTACTGTGTGAATTTGTATAGAAAAATGCAGAAGAAAGTTTTGTGATGGCCACAACATACTAGTCTATTCTTTGATGTCCGTTAAATTAATGTCGGTTAAAATTATTATTGGCAAAATATTTTTTAACATTATTATGATTGACAATTGTTAGTATCTACAGCCAACTGATGCACAGATGAGATTTGAAAAATTTCTTTATGTACTTTTATTTTATTTATTTTATTTATTTATTTTTTTTTTTTTTCTATTAAAAAATTTCCATCAAAAGATGTATTTGTTCTTCTGTTCTTTTTTCTTTTCGTTCATTGTTTTCTCTTTCTAACACGTGTATTTCAAGTTGCTTTTTTTATTCAAAATTCCATCTCATCTTTGTCCTTTGCTTAACGTTTGCATTATTCATACATTATCAAAATAACTTCAGTGGATATTCGAAAAGTAGAAAAAAAAAAATCTGTATTATTCTTACGCAAACAGGATTGTTTTCGGAAGAAAAAAAAAAAAAAAAAAAAAAAGACGCTTTGAATGATGTAGTTTATTCAAATGTAAGTGCACGTATATTCTTTTTAAAAAAAGAAAAATATAGAATTGATGTAGAATAATGAATAAATTTTCTGAAATTTCATTGCGGGTATTTGAAGTTTTTTTTTCTTTCTTAAATTTTACTTCATTTGTTAAGTCAATCTTATAAATCCTCTTTTTTTTTTTTTTTTTTTTTTTTTTTTTTTCCCCTATATACAGAAAAAGAAAGTATTCCATTCGTGAAAAATTTGACCTACGGTTTTTAATGGATTTATACGCTTTAAGATGTCTTGAACGTATTTGACTATTTTTATAAAATGTGTTTCTGCGTATGACAATTTTTTTTGGATGCTGTATATCACAAAAAAAAAAAAATACAATATATAATATGATACGCTATATTAGACCTATCGTCCAGGGTTAGTAGGTATTTTCGTTGAAAGAAATAGTTTGTTCGTTCGGTGCAACTTGCACATTAGTCCCTTGAGGTACAACTTTTACATTAGTCGCTTGAGGTACAACTTTCACATTAGTCCCTTGAGGTACAACTTGCACATTAGTCCCGTCAGGTACAACTTGCACATTAGTCCCCTTTAAATATAGTGATTTTTTTTTTTTTTTTTTTTTTTTAACTTTTAAAATACTTTAATTTTAGGTCTTTAAAAATAGTTGTATTGGCACAAATAGCATGTTTGGAATGAAAGCTAAATAAGTTTTAAAGAAAAATAGCGGAAAAGATTTAGTATAGAACCACCTTGGCGAAATTAGAAATTTGGCACCGAAGTAGTTCCGACGTTTCTCGCCAATATCTTCAGTTATGCGATTATAATAACTATTTTAGTTTATCGGGAAAATAGAAACAAATATTTAAAAGTCGCATATGGAGTCTATACTTAAGTTGTACAAAAACACCTTTACTTATAGAACATCTTGGATTAAATTAAGTGAACTGGATATTTTTTGACATCACGCAAATGGCTCGCATAAAACATATAGATAAATTATAAATTATTGTGAAAAATTAATGAAGTAGAAACATTAATCGCATAAATTATCTAATTTTATTTTACTTATTTTTATTTCATATTATTTTACGCGCACTTTTTATTTTTTAATTCAAAATTATTAAAAAAAACTTTTTCGATATCGCTTGTAACGATACTGATTATTATTAATTTTCTTTTCTTTTTCTTTCAATAATAATAATTAAAAAAAAAAAAGATTTTGATGAAGTTATGTCAAAAGCAGAATTTAGTTTAGGACGGAGGACTATTAGTTTTTTTTTCTTCCCAATTATAACATCGCTTTCAAATTATTCAATTATATTTTCGATAAATTTTAGATTTCGATAAATGTCCAACTATCGAAAAATGATTTCGACAAATGTCAAACTATCGAAAACGACAACGCAAAAATCCCAGATTGAGACTAATAGGCCCTCAGTCCTAAAAAAAATCACGCAAAGCTTTTCAAAAAGTAATTAAAGTATAAATAGGTACGTAGTTTTATAAAAAGAATACAAAAATTAGTATGATGTGGCCATCACAGAACTTTCTTCCTTATTTTCCTATGCAAATTCACTCAGTTACAAATTATTTATTAAAATTATTTTCCAATATGAGTGCAGGCGATTTTTTACTGTTAGAAGTACAATATACTTAATGTCCAAAGAAAGGTGATTTTATGCTCTGCTAACTGTATCTTAAAAAATGTGCTGTTTTTAACGAAAAAAAAAAATTTTTTTTCATTTAATTATTACAGATTAATGGTTTAACCATTCATTTTAAAAGTTTTGTCGGGTTCTTTTGAGGATACGCATATTGAAAATTTGCTACCCGTCCCTGTTATTGGAGGGGGGGGGGGACTTTCTCCAATCGTTGCTTTTGCATGTCCAAAACTTTTTTCTTAGTTGACCATTACTATTGAAAATAGTTTTTTTTTTTTTAATAATGATTCGTGAAAAACAGTTCTGATTATGCACATTTATAGGAAATTTTAACCTACACCGCCATGTTAAAAATTTAGAAAATATGGAATGGGAACGCCATTTGTTGAACGATTTTCACCAAAAATTGATAGGCATTAATTTATATGTCGAAGGTGCAACAGTATATCAATTTGTATGAAATTATATGGAGTACTTCCTGAGATACAATTGGCGCAAAACTTTATCTCACACACACAAACAGACATTTTCTAAAATTTGTCAAATCGTGTTCTAGATTTCTTAAAATGTGTAAATCCTTCAAAATCTCAAAAGTCTAATACTTTTGGGTGATATACACCAAAAGTTGATGCGCTGCCAGGCACCAATTTATATCAAGGTGCAACTAAATATAACTTTTTATGAGATTCTGTGCATTAGTTTTCGAGTTGAAGTTGGTAAAAAAAATTTTTGGTCACACACACACAAGCAGACAGATGGACAAACATTAAAAAAAAAAAAAAAAAAAAAAAAATAATCCTCTTCAGACCATCTGAAAATGCGTAAATCTTTCAAAAAAGGGGAGGCAAAAGTTTTTACGAATTCAATAAAGTTAAAATCTGTTTATTTAACGATTCTGACGTAAACTAATTTTAGAGGCTTTGTCGATTTAATTATAATAGAATGGAAATTTGTTTTTAACCTTTCGATATTGCATTTTCTGATGAAAATATTTTTGGATCCGTTCAGTGTATTAGGGTTTGAGTCTTAAAAAAAAGTAAAAAGATAAAAAGAAAGAAAGAAATGAAAAGAAAAGAAAATTACAGGTACTGCACTGCAGTTCAGAAAAACGCTTTAGCTTGCAGTCTGGTTTGACTAAGACTTAATTCCTTCTTAATTTCGGGGTTGCTTTTAATTAGCAGGTTTTCCACCCGATGTCGTCATAAAATGTCGTCTTATCGACCTTGGCATTGTATTTATTGATGTAATACTCGTTCAGTCGTATTTTGGCTTACGTTCAATTTTTAAACTGGCTTGAAAAAGATTTAAAAATAAAAGTACTCAATTCTACCCCTTTTTTTTTATGTAAGTTCAAATTTAATTTTAAAATAGCCGTATCTCTTTTACTTTTATTTTTGTCATTAAATATTTAAGGGTACAATTTATCTAACGAACTGAAAAGCAGCTCGGAATTGAATACTAAGTGAAGTGCTAAAAGAAATAAAACTAAATTGCCCTGAAAAAACTGATGTTAAATAGTGCAAAGCTTGCTTATCAAGCACCATTAGATGCAGAAATATGCAAGCATCAAGTTGAAATAATGAATCACGGCCCTTTATCACATGAAAAAAAAGGAAAGCACGACTGCAGCGGGAAAGTAACAACGCACGTAATATATAAATAAGTGCAATATATAAATAATAACCAAGGTGTGAAAGATTATGTAAATGTCACGACACTTCATGCCTGGCCGTCAAATTTACAGTGGTGGGGGTGAGTGAAAGACCGATTGTTTGAACGAGGGACTTAGACCTGTGCGAAATGAACTACATGCTTGTAGGGTATATTTCTAAAGTCTTTCTAGCCCGTATTAACTTGATTCTAGAAAATATCTAGATGGCTAGGCTGTACAACTTGGGTTCGAGCTCAACACCTCGTATCTTTCAACATGTCGAGCCTGATGCATGGAGATGACTTGCATGATCTTTTCTCTTATGTTTAATTTTTAAATGCGTTCTAATTATTATTTATACTTCAATTTCACCTATTTTTACTTTCTTCTATATGTAATATAAAGAAAGTATTGGATTCGTGAAAATTTTCGGCCTCCGTTTTTTGATGGATTTACACGTTTTGGGATGTCCTGAACACGAATTGATAGTTTTTAGGAAATGTCTGTCTGTCTGTGTGTATCACAGTTTTTGTGGACACTGTATCTCAAGATCCAATGAATGAAAGTTAACCAACCTTGGTATTTAGTTGCACCCTGGCATAAACTGGTGCTGATTAGATTTGGGTATCAATCGCTCAACAGGTGGCACTGTGATCGCATCTTTTGTAAACTTTTAACATGGCAGTATAGGACAAAATTTCGTATAAATGTGCATAATGAGAGGTATTTTAAACTTGTGATTGTAAAATAAAGGAATGGTTGAACTATAAATCTGTGATAATTTGAAACAAAGTTATCGATTTTTTTTACTTTTAACAAAAAAGAAAAAAAATCGTAATTTTTTTAAAAATATTGTTACTGGGTGAATATGTATAGAAAAATATAGAAGAAAGTCTTGTGGTGGCCACAACATACTAGTTTGTTTTTATCTTTGTCTTCTCTTTTTCTTGAATCCTCTAACTCTTAGGCACTCAGGTAATCAGTTGCTTTTTTCTAAATAAGAAATTATATATATCCTTGATCTACTACTAGGTTTCACGGATTTATTTCATCCTCAGACTTCTGGAAACTACTACGATAGGATATCATTGTTAAATAGATTTATTTTAGATCTTGTTGGCAACTTCTTTCAGATTTGTCAAAGGTTTGTTTACAGCAACTGTTCTGTCACTGTTCTTGGTGAATCGCTTTGTTCTGACAAATGCATCTAATCTTAATGAATTTGGTGATTTTTCATTCAGTCGGAGAAAAGGTAACCGGAAGAATTATATAAAGCAACCGAAAATCAAAATCCAGATGTATAAGGTTTTACTTGTTTGCCCACTATGGCTGTTTTTTTTTTTTTTTTTTTCTCATAAATGTGGAAAACTGTGTTCATAATTTAAGATTAATGAATGATTTTATTTCGTGCGTGTGTGTGCTCATATCGGGCATGTATATGTGTGCACTACCTAACGAACTGAATTTGAGTTTCTCTCTTGGGAAAAAAGTAAATAAGGTAAACGCACCAGTAGTGGACACTTTAAGGGCATTTCCCGGCTATTTTTTATGTAATTCCCTAAATTTTAGAGTTTCAAAAAATAATTAATATTTCAGACCTTTACTAACACTTTTTTAACACGACTGTATTATGAAAATTGCTAATTGTAGCATTTATATATGTAAAAAATAAAAAATCTGAAGAGCTTAAAATGAGTCAGTAGTGGACACACTAAAAACCCAGTAGTGTACCCCTTTGAATTTTTGTTTTAAAATTCAACTCTAAAATTGCTAGATTACAGAATTGTGTCCACTACTAGATCTGGCACTAAAAGTCACATGAGCCAGTAGTGGACAGAGCTGTCCACTATTTGTCATGATGATATTTTCTGGCACCAGTAGTGGACACCCATAAAAATACTATGTGTTAATACAAGGTTTAAAAAATAGCACAATAAATGAATTCTGCATACTTATTTTAGTCATATGAAAGCAAAAGGTAGAAGAAATCAGTTAAAAATACGTAGAGAGAGAGCAAATAAAATTTCATTTCCTTATTCAAAGTGATAAGAAGAAAACGGCAACATCACAAAAAGTGCAGATTTTTTTAGTTAAACTAACATTATTTTAAAACTAATGGCTGGAATTATTTTTTGTTAAAGGATTTAACAGTAAAGGACTATAACTCCCTTCCTGAACATTGCTCGAATCTTCAGAATTTCTAGGTAGCTTATTTTCCGAGTTTAAAATTAAAAGTGTCCACTACTGGTGTGTTTACCTTAAATAAATAAAAATAAAAATAAATAGAACGAAAGAATAAAGAAAAGAAAGTATTATGGGGGGTTTATCCATATTTATTTCCAATAACACACATTACATTACCATTAACCCCTTCCTCCCGTGAAAGGCACCCGTTTACAACCTTGCTTAAGTCAACCTGTATTTTAACGATGCTTCTTTTAATCCTCCTTTCTTTTTACTTTCTTCTATATGTAATATAGAGAAAGTATTGGATTCGTGAAAATTTTTGAACTCCGGTTTTCGATGGATTTACACGTTTTGGGCTGTCCTGAACACGATTTGATAGTTTTTAGAAAATGACTGTCTGTGTGTGTCATGAATTTTGTGGACGCTGTATCTCATGAAGCAATAAACGAAATTTAACCAAACTTGGCATTTAGTTGGACCCTGACAAAAACTGGTGCTGATTAGATTTGGGGATCAATCGCTCAACAGGTGGCGCTGTAATCGCATTTTTTTTTTTAAATTTTTAACATGGCAGTATAGGACAAAATTTCGTATAAATGTACATAATGAGAGTTATTTTTAATTTGTGATTGTAAAATTAATATGAATTATTGATAATAGTAGTAGTTAACTAGGTAAAACAAATTGTGCATGTGGGGGCATCGCATCTCCCCCCCTTCGGGGGGGGGGGGGTAAATTTTCAAGATGGGTATCTTTCGAAAGGTCTCGTCAATACCTTTAAAACGAATGGTTGAACTATCTATCTGTAATAATTTAAAACAAAGTTATCGATCTTTTTTTTTACTTTTAGCGGGGAAAAAAATCGTATATATATACATATATATATATTTTTTTTTTAATATTGAGAATAAAATGGACTTTTTTTTTTATATATTTAGTGTTATACTACTTCTCTAACATGGACATTGTCTGCATTATCATGGAAGATGATTTTTTTAGATAATAATTTTAATAAATTATTTTTACTGAGTGATTTTGTAAAGGAAAATATAGAAGAAAGTCATGTGTTGGCCACAACATGCTAGTTTGTCCGTAAAATGACGGGGTGAGTTTTCGCTTTCTATTTCTCGTGCCCGTGTTATTTCCGGGCTAGAGTGTTCAGAAGTAACGCACTAAAAAGATTTAAAAACAAACTGTTTCTGATACCCGGAAAATTTTTTATTTCTTATTTTACGTTGTAGATGGAAGTAACAGACTATTTAAAATGTATTTGGATATAGCAGGTTTATTTTAAACTGTCAGTACTATGCAATTTTAAATATTTGTAATATTATTTTGTAATCTTAGCTCAGTTAGGCTTTTGAATGTACTTGGTTTTATAATCTGTGGGTTTTTTTTTTTTTTTTTTTTTTTTTTTTTTAATATTGTGTACATAATGTTATCAGAATCACAAAGTGACTTGGATTCTGATTTTAGTATAAATGTATCTGAGAGTGATTCGGAAATAAATGATATTTACGAAAGTTCGGATAGAGAATCTGAGAACAGCGTATTATACGTATAGTGTTATATTATACGTAAAATTCTGTTCATAAAATTCTGTTTTAATGTTTAAAACACATACCTTTTATTTTTTCTACTTACTGAAAAACCAACATTCAGTCATAATAACCCTGAATGTTGGTTTTTCTGTAAAATTTAATTTTCTTGATTTCAAGTTAAAAAGAAATTCCAAAAATTAAAAATGAATGCATATATTGTCCATACACGTTATATTATGCAATTTTCATAAATAATAATAATTATATATATATATATATATATGCTTCGACCGGGGCGTGAAATGATATAAATTGCTATGATTAGCAATATCGTTTTACGAAATCGTTGCAGCTTTCACAGCTTTATGAAGTATGCGCCCCTTGATAAGTATGCTTCTAATTTTAAGCATTTATATCCAATTCATTATTTGTTTTCTCATAAGTTTAATGGTCCTTTTTTATTATCATTCATGTCGGCGTAAGTATTTTAAGTTACTATCGTAACTCATTGGTTCTTAATCTATATCGCAACTTTTTGTGTCATTCTTTCCTCTATGTTAAATTCAGTTCTATATTTTAGTGTGCTGTTATTGTTTTAGTTCTATTAATTGCTAAATTTTAAGATTAAATTGTATTACGTTATCTATTATTTATATATATATATATATTTACCGTTTTCTTGAAAATTGCGACATCGTTAAGGGGTTAATTGAATTAAAACAAACATTTGGTAACCCCCTCTATAGTTTTTAAAAGAGCTGAAATTCAGTTCATTCTATTAAAGGGAAATTTTTGAATTATTACGATATTTATTTGAGGTTCTTCTTACATAAGTAGCTCATTACATTTGGCTGATAAATTATGCAAAAGAATTTTTTCTGACAATTTACGCATGCGCAAGTGAATAAATTTATTCAGTAATAAAAGTGCTTATAATACAGTTAACATTTTGCATATTATGAATGCAGTATGTCGTGTTTAATGTAGTACGTCAAGTTTTCTGGAAGTTGCATTGTATTGAGTTGAGTATTATTGTATTGAGTCCTATATGTTGCTATCAAAAAACGGTCACTGTTTTGAAAATTTTAAAAAGAAAATTTTATGTCTCCATGGGTGCTATTCAGATGCAGATTCAGGCAGATAACTAAAAGAAACCTTAAAACAGCATGCTGTAGCTATAACGTATTTCAAACATTATTTTTTTACAGGGTGATCATCCCCAATCATCCCCCCCCCCTTTAATTTGTTACTAGTCTCCGTTCGCCTTCCAGATAAAAGTTTTGATTAAATATATGTGTGATATAGCACGTTTTTTACACCCCCTGTAGTTTCTTATTTTAGATGTTCGACAAAACATCTGAATTCGAAAGAACTAAATACTTATGTCTTTGTAGTATATTTCGGCGTTGCTTAATACTCTTCTTTCGTTGACATTTGGTACAATAGGTGATTTCATCACTAATCCACAAATTCACGTTATTTTAAAGCTGATTTCCGAAATGCGTGATAACATTTTGACTTGGCACAAACCGATAAGCTTCCTGCTTTTCTTTTATATCTGATTGCCGAAATATACTATATTTTTGTGGCTGATTTACGAAATATATACTGTATTATTTTAAGATTCTGCTGTTTAACTTTTAAGTTAGGTAGTCGAAATAAGTAAGTAATTTTGCACATAGTCAATTATTAAAATTAATGCTTATAAAACTCACGGAATGAAAAAAAAAAGGTCTGTATTATATATGTGGCCTTTTTTTTTTTTTTTTTTTTTTTTTTTTTTTAAGCGCGGTTTGACAAACAGAACTAAATTTGTGAAACTTTTTGAACTTTTTTAGATTTTTTTTTTTTTTTAGAATTATTATTATTACTACTATTATTATTATTGATCCAGTGACTGACCAACAAATTTTAAAATAATAACTATACGAATTAAACTTTTAAGTTTATTTAAAGAGAGTTGTTTTATGTATATCATTAGATAAATTTTAAATTGAAGTAACATAGTATTACAGTAGTTCTTATCGTAATATTATTCTAAGAAATACAAAGCTTAAGAATCCAAATCTTCTAACGTTATTAAAATATTTGCAATTAAATCTTTCCCTTGCAGTTCTTCAGATCTTTGATATAAGCATGAGATCCCCTGAGGTAAAAATACCGGAATAAAAATATTACTCTCGCATAATAAAGCAGTGCATGGGTCCCGTCTTGGTCACATGCCTGATTTTTAATTTTGCTTTTAGTCGCCCCCGGGTAAAAATGAGCGAGGCGAACAGTTGCTATGGAGACAAGATATTAAATTACTCCAGGTCTTCACTGATTTTCTTCAACTTGCTCAAAATTGTTAAAGACGAGATGAAGTGTAAATGAACCGTTAGTGAGCTATCTCGGGAAGTTATTATCATTATTAGTGGGATTTAATTGACTTAGATTTTTACTTTCTCTTACCCATAAGGTAGAGAAAGTATTGTTTTTGGGTCAAATTTTCGAACGCGAGATTTTGTTATATTTACACGTTTTGAGGTCCTCTGAATATGAAAATCATGTTTTTAGCAAATGGTCTGTGTGTATGTCTGTGTGTATGTCTGTGTGTGTGTCTGTATGTCTGTGGGTGTGTCTGTCTGTTATCAGCATATCTCAAAAACAAATTATGGCAGAAAGTTCAAACTTGGTATTCTAAATGTGTATCATATACGGATGCTACAGTAAGCTTTTCGTTAAGATCAAGCAAATGGTTCATGTACAGGGACAATCAAGAGAATTCTAATACATTACGTCTATGGGGAAAATTGCAGGTAAGTAGAGTTTAACGTCTATAGACTACACTAAACCAAATGAAAATAATATATATTTTTTGTAATAAAGATAGTTAACTGGGAAAAAAAATTGTGTATGTAGGAGCCTCGCCTCCCCCCCCTGGGGGGGAAGTCCCCCCTCGAGGGGAGTAAATTTTCATGATGGGTATCGTTCAAAAGAGCTCGCTAATACCTTTAAAACGAATGGTTGAACCATCGATCTGCGATAATTTAAAACAAAGTTATGGATTTTTTTTTACTTTTAATGAAAAAAAACTTAGAATTTTTTTTTTTTTTTTTATATTGAGAATAAAATGGACTTTTTTTTATATTTGGTGTTATACTTGGTGTTATATTTTTTCATTTTGAACAATATTTTTTTTTTTTTTTTTTTTTTTTTTAAGTGTTATACTACTTCTCTAAGATGGAAATCGTCTGCATTATCATAAAAGATAATTTTTTAAAACAAAAATTTTAATAAATTATTTTTTAAAAACACAATTATTTTTTAATAACCGAATTAAATTCTATATAAATGTAGGTGCATTAATGAAACGGGGGGTTGAGGGGGGCGGTAGCCCCCTTCATACAGAACTAATTATCATATAAAACTCTTCAGAAGCCTAATATTAATTGTTTAACACAGGTTTACATAACAGTACTCGTTATCTTACCTTTTAATCTGCAACCTGTATTTATAGTATTAAATTTCAGGGTAAGAGAAAGTCGTGTGAGTGACACACCAGATTATTTTTTGTTGTTGTTGTTAATGAAGTTGTAACTCTACTCTATCACAGTGGAATTCGAGATTTTTAGTGAATTGTGGCGTTTTATAGAGACAAAATTTTAAAATCATAAAAAAAATATATATATATACTTAAGTTCATATTTAATTATAGTGAGAAACCCCGACCCGAGCCCGACAAGTGAATTTTAAATCAACCCGAAACCCGACCTGAACCAGACAAAAAAAAATTTATCGACCCGAAAACCGACCGAACCCGCACTAAAAAATGTTGATGATCCGCACCCGATTTCTTTATACCCGAACCCGACCTGAAACCCGACTTCTTTTTACCCGAACCCGATCCGAAACCCGAATCTATAAGAAATCTAATAATTCATCTAGAAATCATGCAATACATTTTTAAGTTCTTAAATAAAGTAAATTTTCATTCTCACTCAGTTGGTAAATCATTTTAAAAGGAATTAAAAATATAATTACTAGTAAGTTAAAAATTAAAAAAAACCTTAACAATGGATTAATAATAAATTTTAACTATTTATGTGTGTTGTGTACTTCAAGTGTACAAAAGTGGATTTCAAGCTTAGTATTTGTACTTTTATTGTTTAATACTTGTCGCACACATAATAATATTAAAACAATGCAATGATAAAAACGCCACTTAAACAGTCCACTAATTTCATCTAAATTTACATTCCTATAACTTCGTAAAAACATATGCAAGAAAAAAAAATCTGGAGTGACTCCACTCGAGTTTCCGAACATTGAGTAATTAACAGTTTTGTAGATAAAGTAAAGAAAGAGGAGTTGTTAAACAGACAAAAGAGAGAAAACCATAATAGAGTGTTTGAGTATTTTTCTCCATATATTACACGATGTTTTATTTAACGCTACTGAACTTTGAGCCCATAAGATCCTAATGATAAAGAATATTTCGTTGTGTCCCTGTAAAAACCTATAAATGCTAGATTCACCAAAATACTTATATTTAGTGCAACAGTGATTTGTAATATTCATATAAATTTTCAGCTCAATTTTCAGGCGTTTAGTCGCTATAGAACTTTTAAAAAATTAATCCCATAGGCCATAATGATAAAGAATTTTTCTTTGTGTCCCTGTAAAAAGACTGTAAGTGCTAAATTCACCAAAATCTATACAGTTGGTGCAACTGTAACCTATAACATGTGTACAAATTTTTTGTTCAGATTAATAAGGCGTTTAGACGCTATCATACTTTTAAAAATTTGGCCCCATAGGCCATAATGATAAAGAATTTTTATTTGTGCCCCTGTAAAAAAACTGTAAGTGCTAAATTCACCAAAATCTATACAGTTAGTGCAACTGTGACCTATAACATGTGTACAAATTTTTTGCTCAGATTAATAAAGCGTTTAAACGCTACCGCACTTTTAAAAATTTGGCCCCATAGGCCATAATAGTAAAGAATTTTTCCTGGTGTCCCTGTAAAAAAACTATAAGTGCTAGATTCACCAAAATCTATAGGGTTCGTACTATGGTGACTTAAAATATACATACCAACTTTCAGCTTATTCGAACAAAGCGTTTAGATGTTAGTGTGTTCACTCACAGACATACACACACACATACATACGCACATATACACACATACATACATCATCGTAAAAATAGTGGAAACGGACTCAGGGGACCTCGAAACGTATAGAAACATCAAAATCTCAAATTTGGATTTTTGACATGATTACAATACTTTCCTCACTATAGTGTTCGGAAAGTAAAATATTAATTATCAGTCTAAGTTCACAGTCTATTTCAAAAGAATGTGAGTAATCAAAATAGATGAATCACACATCTGGTTATTGTGGGAGAAGTAACCTGTTTTCAATAGGAGCAAACAAATTTCTGCTTTATTAAGATAATTTTTTTTAAACATGTTCTCAAGTTGACCCGATTCGTCAAAAGCTAAACCCTACCCGCAGTAAAATAATCCAGTCAACCCGACCCGAACCCGACTCACACGAAAAATAAATCAATAAACCCAACCCGAACCAGACCCGCAAGAGAAAGAGATTTAGTCAACCCGACCCGAACCCGAACCGCAGGTCGGGTCGGGTTCGTGTGAAATCGGGTTACCCGACCCAATGCAGGACTCTAATGCCGGGTGACAAATATATTAATTTTCGTCAAATGTAATTTATGAAATAATATTCAATTACATATAAAAGAACTAATTTTTATTAACTATTACGAAATAAAATAAAGATTTATTTATTTCTATGAATGAGAAAAGCTCAAAAAATTGCGAAATAAACAAGTCAAAATGTATGCATGTAAAAAGAATATTTCATAAGTCTGGATAACTAAAATATCTCGAAAGGAAAGCAATTTCGCTAAACATATTGATTTCAAAAGTGCTATGGATTCAAATGATCTATCACATAGGGGTATCATATAGGTGGGACCCCGGGGACCCCCAGAAGCCCCACGTGACACAAACGCCATTTTTTCAAATGGAAACCATAGTTTTTCTTCATAGAATCGTATTAAGCGGGAAAAATCGGTTTTAAATTGCTTTTTGTATTGCTTCTTTTTAATTTATCAGTGTACGGGGCTCAAGGGCCCCGAATCTTATGTTTGTAATAAAAAATCTGGAAATCCGAAAATATCTTAATAAGAAAACAATTTCGCTGAACACAATGATTACTTATGTTTTGTGATTTCTGATGATCTATTAAATGGAGTACCATATGTGGGCCTTCAAGAACCCTAAGATCCCATGTGACACAAACTTCATTTTTTCGAATAGAAAATATGTTTTTTCTTCACAGTACCGTATTAAAATTAAGTATTGTTTTCAGAAAATTTATGGTTTATCGCACAGAAAAAATATCGTTTCCATTTGAAAAAATAGAGTTTTGGTTGCTTCCCTATGATGCCTCATCTGATAGATCATTTGAATGCACGTACGACACTCGTGTAACCATTATGTTCAGCGAAATTGCTTTTTTATTGAGATATTTTGGGATTTTTTATTAGAACATAAGAATCGGGGTCCTGGGGCCCCTGACTCTTCAAGTTATATAAAAAAAGCAATACTTGAATTAAAACAGATTTTTCCTGCTTAACACGTTTCTGTGAAGAAAAAAATGTTATTTCCGTTTGAAAATTTTGAGTTTGTGTCACACAGGGCCACTGGGGACCCCCGGTCCCACCTATAATACCTCATCTGACAGATCATTTGACTAGAAGAAACTTTTGTAACTAATGTGTTCAACAAAATTGCCTTTTTTTTTTTTTTTTTTTTGAAATATTTCGGGATTTTCAGGCTGTTTTTTATTGAAACATAAAATGTGGGACCCCGGGCCCCCCTACTCTGTAAAATGAAAAAAAAGCAATACATGATATAAAACAGATTTTTTCCGTTTAATACGACTATGTAAGGAAAAATTATGGTTCCCATTATAAAAAAAGTGATTATGTGTTCCCTGGGGGGCCCCGAGCTTCCACCTGTGATACCTCATCTGATAGATCATTAAAATACACGAAAGTTTGTAATAATTAAGTTCAGCGTAATTGCTTTTTTAATACTTTCCAGCAAGGTTGAAATGTGTTAATGACTTCTGTTTGTCTGTCTGTCCGCGCTCTAACTCTCGTAAATTTTCATGGAACATCTTGAAACGGATATATATTATTTAAGTTCCCTATCGGATGTTCCCTATTGAAAATAAAGTGAATTCTTCTGGCTTGTGTACAAGGACACCCGAAAGTATTCCAAAGCATTGTGTTCTATGAGAGGTATTTCTATAAAACTATATTTAATACCTTTACTTTACACAAATCTTAACGAAATTGAAATATATTATACAAGTTCATTATCGGATATTTTCTATGGAAAATGGAGTGAATACCACCTCTGGTTTGTGTTCAGGGACACCCGAAATTATTCCAAAACATTGCGTTGTATGAGATGTATTGCTAGAAATCAAATTTAAATAACTTTATTTTGCACAAATCTTAATGAAATTGAAATATGTTATTCATATGCACAAAAAATGCTTTTTATAGAATATTTCTTTTATTATATATGATAGTATAATTAGCATTAAGATTTACAGGGCCACACAAAAATATTCAGTTACATTAAGGGCTATTATTGGTAATTTGGTGAAATAGCATTTTCGTTTACATTAAGCGTTTTTAACACTTTCTAACAATTTTTAAGTGTAAATATGATTTGAGTTTGTGTATCTGTCTGTCCGACTGTCCATGTGTCTACCTGCCAACAGCGTACGTAAATATTTTCAGAATTAAAAAAAAAAAAAAAGTGATACGTGTTATTCAAATTTACTATGGAATGTTCCCTATTTAAAATGACATTAATAGGTCCTGTACAACTGGTTTGTGCGTAGGGACCCAGAAAAGCTGCCAATGAATTGCATATTAGGACAGACATTTTTATAAATCACATTTAAGTAACTTTGTGCTGTATGAAAATCGTAAAGAAATTGACATTTATTGTTAATATGCTAAAATGATGTTTTGTATAGAATATGATATGATTAACCTTCAGATTTAAAGGGCTAGACTAAAATATTCAGATACATTAAGGGCTGCGATTAGAATCTAAGGGCTGCATTTTCTTTTGCATTACGCATTTTTAAGATTTTTCAACAATGTTTAAGAGTGATTATGAATGTAATTAGTCTATCTGTATGCCTTTCAGTACTCTTGTCTGTCCGTTGTGTGATAAAGTAGGCAAAGAACGCTGTAAGTTAAACAGTACAACAAGTACGTACAGTTGGAAAGTGTTAATAATCAGTGAGTACCGCATTATTTTTCTTTCTTGTTATTGTGATATTTTTGGCTTTCCAGAATTTTTATTATAACATAAGAATTGAAACCCTACTCTGCAGAATAAAGTAAAAAAAAAGGAATGCATGATTTAAAACACTTTTTTCGCTTAACATTGTTATGTAAAGGAAAAGTAGATTTCCATTTGAAAAAAATGTCCCGTGAGGCCCCTGTGGGGGAGGGGGGGTGCTCGTATTATACCTCATATGATAGATTATTTCAATGCATGAAACTTTTAAAATCAATGTGCTCAGCGAAATTGCTTTCCTTTCGAGATATTTTGGTGTATCCAGACTTTTGAAACACTCTGTATATATAGGCTTTGTATTTCGAAGCTTTCACCCTCCCTCCCCCTCCCCCTCCATGAACAAAAGCCCTGGGTGGTGCTCTCCCTCCGTATTGCTTTGGTACACCATTGCTGGTTTTTCAAATGTAGGTACTAGTTCTAATTATTGAAATTGTAAAAAATAATTTCATTTCTAATAATTAATAATTGAAAAATCTCCCCTTATTACTGTTTTTTTTTTATTATTATTTATTTATTTATTTAATCAGTTTTGAAGAACTTTCTGGGTACATATTCGCAATTATTTATTTTTGGGGACGTTTTTTCCAGGGAACGTTTTTGTGGGACAAATTTTTTTACAATCATTATAGATTAATTACGCTGCAGAAAATTTAGTATAACTGTACACGAAAAATGGTTCCACTTATACCAAATTTACAGTAATTTACAGTAGTTGCACCATTTTTAACATACCACTTTTTATATAAAATATTTAATAGCATACATAATTTGTTTTTCTGCTATCTCTGGCTCAGGTGATCAAAGAATACATACGAATCCAGTATGGAAGCAGCATCGTTCGCTTTTTTTTCCTCTGGTAATTTTTTATACACATATTCCTCTTTCGCCTCTAGCAGTAGCCGAGAGATTCTGATCTTCAAGCTGACAGCCTAGAGGTGCCGGACTTGAACTCAGGTTTTGCTCGTCGGCCTATTAGTATGTTGTTTGTAAATTTCTTCGAAACTCACATGACTGTGAGTGAGTACATATTCAACTTTAGGCCTCAGTTTCTCGCTCAGTCGGCAGCAAATCACTAATCACACGCCTTCCTCTTTCGCGTGCGGCAGCCGGGTAAAGCACATAAGGCGCGAAAACATTTTGCTTTATTGTAATATTCTCTAATGATTTATTTTCCCACACGCTCATTTTATTTTATTTTTGAATAAGTGGATGAATAAACGTGTTAAAAGGGAGAGGAAAAAGTCATTTTAAAAATATTTATGATTGATTTATCGAATTTCAGTCGACTTTTTCTCGCAGATTTCGTCGAATCATTCTCTCTCAAAAACATGTAGGTAAATTGATGAAAAATCTCATTGCAGGAGGAAACCGTGGTCTAAAAAAAAAGTGATGGTTTTATGAGCTTTTTTTGCATTATTTATTTTATTTTATTTTATTTATTTATTTATTTTATTATTATTATTATTTTGTGGGGGAGGTTAAATATAATTTTTGTTTATGTATGTGTAAAAATATAACGATAAAAAGGATACTAATCTTTTTGCTGACACATTTCGCTCTTAGTTTAGCTTTTTACTTTCTCTTACCCATATATATATGGTAGAGAAAGTATTGTTTTTGGGCCGGATTTCTGAAATCGAGGTTTTGTTATATTTACACGTTTTAAGATCCCCCGAATCCGAAAATAATATTTTTAACGGTTGGTCTGTGTATTTGTGTGTCTTATCAGCATATCCCAAGAACAAATAGTAGCAGGAAGTAGCAGAACTGGGTATTCTAAATATTTATCATTTAGGGATGCTGCGCTAAAATTTTCGTTGAGACCAAGTAAACGGTTCGTCTATAGAACCATCCAACAGAATTCAAATAGATTACGTCTATGGGCGAAACTTCTTGTAAGCACAGTGTAACATCTGTAGGCTACCCTGAAAAAAATGTAATAAACATGTTATGTATGTGTGTATGTATATAACAGCATGTTTTGTGTAGATTGTGGAATGGAAATCATTCATCATTCATTTACAGGGCTACCTAAAGTATTTGAACATATTGAGGTTAACTTGGAAATTCCTGGAAGTGTATTTCGTTTTGTATTATGCGTTTGTCCTATAATACTAAGTTTAAGTATAAAATATTATGTGTATAGAGTTCATAAACAATATACAGGGCTACCCAAAATTAAGCTAAACGTTCTTTTCTATTGGATGTAATTTATGGAAGTGCTTTGCTACGTTTTAATTTGTGAACAAACATGGCTCAGGAAGAAAAATTAATTTATCATCCCCATATCAAAATTTGGCCAGTTTCAACTTCAACGCAATATTAAAATTGCCTTGAATTTTATTTTATTTTATTTTATAATGAATGTAGGCACTATAATTGAACGGGGAGTTCAGGGGCGGTAACCTCCTGTCACACAGAATTATATATCAAATAAAACTAAATTGAGAGCATGTTGCTTAAGTTTGATCATAACTATTGCAAGTGATTAAAATAGCGTCCATTAAAACAATTATTATTTCTTTCTTTTGTTATTTAAACGTCGGCGGATCTTACATGGGAATAGAAAAACGTCCCCTACATTCCCTTATCCGCACAAATGCCTGGATAGCTGACTTTTTCTCTTCCAATAAAAAAAGTTTCCCCATCTCATTTCTTTTTAATTCCTGACTTTTTGATAGGTGTGATCTGGTTTCTCAGCCGCAATAATAAGATTACATAGGATTTGAAAATGCCTTTTCTTGAGTAGGGGTGTCGGGGATAAATAAAGTCTGACGTCAACGTGACATAACCACTGACGTGGGGGGGGAGGGGGGGGAAGGGAACCCAACCGCTGAAAACTCCTAAGAAGATTAAAGAGAAAAGAGAAGAGGCACTTGCTTTGGAAGAGGTTAATCGATGCTCTTGTACCTCCGTTATTTTTAATTGTTGGAAAGATAATTTTATTTGTGTCTTCACCACGTTCTTTGTTACAATGTGAAAGTTGTTGATATGATAAAAACACATGGATTATGAAAAAAGGATGAAAAAAATGATAGAAATTGTTAACTGGAAATATTTAGAAAAAAAAAAAAAGAAGGAGAAAGAAAAGGAAAAACCTGTTAAATTTGTGATAAAAACTCTTGGATTTTTTTTTTTTTTCTTTTTTTTTTTCTTTTTTTTTTTTTTTTTTTTTTTTTGGGGGGGGGGGAGA